>SJYV01047553.1:169356-197525 GCA_006410875.1 Neotragus pygmaeus | reverse complement strand
CCCCCACCCCAAATCATCTCCAGAACCCCAGAGGTGTTATTCTCAGGGGACTCTGCACACCCTTCCCCAACCCATGAGGTCTCTAACTGTGCTGTGGTGTTATGAACCTTCCTCCCTCCTGTCTGCCCCCAAGTCTCTACTAGGGGCCAGATCCATCTCCATGGCTGCAGGCTCATTAGAGCCCCTAAACCCAAGCTTGTGGAGTCCCCCTGACGAACCTCATCTTAACCTTCACTTCCGTAGCCTTGAGTGGCCTCCCCCTCCCTCTCAGACTTTCTGCACTTGCCCATATTGACCAGCTGGACAAATCATCTGTTCCACTAACCCCAAGGACAGGGGAGATTTGGGTGAACTGGGGCTGATTCTGAGCCCAGGTGTACAAGGTGGCAAATCTTACCCAGAGCGCACCTGCAGACCTTCCGCAGTCCCAGGCTGAAGCTGAATCCTTTTCTCCAGAGCACACACACGATGCCCCCGAAGACAGGAGGATGATGCCGGGGCCCATGTACGTGCTGGAGCGCAACTAAACCAGAGCGTCCCCTAGCTTTCAGAGCCAGCTTCCCCACCATTCCACTGCTTTAAACCCTCCAGTGCCTCCCCGTGTCCTGAGGGCAAGTCCTGCGCCTTCCTCCTGTGAAGGAGGGCTCCCAACTCAGTCTTCCGACACCCCTATATCCAAGGTGGCAGCTATACTCGCCCGTTGGCAGGTCCGCGATGGGCAGGCTCCCCTGGGGCTCGACTTGTGTGCTGCTGCCTTTGCTTGGGACGCCTCCTCTTGCTGGGCCTAGAGACTGGCTGTGACCATACTTCTGGGGTGGGGGGCCTTCCTCAGACCCTCAGGCAGAGCCGCTGTGTCCCCACGGCCCTCTGAACGCCTCCGTAAAGTGACCTCGTGAGTAGGTAAAGCTACCTGCGGGCCAGTCCCACGCCACTCACAGGCAGCCCTGGCCTCAGGCACGCACCGGGCTCTCGGTAAGTCCACCCAGCGAGGCTCTAGGGCTCAGGCACAGAGGGCCGGGTGATGAAGGAGACACCCTCAAGTCTCCAGGGCTTTGCTTTGGGTGAGTGGATCACGACGCACAACACCAAAAGGTCATGTCGTGTCAAGTTCTTCACTGTCTGAATAAAGCAATGCCTTGCCCAGGGCCCGCTCTCAAGCTTCCCCTGTGGGGTGTCTAGGACAGGACCTCGGGTAGGTGCTCATGGCATCTCACACGAGTCTTCTATAGTGCGCCCATCACTATGACAACCACTGTGGGACCTGGTGTGATGCGGGGTTTCTCCACGGTGGCACTGTGGACACTTGGGCTGATGGGCCCTGGCTGATGGAGACTGTGCTGTGCGCAGTAGGATGCCAGCATCGCTGGCCTCTACTCACAAGACTCTAGCAGCAGCCCTTCAATTATGACAATCCAGTGTCCCTTGGGGGTAAAATGACCTCAGGTGTAACCACTGATGTGCCTATCTCCCTAGTTAGAATGGAAGTGCCCCGGGTATGGTCCAGCGACTGAGAGAGACCCCATTTCCTTGATTTCTCAGCCTGGCATTCACTTCTCTTTGGAGCTGATCCTTCCCCCTGCCCCAGACAGAGCTGCAGGCCACCTGAGAATGAGTCAAACCTTCCTTTTTAGAAGGTTCTCCTCAGTGGGCTGGCATGGCTGGAGGGCAGAGATCTGTCTGACTGGCTCTTGTGCCCTGCCCGTCCTGCCCAGGTGTGGCTTTACAGGGCCACGCTGCTGGGGCACAGGCAGAGGGTGGCTTCTTTGTGCTGGGAGATGGTGAGAGCCTGGGGATGGTCCTTCTCCAGAGAGGACTTCTGTTGGTTTGTGCTTTTTTTTAACCTCCTAGGAAGTCAGACTTTATTCAATACCCTGAGGCTGGCCCCCCAATTCTCTGAGACAGAAGGGACAGTGGGGAGAGGTGCAGCCTGTGGACGGTGGAGGCCCAACTAGGGGGTGGGGGCAGGGCCTGAACCAGTCCTGCTGATCCATCTCTCCTCCCGCTTGGCTCTGGGGTTATCACGTCACATGGTGAGAATCTGCTTTGAAGACACGAAGGGCTGCGTGGACGCTTCTAGGGCACACGGGTAGTCCTGCAGCGGGACCTCGGAGCAGGCGGGGGCCGTGAGTTGGCCTCGGCGGATGAGATCGCAGAGCGTGAGGATCAGCTCCTTGAACTGGTCTGTGGGAGGTTGGAGGGCGCGGGGAGGTGAGCTGTGGGCCTCCCTGCCGGTGGGAGCTGGGGCCGGGCCTCCTTGGAGGCCCCACTCCAAGGAGGCCTGCCCCACGGCGAGAGGCCTGGGCTTGGCCGGGGTGTGGCGGCGGCCTGGTTCCGGCCTGCATTCAGGACAGTGAGAGCCAGGGTGGGGATAGGGGGCAGGCAGCGGCCCCAGGAGCTGAGAGGAAGGCAGAGTGGTGGCTGAGAGGCTCAGACCCACAGAACCTGACTGGGTATAGCTGGGAGTCCTGAATGGTGCGAGGGCGGGAAGCCAGAGGAGGAAGAGGGGGTGGGCAGTGTCCGGCACAGACAGATGAGCTCTGCTGGGGGCAGAGAGCCTCCCTGAGAGCCGGAGACTCCCTCAGGACCTTTCCTGTTGAGGCCACCAGGGTCCCCTCCAGGGGCCTGCCTCCCACTTAGGGACCCAGGATGGCAGAAGAAAATGAGAAGTGAAGGCCTTGCCTAAGAAGTGGTTTTCCATAGACATCAGTTCGTTCAGTGTTCAAACTGAATTGTATCTCCTGCTTGAAACACTGTCCATGCTTCCCGTTTCCCCTTAAGATAGAGTCTGAGCTCCTTAAAGAGGATTATAAGGCCTCCCATAATCTGGTCACAACCAGCTTCCCACCCTCTCTGATAGCCTTTTGCACATGCTGTTTTCTCTGTTTGAAACACCCCATTCATAGGACCACTCCCCTCTCCTTCACTGGGAGAACGTCACGTCATTCCTCAGGCTCAACCTGGGGAACCCGTCCTCCAGGAGAGGAAGGAGAGTGTGTCTGGTTCAGGGTCTAGAGTCAGAGAGACTGGCTGTTCACATCCTGGCTGCACTCTTTAGGTGGGGGTGACTTGGGGCAAGCGACTTAGCCACTCTAAACCTCAGTTTCCGCCTCTGTCAAACATTGCTAACAGTAGTTTAAACAATTATGACTGTTAAAAAAATTTTTTTTTGACTGAACCTTGAGGCCATGTGGGATCTTAGTTTCCCAATCAGACACTGAACCCCTGTGCTGGAGAAGACTCTTGAGAGTCCCTTGGACAGCAAGGAGATCAAACCAGTCAATCCTACAGGAAGTCAACCCTGAATATTCACTGAAGGACTGATGCTGAAGCTGAAACGCCATACTTTGGCCACCTGCTTGGAAGAGCCGACTCACCTGATGCTGGGAGAAGTGGGTGGCAGAGGACGAGATGGTTGGATGGCACCACCAATTCAATGGACATGAACTTGGGCAAACTCCGGGAGATAGTGAGGGACAGGGAAGCCTGGTGTGCTGCAGTCCATGGGGTCGCAAAGAGTCTGACATGACTTGGTGACTGAACGACGACAACCCCCTGCAGGGGAGTCTTGGCCGCTGGACTGCCAGGGAAGTCCCAACCATTAGGGCACTGAAACCAGGCCGAGGGTGAGCAACTTGCCTGATGTCCCACAGCGGGGCTCGGCAGAACCTACAGCCAGTAAAGGTGGAAGCAGGATCGGAGCCCAGTCGGGCTGGATCCAGCGTCTGTGCTCTTTACTGGGCTCTCCTCCACGGCAGTCTTCCCCACTGTCAGCTCCTTGGGAGGGTGGCAGGAGCTGTCCTGTTCAATGTGGTCCCCTTGAGGACAAGATTTAGCCTAAAACTATTTGCTGACTGTCACTGTTTCTAGAGGCTGTTACCCTTTATCCTGTTTTGGGGTTGGGGTGGGGGGTCTGATCACCTCTCCCGGGCTCAGAGTCGCTGGTCACTTCTGAGTAGGCACTGCCGTCTCGTGTGACCCCTGGTAACAGGGCTATCATCCACTCACCTGGACTGTGGTCCTTCTTCCACTGGGATAACCAAAAGCCCCGAAGCTTGAGATCCTTAAAAATAAGCTGGCTCTGTGGAAATAGCAAGGACATACACTAAGGTGCTCTGAGGGCAAGAACTTCAGGCTTNTTCAGGAAAGGATTTAAAGAATTTACTTACAGTCATGCAAAGGGAACAGAGCAGTTTGCAGAACTGGAATTTCTTCCCACACCCGTACACTCACAAAGCCGCGTCCCAGGACCTGCTGTGCCAGGTGGCTTCCCCAGCCTGTGTCTCTTAGTGACAGACCCTGCCTTGGTTCCCCCACTGGCTCACCCTCTCTACGTGTTGCCCCCTCTGCTAGGAAACTTCCTCCTGCCTCATCCTTATCCCAGCCTCCTTTGTCTGGCTCATTGTACCTGGTTCCCCATCTCACTTTCTTAGGAAGCCTCCGTGACTTTCCCCACTTTGGGTTAGGGGACCTCATCTCTGAGCACCCTCTACTTCCCCAGTCGTGGGCAATGGTGACCATGAGATAGATGCGGTTCACATGTCTGCACTCCTCTCTAGACTCTAAAGGACTTTTTGTTTGATGCTCTGTCCTTGAAGCCTGGTTAGGCCAGGCTGTGGCACAGGCCGGGTACCACACAGACATTTGTGGGGTGTGCAGAGGGTGGCCTGGACTCACCCTTCTGGGGCTTAAAGAGTGATTCTGGTGGGCATGACCCCCTAACTGCAGCCCACTGATCACATCTAGCCTTCATGATGGGGACTTGCTCCCAGGCCAGCTCTAGGTGGGCAACATGAGCAGAGCTCAGCTGGGGAGACTTTCACTGATGGATATGGAGACACGGGTCTTCGTGAGAGAGGTGGCCCAGAATCTCTGGTCCTGCAGCAGGACCTATGGCACAAACGGGCCCAAGTGCCGTAACGTGGACTCCCTGGGCCACGTAAGGAAGTAGAAATGGCTTCAGACCCACTGATTTCCTCTCAACGTGTATTTTTTAAGATTGATTAATTTATTTATTTATCTGTTTTGGGCTGTGCGGGGTCTTCATTGCTGCGCACGGGCTTTCTCTAGTTGCGGAGAGTGGGGGCTACTCTCTAGCTTTGGTGTGTGAGTTTCTCCCTGCAGTGCCTTCTCGTTGCAGAGTGTGGGCTCTAGAGCTCTGGCTCAGTCGTTGTGGTGCATGGGCTTCGGTGCCCCATTGCATGTGGAATCTTCCCGGAGTAGGGATCGAACCCACGTCCCCTGCATTGGCAGGCAGATTCTTAACCACTGGACCCCTAGAGAAGCCCATCCTCTAAACTTACTGCAATTAAAGTAAGACCCAAACTGGATCCAGTGGGGTAGCTATCCCCCAAAACCTCCGTGACTTGATAGGGAAAAAAAGCTGTGGGTTTCATGAGAAAAACAATAGAGAAGAAACAATTCTTGAATAATGATGTTGGCGTTTACATGAAAGAAAACCAGTTCATTACTCAGAAGTCAGCAACTCAGGCACATTTTTATAGGATTATATAGATCCACAACATAATTATGACCTTGTGATGGTGTCTACTGTGCGCTAGGGGCATTAGACACGTATATGTGGCTTCATTTATTTCTTTTTCTCTCTAATGTTTGCCACAATCTTAAGACTTGGGTATGGTTTCCCCCATTTTACACAAGGTTATGTAACTCACTCAAGGTCATGTACCTTGTCAAGTGACTGAGAAGGAATTTGAACCCAAGTCTGTCTGAATACAAAGTCTGATGAGTTGCCAGTGGCCTCAAGCAAAAGCATCACCTCTCTCCTTACGCACCAGCACCTCCTCCCACAGCGCTTTCACTTCCTCGTTCTTTACAGAGACAGTGTCCTCTGTCACGTGACGTGAGCAAGTGGCCCAAAAAAGCATGAGCAAAAGGAGACTCAGGCATGACAGGGGTGGGTGTGTGAAGAGGAGGAAACCTGGCCTTTCTTTGCCAAAAGCCTGTCTCTTATACACATCTTGGACATGACTGAGTGACTGAACTGAACTGAACTGATGCACACTTTGTTGAAAAGAAAAGACCATTCTTTCCCTATGACATTGTTTTGGCACCCTTGTCAAAAATGTGTATGTCTAGTCTTATGCTGCCTTATCTTTTGGATGAGAAAATAATCTGAGTTTCAGGAATATTATAGGATTTGCTGCTACGACTCTCCTTTGTTAGATTTAGGCCATTGAAACATTTTAAATGATCTACCAGACCTGTAAAAAATTTGATCTAATTTAGACTTGATTCTATATTTCACATACAAATTAGTGAGAAGATTATTACCAGGATTTTTTTTCAATTTTCCAAAAAAAAATAAAGCATGGAGATTTGGCTTGAGGTCACAGGCATGGCACACACATACTTACTGTCACATGCTTTCCTAAACTTATCTCTCTCTTGGCGTTCTTTCTTTAATGCTTAACCCGGCTGGACCAACAGTAGGTTTTGTGGCTAAGGAACCGTGCTTACTTCTCTCTTTCTGTTCATCACTGTGGATTTTCAGTAGACCTCTGGCAGTCTTGTTTATCCCAAATATCTCAAAAATCCTTTTTGAAAATGTGCATTGATTTTCTGCCCTGAAGGTAAAACACAGCAACCTTGTTTAACAGCAGAGCTCACATGGCTAGCAGTTCAGAGACTGAAGGATTGACTGTCTTCCCTCTGGGTCTTGTCCTCATTGGTTCAGCCAAAGGATGGGGAACGGAGCTGAAAAGCGGCGGCCAGGCTGGCTGGGCAGAGCTGCGCTCTGTTGATGGGAAGGCAGCATTTGGGGCAGCCTCTCAGGGGCTATTCTGCCGGCGGAGTACGTGAGAGGTGGACAGTGGCAGCAGGCCTTGTATGCTCCGTGCCTGGCTGCTCAGTCGTGTCCAACTCTTTGCCACCCCACGGGCTGTAGCCCTTCAGGCTCCTCTGTCCATGGGGATTCTCCAGAAAGAATACTGGAGTGGGCTGCCACGCCCTTCTCCAGGGAATCTTCCCAACCCAAGGATCAAACCTAGGCCTCCCGCATTGCAGGCAGATTCTTTACTCTCTGAGCCACCAGGGAAGCCCCAGCTGGCCTTGCGGCAGAGAGCTAATCCATACCCCCAAGGGCACAGATGATGCCTAAGTCTTCAACCTTTTCCCAGCTGTGGTCTTGAGACACCAGACCAACAGAACTAAAAGTGATTTGGACCAAGGATGGAGAGTAGAAAGTGATCTTGGAATGGAACTTGGTATCTACCAGTCCCTCCCCTGGCCTCGATTCTTCATGATTATCTCCTCAGTGACACATGCTATCTTCCCCTACGTGCAATGCAGGGGCTTTCCTGGTAGCTCCTGTTAAAGAACCCGCCTGCAATGCAGGAGACCCAGGTTCAGTCCCTGCATCAGGAAGATCCCCTGGAGGAGGGCATGGCAACACACTCCAGTAATCTTGCCTGGAAAATCTCATGGACCGAGAAGCCTGGTAGGCTTCAGTCCATGGGATGGCAAAGAGTTGAACATGACTGAGCAACAAGTTTCATGCATCCAGGAATAGTAGACCAATCAATATCTGATCAGCCTTGAACTGTTTTTGTGAGATAATGTAAGGAATGAATGCTTGGTTTTGTTTTCTTTGAAGCTAGTGCCTGGATAACCCTTGCAAATAGCCTGAGAAATGAATTTGTTGACAATTCTGAAAGAGAGATAATTATTTCAATCACATAATTTATGCCAGCTTCTGCTCTGTTCTCTGTTGGTGCTTGCCAGGCACATAGGATTGGCCTACTCTGCACCAGGAAAGAGAACTTACTATCCTTACTTAGCTTATTTCTTCTTTGTAGGTGAAGTGAGGATAGAAAGGTGCAAGTAATATATCATTTATTTAATTTGGATTTTCCTTTGAAGAACAGTGTATTTATCAACTTAATTTGTAACATGGATGTCTTCTGAAGCACTTACACTCAGTTGAGCCTGTTAACTTTGAAACTGTAGATCCCTTTCCTAGATCTAACCTAGACCTTTTCTAGGTTAAGATATTTCAGTGTTCCTTGGTTGAGATGCTTTCAAATTCAAAATCATCATAGTTAAAGAGCCGGTTGTCAGTGGTAGACATCTAACCTAGGGTGTTTAGAAAATATTGTCATGAAGGCTGAGGGGACTACTGGAATGGAATGGATCAGGCACGAGATGCTAGAAATCTGTCTAGCTGTGTGGAGGACAGTCCCACACAACAAAGAATTCCACATCGCCCACCCCGCCCAGAAGGTGAACAGAGCTTCCACCTTCCCCAATTAATTGAGAAGCTGACCCATTCACTTGAGCCTGAGTCTCATCTCTCTGCTTTCGAGTGGACTGATGCCTTATTGTCTCCACATCTGGGGCTGACAACTACAAACATCAGGGAGGTCTGATGCAGTTACAGCATCACTTGGGTCTACAGTGCTTTTTCCCCTTCCTGCAGCCCCTGTGATCTAGACTCCGCCAAACCGTCTTCCTTCCGTGGCTCATTCCTGCCATCTGAACCAGGATGTTAACGACTAGCACTCACTGAGTGCTTACTTGATATCAGGGAAGATACTGGATACTATTTCATATACTGTTTTATTTTGTTACTGCAGTAATCCCAAGAGGAGGACCTCATAATATCTTTCAGGAAAGGATTTAAAGAATTTACTTACAGTCATGCAAAGGGAACAGAGCAGTTTGCAGAACTGGAATTTCTTCCCACACCCGTACACTCACAAAGCCGCGTCCCAGGACCTGCTGTGCCAGGTGGCTTCCCCAGCCTGTGTCTCTTAGTGACAGACCCTGCCTTGGTTCCCCCACTGGCTCACCCTCTCTACGTGTTGCCCCCTCTGCTAGGAAACTTCCTCCTGCCTCATCCTTATCCCAGCCTCCTTTGTCTGGCTCATTGTACCTGGTTCCCCATCTCACTTTCTTAGGAAGCCTCCGTGACTTTCCCCACTTTGGGTTAGGGGACCTCATCTCTGAGCACCCTCTACTTCCCCAGTCGTGGGCAATGGTGACCATGAGATAGATGCGGTTCACATGTCTGCACTCCTCTCTAGACTCTAAAGGACTTTTTGTTTGATGCTCTGTCCTTGAAGCCTGGTTAGGCCAGGCTGTGGCACAGGCCGGGTACCACACAGACATTTGTGGGGTGTGCAGAGGGTGGCCTGGACTCACCCTTCTGGGGCTTAAAGAGTGATTCTGGTGGGCATGACCCCCTAACTGCAGCCCACTGATCACATCTAGCCTTCATGATGGGGACTTGCTCCCAGGCCAGCTCTAGGTGGGCAACATGAGCAGAGCTCAGCTGGGGAGACTTTCACTGATGGATATGGAGACACGGGTCTTCGTGAGAGAGGTGGCCCAGAATCTCTGGTCCTGCAGCAGGACCTATGGCACAAACGGGCCCAAGTGCCGTAACGTGGACTCCCTGGGCCACGTAAGGAAGTAGAAATGGCTTCAGACCCACTGATTTCCTCTCAACGTGTATTTTTTAAGATTGATTAATTTATTTATTTATCTGTTTTGGGCTGTGCGGGGTCTTCATTGCTGCGCACGGGCTTTCTCTAGTTGCGGAGAGTGGGGGCTACTCTCTAGCTTTGGTGTGTGAGTTTCTCCCTGCAGTGCCTTCTCGTTGCAGAGTGTGGGCTCTAGAGCTCTGGCTCAGTCGTTGTGGTGCATGGGCTTCGGTGCCCCATTGCATGTGGAATCTTCCCGGAGTAGGGATCGAACCCACGTCCCCTGCATTGGCAGGCAGATTCTTAACCACTGGACCCCTAGAGAAGCCCATCCTCTAAACTTACTGCAATTAAAGTAAGACCCAAACTGGATCCAGTGGGGTAGCTATCCCCCAAAACCTCCGTGACTTGATAGGGAAAAAAAGCTGTGGGTTTCATGAGAAAAACAATAGAGAAGAAACAATTCTTGAATAATGATGTTGGCGTTTACATGAAAGAAAACCAGTTCATTACTCAGAAGTCAGCAACTCAGGCACATTTTTATAGGATTATATAGATCCACAACATAATTATGACCTTGTGATGGTGTCTACTGTGCGCTAGGGGCATTAGACACGTATATGTGGCTTCATTTATTTCTTTTTCTCTCTAATGTTTGCCACAATCTTAAGACTTGGGTATGGTTTCCCCCATTTTACACAAGGTTATGTAACTCACTCAAGGTCATGTACCTTGTCAAGTGACTGAGAAGGAATTTGAACCCAAGTCTGTCTGAATACAAAGTCTGATGAGTTGCCAGTGGCCTCAAGCAAAAGCATCACCTCTCTCCTTACGCACCAGCACCTCCTCCCACAGCGCTTTCACTTCCTCGTTCTTTACAGAGACAGTGTCCTCTGTCACGTGACGTGAGCAAGTGGCCCAAAAAAGCATGAGCAAAAGGAGACTCAGGCATGACAGGGGTGGGTGTGTGAAGAGGAGGAAACCTGGCCTTTCTTTGCCAAAAGCTGGGATAAAACCTCTGCCAAGCTGCAGGCGGAAGTGATCTGTAATAGAAATGGGAAGTCTTTCTTTTCCTTGCAGACTGCTCTTCATTTAGCAGAAAGGATGGATAACGCTCCATATAAAAGAATTTCCCTAACTTTGTTTATTCTTATCCAAAGTTTGTTTTTTAAACCTGGAACCATATTCAGTCTGACTCAGCCAGGAAGCCTGATCATAAATAGATCCTCTTGAACATAATCAAAATGATATTTCCTCCTCAGGGCTTGACCAGCTCTGACCACCTAGCTGTAATTATCGTCCACCTGCCAGTCTCTTGAGTGGATTCATTCTGTCGGTTCACACTCATTGCGTGGCTTTTTTTTTTTTTTTCCTGTAGCTCAGATCCTCCCGGTCTCCAGAGGCAAGCATGACTGCTGTAAGTCGAATCAAATTTGCAATTCCCAGGGGAGGCTTTATCACTGTGGTGCAAACACCGTGTCCTCCTGAAAACCTGTCTAGAGCGGCATTTGATACCTTGGCGTCACCTGACTCCATGAGATCAGAGGTGAAAAGCTCGCTTTGCACACATTTACATGGCACCAGCACAGATTGGGCCTCTTGTATCACGAGAGGGCTGCTCTCCTTAGAAGAGTCCCTCACATAGGCAGCTCCATGAATGGGCTCAGTCATCACTTAATACAGGAAATGAGTGGGTAGAGGTGACATGCTCAGTGGCTTCAGTCGTGTCTGACACTGACACCCCACGCACTGTAGCCTGCCAGACCCCTCTGTCCATAGGATTCTCCAGGCAAGAATACTGGAGTGGGTTGCCATTTTCTTCTACAGGGGCTCTTCCCTGCCCAGGAATGGAACCCGAGTCTCCTGTGTTTCTTGCATTGCATTCTTGCATTGACCACCGAGCCACTGGGGAAACCCTGGGTGGAGGTGAGAGGTTAAATATTTTAAGTGTATACATGAAAGTGTCAGTCGCTCAGTCATATCTGACTCTTGTGACCCCATGGATTGTAACCCTCCAGGCTCCTCTGCCCATGAAATTCTCCAGGTAAGAATACTGGAGTGGGTTGCCATTTCTTTCTCTAGGGGATCTTTCCGATCCAGGGATTGAACCAGGTGGATTCCACATATGCAAAGAATGTGGACATATGCAGGTGGATTCTTTACTGTTTGAGCCACCAGGGTCCTTTATCTAAATTCTGCCAACTCCCATTCCTTTAACTTTAGTTTCCATAAGGATGCAGTCAACAAACTTTGGTCTTAGGGAAGAGTTCAGAAGGCTTTTTCATTTTGTTCACTGTTTATTTTACCTACTTTATATAAAAGGCTCTGGGATTCCCAGGGTCAGACAGAGCCATGGAAGTCAGGCCCTTTAGTCTAGCTGTCCACAGATAACTGGTCAGATAGCTCTGTGTGTACATGAGTGGGTCCGTTTCTGTCGAGTCCCTTTCTGTCCTGAGAACACGGGACCATCCCAGGAGGCGTGTGATCTGAATAATTACACTACATGCTGCACAGACACACTGAGAGCTTGTCACCAGGACAACCGTGGATGACAGGCAGCTGAGCACTCTGTCTCCAGGGTCCAGAGAGAGAAACTGATGAGAGGACGATTTCGGCCCCATAGCCCGTGTCTGTCAGTGCTGACATGGTCAGCTTTTGATAGTTTAGAGGTTGTTTTTCTGCTCAGGGAATGATATAGGGCCTTTTATCCTGTGATTGCCAGAACTTCTTTCCCAAGAAGGGCAGAGGGAGGGGAATCGAGATCAAACTGAAACACCTCCATTTTCCAACTCGTTGGCAGCTCTGCCAATAGTGGCGATGGCCTACGATGGTTTTAGGATGAAGGGTATTTACTGTATATGCATCACCGTGTTCCTTAAAGTTGACACAGATCAGGTTTTTTTTTTTTTTTTTNACACCTCCATTTTCCAACTCGTTGGCAGCTCTGCCAATAGTGGCGATGGCCTACGATGGTTTTAGGATGAAGGGTATTTACTGTATATGCATCACCGTGTTCCTTAAAGTTGACACAGATCAGGTTTTTTTTTTTTTTTTTAAGTTGGAACTCCCATTTCTGTAGCCCCAAGCATAAGGTATAAGAAGAGAATGTTCACAAAAACGTATTCCAGTAGACATTAGTGTGGGGTTTCCCAGGTGGTGCTTGTAGTAAAGAACCCACAGGCCAATACAGAAAATATGAGATACAGGTTTGATCCCTGGGTTGGGAAAATCCCCTGGAGAAGGCATGGCAACCTATTCCAGATGGTTCTTCCATAGGGTCACAAAGAGTTGGACATGACTGAGTGACTTAGCATGCATGCAGACATTAGGTGCAGACAAATACTGTTTGATTCCATTTATGTGAGGTACCTAGAATAGTTAAAGAGTCAGAAGTACAGTGGTAAATGCCATGGACAGGAGGGCTTCCCGGTGGTTCGGTGGTAAAGAATCTTCCTGCCAATGCAGGAGATGCAAGAGACATGTGTTTGTGTATTCGATCCCTGGGATGGGAAGGTCCCCTGGAGAAGGAAATGGCAGCCCACTGCAGTATTCTTGCCTGGGGAACCCCATGGACAGAAGAAATCTGGGAGGCTATAGTCTGTGGGGTTTCAAAGAGTTAGACATGACTGAGCGACAGAGCACACGGGGCGGGAGGCGGGGTGGGATGGGAGAGGGGAATGGAGGACTGTTGTGTAACGGGACAGAGTGTCAGTTTAGGAAAGTGAAAAACCCAGGACATGCATGATGGCGAGAGCTGCACAACAATGTGAACGCGCATAGTGCCACTGAGATGTGCAGCAAAATATGGTCCAAGTGGTACGTTTTATATTATGTGACTTTTACCGTAATAAACAGATATTTTAAAAAAAGAAAGAAAATGTCCAGGTCACTGTGATGAACGGTCTCACCCAGCCNATAGTGCCACTGAGATGTGCAGCAAAATATGGTCCAAGTGGTACGTTTTATATTATGTGACTTTTACCGTAATAAACAGATATTTTAAAAAAAGAAAGAAAATGTCCAGGTCACTGTGATGAACGGTCTCACCCAGCCTTTAGTGCCATAGTCCACACTCTGCTTCTTGAAACTGACTCTTCCTCTTATTTCCCTTAACCTGCACTCTCTTGGCTTCTCAGCTCCTGCTTGACACATCCTTAGCCTCCTTCACTAATTCCTAATTTTCTCCACTCAGTGCTGTAGTGAGGGAACTGTCTCAGGATCTGTAGTCAGCCCCACTCCCCTCCCCTCCCCCCTCCCCTGCACCTGTCTCTTATACACATCTAGATGTGTATAAGAGACAGATGCAGGGGCTNTCCTAATTTTCTCCACTCAGTGCTGTAGTGAGGGAACTGTCTCAGGATCTGTAGTCAGCCCCACTCCCCTCCCCTCCCCCCTCCCCTGCACTGCTCTGTCCTCCTCCCCAGAAAGATTCCACCCACTTCCACTTCCTCACTCACACTGAGATCCTTTCCTGTCAGCGCTCAGCATCTCAGTGCCTGCTGGGTATCACCATGCAAACATCAAGTAGGCATCTTAGACTTAATTAGTCAACAGTCAAGCTAAACTATGGTCCCTTCTTTCCCCTGGACTACCCAGGCCCCCACCCCTCACAACTGCTCATCATCATTAAGAATTTCCTTCTATTGTTGGTGGAGCAAAAATTGCTTCACAATCTTTGACAAGAAATCTGGAAGACTCAGTGATGAAAAGTATGTATATCCTTTAACCCAGCAATCCCACTTATGGGTTCTCTTACTGAAGTCAAAGCACATCTCTGTATGAGCATATATAAGTAAGGATGTTTATTTTGCGTCGTGGTGAGAACTTGGGAACAAACAGAATTGCCCATTGGGGAGAATAGATGACAGTGAATTATAGCCATTATGCAGCTATTTGATGTGAAAAGAAGCCATGATGTATTCTGAAGTCAAAAAGCAACTCAGAAAGCAATATGTACAGTGGTATCTAGTATATCAGATAGTATTATCTAATTATTGTACAAAGTCAATCTAGAAAAGCCCTGTATGTGTACACGTGTCTCTGTGCTTGAATGGATATGAGGAAAGCAATAGATATTCAGCAGACTGTTAGGATTGTTTCCCTGGGTGCGGCAATGCCCAGGAAAACAGAGCATATATTGTTTTTATAGTAATTGGAAAAATATTTAATTGCTCATCCGCCTGTATTTCTTGCTAGTCCTTCAAGTAAGAAGCTTAGCATCACCTTAGGCACCTCCTTCCCCCTTCCTCTTTCCAATGAGTCATTGTTCTTACATTTGCATCCTCCACTAGACTGTAGTCATTGCGAGCAAGAGCCTTCTGCATGGAACCTCACATATATCACTCAGTGCATGGTTATTGACATGAAATGAAGATGTTTGTGTCATTGTGCCGTATTTCTATTATCTAATATCTCTAAGCTTTCTTCTAATTCAGAGTGATACCAGTGCTTTCACCAAAACCTTTTAATGCATAGCCCCTTCCCCCACCCCTGCAGGGCCGTTGGAATATAAGATATTATATCAGGTACTCTGCTGTCCCGGTTTCACTTATTTGGTCTTCTTTTATGCATATTTTTACTCAGCTCTGCATCCTGCTTTCAGTATCATTTAGAGTTTTTTGGATGGGAGGCAGGTAAACAGGGGGTAAACAGCCCCGAAGGACTGTATGCAGATTTGCACTGAAATAAGCAGAGAACGCCACACGTGTCAAACATAATGATGAAGAAACCAGTCCAAATATCCACGTGTCTCCTGGTGTCAAAGCTCTGGCCATTTGAAATCACGGCATTCAGACATTTGAGAACCAGTTCTTAAAATAGTACATAGGGAACGTTTTGCCACACCCCAGGGAAGCTGTCAGCACACCGACACCTTTATATACCCACACCCACAGCCAAACACACACACACACACAAACACACACACACACACTGCATCGAGCTTTGCCTGAACCCCCACTCGCTGAATCATGATTTTTCTGGCTCAGTTCCGGTGGCTTTCCAGGGCCGATGGTTTACTTCTGAGTGGCCTGAGGAGGGGCGTGGTAGGTGTACAGTCAGGCTTGGTAGGTGAATTGCTCCACTGATCTTTCCACCAGTTCTGCATGTACTATTCTTGTCTGCCTTTCAGGACTTGAACAGATTCTGATTCAAAGATCTGTGATCGACCATCCTCCCAGTGTGTGGGATCTCACAGCACACTGAATGACCAGGCAAGCAAATAAACAAGAATATGGGACCTCTGAGAGCAGATTGAGTGAAATCATACCGTGCTATTTATATACCCAACATTTTTCAGCCTGAGAGTTCAGCATAATCGCAAATATCAGTCACAACGCTCCTTTGTTCCTGGAAGTTGCTGTTTATCCCCTTTGCCATTTTACTAAGAGGGGGATAGAGAATGACTCATAAAACATAAAATCAGCATTCTATTTAAGGACCTCAACCCTGCCAATAGTGAGACCCAAGAAGTTAACATTAATTGATATGAAAAAAAATTGGGGTTTCTTCACAATGCTACCCATTGTGATGAGATCTATACCTAGTTATGATATATCAATAAGTTCCAAACTGAACACAGCTGGTAGATAGAATTTCATGCAGGAGGTATGCTTCTTGAACCCCTCTGTGTGTGTGTGTGTGTTCTGCATTTTTAAGAGTTGATGTCAAGCTGGTCCCTGTTAGGGGGCTGTATTTCCATCTACTCATTGTGAATTCTGAATACACCCTCCTTAGTCCAATCAGTTGACTATTCTGCTTGGAGTCAACCCTTTGGAAAGATATTCTTATGCGTTTTGGCTCTTTATCGAGCCCCTCTTCTCTATACCCCACCTCCCCAAATAAAGAAGAAATACCACCCGAAGCAGCAAAATGTCCTCAGAGTGAGCATAATCTCCTAGCATCAGAAGTTAGTGGGAGCTTTGCCGAGGGAGAGGAATTAGAAATCAGCCCATAAAAATAAATGAATCTGTTTCCATAGTGACGGGAATCTTTCTCCTCATAGTTTTTATCCTGTGTTCCCCCGCGGATCCCTTAGGCAGAATAACAATAAACTCGAAGAAAACATTTTATTATCTTAATGGATTCTTAATTTAAAGCCAAAAGCCTTTAAATTATCTTCCCAAGGATACCGCTGGCCGTAACTTTTGGAATTGAATACCTGAACGGCGTTGCAGGAGGAATATCACCTCCCAGAGCCCAGCCAAGCAGGGGAGGCGGAGAGGGGA
The DNA here is from genome assembly GCA_006410875.1 of Neotragus pygmaeus. Lineage (NCBI taxonomy): Eukaryota > Metazoa > Chordata > Mammalia > Artiodactyla > Bovidae > Neotragus > Neotragus pygmaeus. Next base: position 180,859 of record SJYV01047553.1, on the reverse strand, counting down.
GGACCTTGTGGGTTACACAAGCGTTTTGTATGCTGCTTTCCTGATGGGTAACGCACCTGTCATGTTTAATATTTCATCGGAGGAGGAAACGTGCATCTGTCTATGTTCATCTGCTGAGTGAAATTCTGCCCCGATGAAGCCTGCTCGCGGTAAACGCGACAGGGCGCCCTCATTATGCCCCTAAATCATATTCCGTAGCAACCAGGAGGGATCCAGGGCAACAGCAAAGCCTGAGCCACTGCTCTTTCCCCACCAGCCAGCTCTAGGGAGCTCTTTACCTATGTTTCTGCAGCTGCAGCTGGGCCTGCCTCTGCCATCGCATTGTAGAGGCTGCGGGAAGCCCAACAGCTGTACTCTGGGAAGGGTAACGGCAGAGAAAAAGGACTCAGAGGCGCAAACCTCTGGGCCAACACAGAAGGGGCTTCCCAGGCGGTACTAGTGGGGAAGAACCTGCCTGTCAATGCAGGAGACCCAAGAGACGTGGGTTCGATCCCTGGGTGGGGAAGATTCCCTGCAGGAGGGCATGGCAACCCACTCCAACTTTCTTGCCTGGAGAGTCCCATGGACAGAGGAACCTGGCAGGCTACAGTCCATGGAGTCCAGAGTCAGATATGACTGAAGTGACCTGGCACGCATGCATGATGGTGAGGAACTGAGAGGCAGAGCTGGTGGAAACGTCTTGCTGTCAATGTGGAAAATTCATCAGATAGATAGGTGGTTGGTCCATATGCAGAATGGTGCAAACCACATGTGTGGAAATTATTTCAGCCTTGTCGTAAAACTGACCGAGAAGGGTCTGATACCCTTAATTTTCTCAGAAGTCATCTCAATAGAAAAAAGTCATGACTCCCTTCCTTAATCCCGTATGAGAGTGAACATAGGTCCCTGTTTTGGGGGGAGGTTTAGGGTTTATGTCTATTGTCTCAGGATAATGACTAACGCCACCTCTTTTCATTCTCGAAAGTATCTCAAAGGCTTGAGCAATAAATGTGAAGGTCACCCTACTTAAAGCCCACAAATTTAAGTCTAGTCTCCCACCGCTGACCTTATGTTTATTTCTCTCCATAAATATTACATGCTGTCTGTAGACAGATTTGTGCCTCTTTCCCGTAACGTAGCAGCTGCCAGGTATAGGCTCTTTCAGGCTAAGATACATTTAGCCAGGAAGATAGGATTCTGAAGAGGAAAGGGAGAGAACGGTGTTGCTTCTTCCTTACATTGTAATGCTTCAGGTGTATTAAAAAGCTTGTGAATTAGTTTTGAACCTTAGATGCGAATTTCTTGAAGACAAAGAGAGAATGTTACTTATCTATTGCCAGGAGCATTGACAGGCATTCAGTGCATGCGTGCTAAGTGGCTTCAGTCATGTCCGACTCTGTGACCCCATGGACTGCAGCCTGCAAGGCACGCTGTCCGTGGAATTCTCTAGGCAAGAATACTGGAGTGGGTTGCTATGTCCTCCTCCAGGGGATATTCCTGACCCGAGGGTCGAAACTGCATCTCTTACATCTCCCGCATTGACAGGCGGGTTCTTTACCACTGGCACCACCTGGGAAGCCCATATTCACTCAGAAGTGTGAAACTGCATGAATGATGAATACAGCAATAGTAAGGAGGGAGTTTATTTGGGCCCAACATGAAGCAAGCTTTGGAGGAGAGGGTTTGGATACTAATACATGACAGTGGGGTTGAAAAGGCAGGGGGAGAAAGGAATTTCTGAGATCATTATTTTCTCTCGTCACATCATTCATTAATGTTGGTTATTGTCGCAAAATCAACCGAGAAGGGTCTGAGTAGATACCTTTTTAAAATTAAAAAAAAAAGAAATAGGCAGTAAAAAAGAAGAAGATTTTAAAAAGTCACTTACCTCCCAGAATACTCATGATGACCTTTCTGGGAAGTGATGTCTTGTGTTTGTCACTCGCATTCACACAAGTGTAAATGTGCGTCTGTATTTTCGTGTGGGTCTCCTGTCAGGGTCACTGCTCTGGGAAGAACTGCAGCGTTGCCATTAGCAAGAATCGTCGTCAAGGGCANCTCATGATGACCTTTCTGGGACGTGATGTCTTGTGTTTGTCACTTGCATTCACACAAGTGTAAATGTGCGTCTGTATTTTCGTGTGGGTCTCCTGTCAGGGTCACTGCTCTGGGAAGAACTGCAGCGTTGCCATTAGCAAGAATCGTCGTCAAGGGCAGCCTGCCACTACTTGTTACGGTGGCAAGTGGGGGCTTGGAATTATCTGAAGGCTTTATGTGAGCACTCCAAGTGGTGGAAGAGAAACCTGCAGGAAGAGCAGTGATCGTTTGGGGGTTTTCTAATTTTATTCATTCATTTACTTATTTTTGGCGGCACTGGGTCTTTGCTGCCGTGTGCGCTTTTCTCCTGTTGTGGTGAGTGGGGGCTGTCTCTAGCTGCGGCACACGGGCCTCCCGTTGGATTCTCTTGTTGTGGCACATGGGCTCTAGACCTCAGGCTCAGTAGTTACGGCGCATGGGCTTAGCTGCTCTGAGGCATGGGGGATCTTCCCAGACCAGGGTTTGAACCCGTGTCTCTTGCATTGGCAGGTGGATTCTTTTACCACTGAGCCACCAGGAAAGCCCAGGGCTTGGTTCTTCTTACTTTATTCAGACTCAAGTTTTCCCTGTATTTTTCAGGGATATTCTGCTTTTGCCAGAGGCTTCTGTCACTTAGGACCAAGTGAGTACATTTGAAAATACTGGACTTGGAATCAGAAGATTGGTACCGCTTCTGAATTCACCTCTTATTTGTTGTCTGAACCTGGGCTAGTTCTTTAACCATTCTGAACCTTAGTTTTGTCCCTGTGGAGGCATTTATTCCCACCATATAGCATCAGTATAAGGATCAAGTGAAATCAGAAACATACTTGATGGTCTAGAACATAGACAGTGATCAGCGGATGGTGGCTGATGTAAAGAGTGGTAAGTATCTTCTTTACAATTACTTATGGAATCGTGTTTTTGTGGAAAACAAAGGCTTTGGGACGTGGAGTTGGGTTTGAGGCTGTGTGGAGCCCACAATAACTACAATTGTAAAGCAGTTTGTTTAACATTTTTAAGCCTTTGTTTCCTCACGTTGTATGCTCAGTCACTCAATCATGTCTAATTCTTTGCCATCCCATGGACTTTAGCGCACCAGGCTCCTCTGTCCCTGGGATTTCCCAGGCAAGAATAGTGGAGTGGGTTGCCATTTCCTCCTCCAGAGGATCTTCCCCACCCAGGGATTGAACCCATGTCTCCTGCTTCTCCAGCATTGCAGGCAGATTCTTTGCCGCTGAGCCACGTGGGAAGCCCTTGTTTCCTCATCAATAACCTTAAACTATTTACATAATAAAGTGTTAAATTAACAAATCAAACTTCACGTCATCATCATTGTTTTTATGATGATGGTGATGAGGATAGTTTCCTTATTGGTAGAGTTGAACAGAGAAGGGGAGGAAGAAGAGTTTATCATGCTATTATAAAGACAGATGAGAGGATGATATTTCATTACTATTCTTTAAGTCCTACACTTTCAGATGGAGGTCTGTTTTATTTCAGCTGTTTTCAACCGTGACTGTGCATTAGAATCACTGGAAAAGTTAAGAAAACTAGCAAAAAAAAAAAAAGAGTAAAATGAGAGGCTCTGGAGGGCTACACTGGCTATCATTATTTTTAAAAGCTCCTTAGATCACTGCCATAAGCTGTCAGGGTTGAGAACTGCTGCTGTATATCTGTGCCTCCAGAAGGGAGCTACTGGTAAGAAGTATGACTAATTTTCACAACTCAGAAGGGCTCCGGCAGGAAACTGGTGGGGACCCTATACCCCATGTTGGCAGGAAAAAGGAGAAGCTGGGGGAGCCAGCCAGCCGTGGAAAGTGGCCTCCTCCCAAGTGGCTGGGGTGTTTTACAGCACCGAGTTTAGAGGCAGTGGTGAGCTGAACTCAGCGGGGAAGGCCTCCTTGTGGTTCTGGGCACGCAGCCCACGTCTGCATAACTGCGGCAACCCCCTCCCTAAATCCCAGTCTCTAGACTTAATCCTCACAAAACTGTTTCCCGCCCAGTCCAACAGAAGCCTATGTTTGTTTTCCGATGCTGCAGAGCAAATCTCCAGGGATGGGGTGGTGTAAAACCATACCTCCTGTGAGCTCACACAGCTGGAGGGATAGGGTAGCTGGAGTCTCTGCTCGGTACCTCACCGGGCTGAAATCAAGGGGTTGGTTGGCTGTGTTTTCAGCAGGAACTCAAGATCCCGTTCCAAGCCCCTTCAGGTGGCTGATAGATTCCAGTTCCTTTCTGTTGGAGGACTGAAATTCCCGTGTGCCTGCTGCCTGTCAGTCAGGGACCACTCTCAGCTAGTGTGCACCATTTCCCACTCCTTCTCACATGGCCCCTCCAGCAGTGGAGAATATCCGTCATGTCAAATTTATCTCCTGCTTTGAATCTCTGTTGCTCTGATGAGCTCAGTTCGTTTTAAGGGCTTACCTGGTGGGGTTGCCGAAGAGTCAGACATGACTGAGCAACTGAACTGAACTGAACTGATTAGGTCAGGCTCACCTAGGATAATCTCCTTATCTTCATGTCAAATGACTTGTCAAATCACATCTGGAAAATTAGTGTTTCATTCATTAATTGAGAGAGGATATGTGTACACAGTGGAACTACCTTAGAATTACAAAATCTAAATATATGCTTAAAGCTTTTCAGTGGCCATTCATTTTACCTATTTCATAAAGCCCATGCTCCTTAGCGTGGCATTGTTTTTGTTCTTCAGTCCCTAAGTCATGTCCGACTTCTTGCAACCCCATGAACTGACGTGTGCCAGACTTTCCTGTCCTTCACTATCTCCCCAAGTTCACTCAAACTCATGTCCATTGAGTCAGTGATGCTGTCTAACCATCTCGTTATCTGCTGCCCTCTTCTCCCTCTGCCTTCACTCTTTCCCAGCATCACGGTCTTCCAGTGAGTCAGCTCTTCGTTATCAGGTGGCCAGAGTGTTGGAGCTTCAGCTTCACCATCAGTCCTTCCAATGAATATTCAGGAGTAATTTCCTTTAGGATCGACTGGTTGGAACTCCTTGCAGTCCAAGGGACCCTCAAGAGTCTTCTCAAGCACCACAATTTGAAAGCATCAATTCTTTGGTGCTCAGCCTTCTTTATGGCCCAACTCTTGCATCCATACATGATTACTGGAAAAACCATAGCTTTGATTATACAGACCTCTATCAGCAAAATGATGCCTTTGCTTTTTAATATGCTGTCTAGGTTTATCATAGCTTTCCTTCTAAGGAGCAAACATCTTTTAATTTCATGGCTGCAGTTACCATCAACAGTGATTTTGGAGCCCAAGAAAATAAAATTTGTCACTGCTTCCACTTTTCCATCTTCTGTTTGCCATGAAGTGATGGGACTGATGCCATGATCTTAGCTTTTTGAATATTGAGTTTTAAGCCAGCTTTTTCACTTTCCTCTTTCACCCTCATCAAGAGGCTCTTTAGTTTCTCTTCACTTTCTGCCATTAGAGTGGTATTGGTATCATCTGCATATCTGAGGTTGTTGCTATTTCTCCTGGCAGTCTTGATTCCAGCTTATGATTCCTGTTAGAGTTCTGACAAAACACCGAGGACCAAGACAGGGAAACTGAGGCTGGAAGCCTAACTGTCAATTACACTGACAGTAAGGAACTTGGGAACAGCGGGCTGATCCCTGGTTGCGTGATGTGAATTTCCATCCTCGTACTCACTTTGTGAATCTCTACTGCCATTTATCCAATTTTGTTGAAAATGATGGTTTGCAGGTCTGTTTCCTGGTCTCCTGGAGGTGGGAATCAGTGAAGATCTCCCTTCTGTTCCTGGTTTCCAACACAGTCATCTTCAATATCCTCCACATAATTATTGGTTCTCAACCTGGGAGCTTCCCACATGAAATTAGAAACTGGCCCCAGCCAGGGAGGGCAGGGATCAGTTGAAGGTAAAAGCAGACTGCTCCACATTGATAGGTGGTTATTTTAACAAGCAAGAGGACTAACCACAGATGTGTGTCTCTGGCAGCTGCAGGACAAGTCAGTCTCTGTGTTCACCCACCAACATCTTAAAGTTTACACAGAGGCCCATCTTAACGGTTCCATCATGTGCCCAGTACAGATGGTCTCAGCAACACATTGCTGTCTTGAGGCTATGTCCTTAGAGTAGCTTTGGCTGTGGAAACACTGGACAGACCATTTCACAGACAGGAGTGGGGGTGGGGAGCCTCTGATTACTGGGGTGCAGCTCATAGGTCAGTCGTCGGTCAGGTGCTTTCTATGACCTCTTCCAACAATGGTCAAGTTACCAAAGGGGGTGGGGTGAAGCATGAAGCCTGCCAGGACCAAGAGGATCTGGCTGTTGACTTCACTTTTCTGAATGACCTCCTCAAGGTGACTTGGGGAAAATTGTTTGTTGTAATAATGTACATTGATTCAGTATTCTGTTTAGAACGAAAACTGGACAGTTCTCATGGTACAGCTCTAGGGGATGGTAGAGGACATGCAGTCACCGTCTTTCTTTCTCTGCTCTTTGTGGACCCATCTCCAAGTGCTTGCCTGTTTTGCTATAAAGCTTTTTTTTTTTTTGCTTAATCATAGTTTCTATTAATACTGCCTCATAATTTTGGATTGCACGTTCCTTTGGCTTGCCATGAACCCAAGTCTGTTTCATGGCTTTTTTCAGCTTCATTTCATATCACCAGCTGGTACTCTCTGCATGACTTAACTCAAACTTAGGAGGCAGAGAACTTAGTCATCCCAGCTCATCTTTTTTTTTTNAAAAAGCTACCATTTCACTTACTTCTTTATTTTTTATTCCTACCCTGTAATCTAAGATCCATGGGGTCTAAGCTCTATGAGAACAGTGATGGTCTGTATCTTTTTTTTTTTTTCAGTTTTATATTTGGAACATCCAGAAAGTATCTTTCTCAAAAATTACTGGCTGAATAAATTAATGAATTCCATCATTTACTTGGTTACTTGGGGTTAAGTAGCTGGCAGTGGTTGTGAGAAAGATGAGGGAGGTAGGAAGAGTTGTGTTAGAAGAGACCCCTTCCACTTCTAGTGTTAGTTGATCAGTCATGTCCAACTCTTTGAAACCCCATGGACTGTAGCCCGCCAGGCTCCTCTGTCCATGGAATTCTCCAGGAAAGAATACTGGAGTGGGTTGCCATTCCCTTCTCCAGGGGATCTTCCCAACCCAGGGATCAAACCTGGGTCTCCTGCATTGCATGCAGATTCTTTACCATCTGAGCCACCAGGGAAGCCCATTTAATCATTTATCTGTGTTACCTGCACAGAAAATAAGAGAGATCATAGTCATAAATCAGAAACTATACAAGTGTTCCCTGGAAAACATGGATGAAGTGTGTATACATTTCTGGATTAATAAGAGAGGATTTTCCCCTCTTATTGAGTAAGAATATGTCTCAACATGCTTACCGGTATACTAATCAGTATAGGCTATATTATGCTATGATGACAAATAAGCCCACGATTTAGCTTAACTCAATACAACATGTGGAATCCTGAGTAGCAGAAAGCTCTGCTCCATAGAGCCACTCAGGAGCCCAAGCTAACAATGTTTCCAGCATCCTTTGACACCAACACCTCAAAACTTCAGTTTGCTGCTGCAAGGAAAAAGAGAACAAAGACAATGCACTCTTTGTGTTTGCTCAGACCTTGTCCCTTTCTCTAATAGGACCATGTCTTTCTCCAACATGACCTCAGGGGGATTGGGAGGGATTCCCATTCAGGAGGAAGAGAAAAACAGTTATAGTAAGTACACAGCCAGTGACCCATACTGTGGAGGAATCACTATTGTTTAACATAAAAGCCCTTGGAGAGGAAAGGAGTGGTGGTGGGAGGAACTGGGAGATTGGGACTGATGCAAATACTCTATTGATATTATGTATAGCGAGCATGCTAAATTGCTTGGTCCTGTGGGACTTTTTCCAGCCTTATTGACTGTGGCCTTCCAGGCTCCTCTGTCCATAGGATTCTTCAGGCAAGAATACTAGAGTGGGTTTCCATGCCCTCCTTCAGGGAATCTTCCCGGCCCAGGGATCGAACCTGAGTATCTTGCATCTCTTGTATCAGCCGGCAGGTTCTTTACCGCTAACACCACCTGGGAAGCCCTTATGTATCGAATAGATAACTAATGAGAACATACTGTACAGCAAATTCTACTTATTGCACTCTGAGACCTGAATGGAGAGAAAGTCCAAAAGAGAGGGGATATATGTTTATATATGGCTGATTCATTGTGTTGTACAGTAGAAACTAATACAACATTGTAAAGCAGCTATACTCTGATAAAGATAAATTTTAAAAAGTTACTTGGAGAACACAGAATTGACTTTTTGGGTCAAGTTGTTTGGTTTAACAAGATTTGAAATTTAGGGCTAGAACTAAATAATGATAATTACATAAATGTCTTTGCAAAAAACACTTCAAGCAAAATTTTTTAAGGAAATTAAAGGGAAACATCACAGAAGGATGTCAACATGTAGTCACTGACCCACTTGAGTAATTGGATCAAGACTCTCTGGCTTGTTGGAAAAATTTGGATCTTAACCAGCTCTCTCAGCATTTCCTTTACCCTCACTGAGTCGGAATTTGTTGTTGTTGTTGTTGTTGTTTTTAATCTCTTATTAATGTAAAATTGCTCCAGCAGAATCCATCTTTCTGAGTAGAGATGTCTATTTGGGCCTGACCTCCAAGGCCCCATTAAACATGCAAAGCAAGTGCTTACTATCTTCTGAAGACAACAGATTCTGGTTTTTTATCTTATTATGAAGGAAATTCCATCATACCAGCTCAGTCACTGACCTCGAGCTCCTCTTGGCAGGAGGAGTTGTGCATAGTCTCAACAAGCCCAGTTACCATAAATTCACCCTGCTCCTCGTGGGAAATGTTCGCAGAGAGTGACTGTATGAACAGGCAGTTGATGAACTTATATTGACACATCACAGTCACCCAAAGTCCACAGTTTACCTTAGGGCTCATTCTTGGTGTGTAATAACAGGATAACATATATCCATCAACGTACAGTATCACACAGAAGTAGTTTCACTACCCTAAAAATCCTCTGTGGTTTGCTCATTCATTTCTTCCCCTACTTCCTGGCAACCACTGATTTTTTTTTAATTAATTTTTTTTAGTTGAAAGATAATTTTTTACAGTATTGTGTTGGTTTCTGCCGTATGTCAACATGCATCAGCCATAGATATACATATGTCCCCTCCCTCTGGAACCTCCCTCCCACCTCCCACACCTTTGCACCCCTCTAGGTTGTCACAAAGCCCCGGTTTGAGTTCCCTAAGTCATACAGAAAATAATTGCTACTGGCGGTCTGCTTTCCATATGGTAGCATATGTTTCAGTGCTGCTCTCTCCATTTGTCTCACCACCTCCCTTCTCACTCCCGTGTTTGCAAGTCTGTTCTCTCTGCCTGCATCTCCACTGCTCACCTGCAAACAGGTTCATCAGTACATCTTTCTAGATTCCATGCAGGCAAGCATGCTGTCTCTTCAGTCGTGTCTGACTCTTTACTATCCTCTGGACTGTAGCCTGCCAGGCTCCTCTCTCCATGGGATTCTCCAGACAAGAGTACTGGAGTGGGTTGTCATCCCCTCTTCCAGGGGACCTTCCTAACCCAGGGATTGAACCCACGTCTCTTGTGTCTCCTGCATTGGCAGACTGGTTCTTTACCACTAGCGCCACCTGGGAAGCTCCCTAGATTCCATATGTATGCATTAATCATTAATACATGATATTTGTTTTTATTTTTCTGACTTACTTCACTCTGTATAATAGACTCTAGGTTCATTCACCTCCGGAGAAGGTGATGGACCCCACTCCAGTACTGTTGCCTGGAAAATCCCATAGATGGAGGATCATGGTGGGCTGCAGTCCATGGGGTCGCGAAGAGTCGGACATGACTGAGCGACTTCACTTTCACTTTTCACTTTCATGCTTTGGAGAAGGACATGGCAACCCACCCCAGTGTTCTTGCCTGGAGAATCCCAGGAACGGGGGGACCTAGTGGGCTGCCGTCTATGGGGTCACACAGAGTTGGACACGACTGAAGCGACTTAGCAGTAGCAGTCATCCACTTCATTAAAACGGACTCAAGTGTGTTCCTTTTAGTGNCTTGCCTGGAGAATCCCAGGAACGGGGGGACCTAGTGGGCTGCCGTCTATGGGGTCACACAGAGTTGGACACGACTGAAGCGACTTAGCAGTAGCAGTCATCCACTTCATTAAAACGGACTCAAGTGTGTTCCTTTTAGTGGCTGAGTAATATTCCATTGTATATATGTACCACAACCTCTTTATCCATTTATCTGTCAATGGACATCGAAAGAAGCCAGTCTGAGAAAGTTACATACTGTATGATTCCAACTCTGTGACATTCTGGAAAAGGTAAAGCTGTAGAGGCAATAAAAAGATCAGTGGTTGGAAATCACTTAGCCTTTTCTGGAATGTCACGGAGTTGGAATCATACAGCATGTAGCTTTTTCAGATTGGCTTCTTTCCCTAGTAATATGCATTTAAATTTCCTTCAGGTCTTTTCATGGTTTCATAGCTCATTTGTTTTTAGCACTGAATGGTATTCCATTGTCTAGTACCACAATTTGTCTATCCATTCACCTACTGAAGAACATTTCGGTTGCTTTCAAGTTTTGGCAGTTATGCATAAATCTGCGATTAACATCTGTTTACAGGGTTTTTGTGTGAACACAAGTTTTTAAGTCCCTTGGTACATACCAAGAAGCGTGATTGCTGGATTGCATGGTCAGGGTATATTTAGTTTTGTTAGGAAATTGCCAAACTGTCTTCCAAAGGGGTTGTACCACTTTCCACTCCCCTGTTGCTTCACACTCTCACCAGCATTTGGTGTCGTCAGTGTTCTGGATTTTGGTTGTTCTAATACGTGTGTGCTATCTCATTTTAATTTGCATTTCTCTGATAATGTATGATGTGAAGCATCTTTTCATATACTTATTTGCCATCTGTATTCTTTATATCTTCTTTGGTGAGGTGTCTGTTAAGATCTTTGGCTCAGTTCAGTTCAGTCGCTCAGTCGTGTCTGACTCTTTGCGACCCCATCAATCACAGCATGCCAGGCCTCCCTGCCCATCACCATCTCCTGGTGTTCACTCAGACTCGCGTCCATCGAGTCCATGATACCATCCAACCATCTCATCCTCGGTCGTCCCCTTCTCCTCCTGTTCCCAATCTCTCCCAGCATCAGAGTCTTTTCCAATGAGTCAACTCTTCACATGAGGTGGCCAAAGTACTGGAGTTTCAGCTTTAGCATCAGTCCTTCCAAAGAAATCCCAGGGCTGATCTCCTTCAGAATGGACTGGTTGGATCTCCTTGCAGTCCAAGGGACTCTCAAGAGTCTTCTCCAACACCACAGTTCAAAAGCATCAATTCTTCAGTGCTCAGCTTTCTTCACAGTCCAACTCTCACATCCAT
>SJYV01047553.1:56715-166211 GCA_006410875.1 Neotragus pygmaeus | reverse complement strand
CTCTCCTCTTTCACTTTCATCAAGAGGTTTTGTAGTTTCTCTTCATGTTAGATTACAAAAAGCAAATAAACACCTTCATCTCCTCCATGATTTTCATTAAATTAACGCAATTCAGAGCTACATTTCAAATGTGTGGATGGAATCTTTTAAAAAGTAACCAAGCAAATAGATCCCCTTAATCCATTGCAAGGTTTAATATTAAGCTGAATTCCTAGATAATGTTAAGACTAATACTGACTTTAGATAAATTCCAAATTTCAGCCAAAGCAAATAGATTTCATAGAGAACAGAGTTCAAATTCAGTCAAAGAGCAGGAGGACTTCCTGGGCAAACATTAGTAAAATAACTCTTCTTCCTCTGTGAATTCTGTCATGCATTCCCTTACCCTCTCATCTATTTGATAATTAGGTACAGAAATTCCTTAGTTCTTATCAGGCCAGGTCAAGGTGAGTCCAGGAATAGACTAAATGTAACAATAAATTAAAGTGGATCAACCTCTGTTTCTCTTTTCTTTTGCTATTTGTATACATACACTGATACTAAAAGGTANATAATTAGGTACAGAAATTCCTTAGTTCTTATCAGGCCAGGTCAAGGTGAGTCCAGGAATAGACTAAATGTAACAATAAATTAAAGTGGATCAACCTCTGTTTCTCTTTTCTTTTGCTATTTGTATACATACACTGATACTAAAAGGTAAATCCTGAAATTAAAAAGAGAAGGTTAAGAAGAATATAGTGGCTGTATTGCCATGTTCAATTTGTATGTTTAACTTTCCCTAGAACTTTAAGTAAATACATTAACATCATACACTGGGAAATAGAGAATTAGAAGGAGAGTGACTCAGTGAAACTAAACACCAGTTTAAAGCACCTAAATACCAGGTTCCAAACCTGCAGTGATGGCTCATCCTCTGTGTTTCTTAGATTCTTTTTAAAAAGCAATTCAAAACCTAAATGGATTTTTCTCCATTAAGAGTTTGTCTAATACTTCAGTCTGTCTTTAACCATCAAGTACACTTTTATAATGCAAAAGTAATTTTATTTATGATTATAAATTAGGTGGAAGAGACACTCAGGAAGAATAAACTTTCCTTTCGGAATATTGAGGATCAGAAAGAAAGTGTTCCCTGAATGCAACTACTGGGCTTTATGTTTTCCTGTTGTTGCGCAGGTGGGCTTTGCATTTGCTGTGTGTCTGCCGTTTTCCAAAGGAAGCTGCCTTTTCCCAGCAATTGGAAGGTGTTTGTTTCCCTGCCCACGGATATGACTGGGGATGAAGTCCATGAAGGTATTCAGGCTCACCTGGCAAAATGAATGAAGGAGTCAGCTGCCCACATTCTGTAAGCTGAAGTGCGCCCCCCAACTAGGAGTAGCAGCTGATGTTTATGTGCTCACATCAGCCCAAACTGCGAAAGTAGAAAGTACCAACACCAAAAACTAGCTCTGTGTTTGGATGAAGGGTACAGTTTTCACTTCTCTTCAAGGCTGATTAATGACATGATTTGTACCAGCAATCACTTGTCAATTATAAGCAGCAGGCAGCAGATGATACTATAACTGTCTGCTGGATGGTAATTTTTAGAGAGGAGTGTTCAAAAATAAAATTGGTTTAGGAAACAATGTAATTAAATAAGCAGCCAAGAGAAAATATGTCAACTGTTTTTATAGCCCTACTCTGCCTTTGTCTATTCGACTAAGAGTTTTTTCCTAGGGATTGATTGTTACTACCAGTTTCTAAATGGACTCCAGTGTTGCCCTCAGACATGAATCCGTAACTGCAGTTGCTTGGTGTATAGAAATGCCCTTGAGCGTGCGTGCTTGTGTGCATTCTCAGTCACTTCAGTCATGTCTGGCTCTTTGCAACCTTATGGACTGTAGTCCACCAGGCTTCTCTGTCCCTGGGATTCTCCAGGCAAAAATACTGGAATGAGTTGCCATGGCCTCCTCCAGGGGATCTTCCTGACTCAGGGATCAAACCTGTGTCTTCTGCATTGCAGGCACAATGCAGAGCCACCAGGGAAGCCCAGAAATGCCCTTAGTGGGTTTCTCTGGTAGCTCAGCTGGTGAACAAACCGCCTGCAGTGCAGGAGACCTGGGTTCAATCCCTGGGTTGGGAAGATCTCCTAGGCGAAGGCATGGCAACCGTCACCAGTATTTTTGCCTGGTGAATCCCCATGGACAGAAGAGCCTGGCGGGCTATAGTCTATGAGGTCGAAGAGTCAGACGACTGAGCAACAAAGCACAGCACACATGCCGAATCTGTTCAGGTTCAGTTGTTTCTTTTAATGCTATCTGTGTTTCAGATAGAAACTTAAGAGAAATTCCACCAAAGGAGGGAATCCTCTTTGTTTTAATAAATTGTGCCTAAACCAGTAACACTTTGTGCCAAGCAAACAACAAAAACTACCACCAACAGAACAACAGCAATCAACCCACAAACCAAAACACATCCGTCTCATAGTCTGTAAAATTCTAATAGGTTAAATCAGTTCAATATTTTGAACTGAGTCAGATTTAGTATTTGTCTGTAAAAAAAAATGAAACATAACAAAAACAATTATATTCCTTCCCTACTCTGTACTCATTCTAAAAAAAAAAGGCATCTTTCAAAGAAAGACCAGTTTAGGTAGTGAAGACATATATTGCTGTTTATGACCTAGCAGTGCTCCATAATGTTTTAGAAAGACTGTAAAATATTTTATGAATATGAATTATCATTATTACCTAAGACTCTATTTAGCAGAGCTGGACTATAGCATCAATGTCTCCCAGTAACTGAAGAATATTGGCAAGCAGTTTGTCATGCTCACCACTCCATGGAATGTTCATCCTTTCTGAGTCACATCTACCACCTTGCCTTGGATGCTCTGCACAGACACTGGGGAAAACAAGGAATCTGGAAAGATTGCTGGTGCTACTTGATATCATTTAGAGTTAACAGGATCTGCTTTAACATGTCCTTCATAAATTAATCAGCTCTTTTCTTAGCTTCAGAAAAAGAAATTATAAATATGGTATGTTGATGAGAAGCGTAGATTTTGGAGGCAGACAATGTTGGGTTCAAATTCTTACTTTGTCATTACATAGATGATCTTAAGCCATTTATTTCAGTTTATTAAATGTGAGTTTCCCAGTTTGCATAAATACTAATCATATTTCATAGGATTTTGCCTAATTCATTGCCTGGGATATCATTGTTGAGTGAGAATGATTAACTGGGGTTATCTCTGACTATTTAACTATTGATCTAGGAGAGTGTGTATGTGAACACTTAGTTACAATATCTGATTAGAAAGCAATCAATACAAGGTGGTTACATAATGGCATCAGGGCCTCTCTCCCTGCTACTCCTAACCTATAACATTCCTCTCCGGATTTTTCCACATGTCTCATGAAGTTCTTATTTGCAAGCAACAAATACTAGAAGAAGAAATAGAAACAGAAAAAGAAATGTGATATAGTCACAGAATGGTACACATGGCAGTGAAAGAAAATGAACTATTGCCATATACAATGTCCTATAATATATCTGTTTTACAGTTTTACCTTTCATAATAAAATCTCAGATTACATGTCCCTGGCGTGTGTCCTCTCTACTATCACTGTAAATTCCATTTCTTTTGTTTCTTTGAGAGAAAGTAATGTTTGTGTGCAGCTTCCCTGGTGGGTAGGTGGTAAAGAATCTACCTGCCAATGCAGGAGATGTGGGTTCGATCCCTCAGTCAGGAAGATACCCTGGAAGAGGAACCAGCAACCCACTCCTGTATTCTTGCTGGAGAATCCCATGGACAGAGGAGCCTGGTAGGTTATAGTCCATGGGGTCACAAAAGAGTCGGACACAATTTCATGACCAAACAATAACAACCACCTTTGTGTGGTGCTGGCCAGGCTCCTCTGCCCATGGAATTTTTCCAGGCAAGAAAAATTGCCTGGAATTTCCAGGGGATCTCCCTGACCCAGGTATCAAGCCCTCATCTCTTGCATCTCCTGCATTGGCAGGCAAATTCTTTACCTCTGAGCCACCTGGGAAGCCCTATTCTCTCTTATTGTGAATGAAATCCAACATGCCATCTCTCCCAGGGAATTTCACACATTAAAATTTTTGCTGTTAATTATAGAATGAATATCTTTTCCCCAGAAAAGAAATTTCAAGTGCAGATAATCCAAAGGTGGGCTTCCTAGCCTCTGCACTTGAAATTGTACCACCTGTTTGCTCTTTGGGAGAATTAGGCCCATGGCTATGGCTGCATTTGTGGTCTGCCAAATATTAAATCAAGTTATTAGTATGAATTTTATCATTTATATCTATATTGTACAATGTCAGATTTAAATGTCAGTATAAGAGCCTTGAACTTATCTCCTGACTTCCTGAAATTGTACAATTAATGCTTAGCAGCTTGTGCGCACAAGTGTGTCATTCTTAGCAGAATGGCAAACACACTGCACAACAGGGTGTGTGCATGGGAGAAAGCAAAATATTTGGTGGCAGCGAAAAGTTCGAATTGAGGCAAGAAGGAAGGGGAAGGCCAAAATGTAGTACAAATTTTACATCAGTGAAAGCATTTAAAATCAGGGCTCCACAGTGGGGAGTGTTCTTTGGGCCTTTTGGTGCCCAGGGCGGACCCTGAGGCAAACAAACTACCCCTCAGCTGTACCCTCCTCATGTCCTTTCCTTCTCCTGGAGTCTATCGTCTGTGTCCCTGTCTCCACTCCCTCACTCTCTACATCTCTGTCTTTCCTGGTTTGTGACCAGGGTGGCCTAAATATTTGCCAAGTTCCTAGTCTTTCCTCCTCTTAAATGCGTGCTCCTGTCTGCTGCCCAGGAAATCCATTCACATATTGTTGTAAAAGTATTGTGGGCCTCTTACCCACTTCTCCTGAGTCAGCACGCTCTACCTCTGTCTCACTCTTTAAGATCTGCTGCTGCTGCTAAGTCGCTTCAGTCGTGTCCAACTCTGTGTGACCCCATAGATGGCAGCCCACCAGGCTCCTCTGTCCCTGGGATTCTCCAGGCAAGAACACTGGAGTGGGTTGCCATTTCCTTCTCCAATGCATGAAAGTGAAAAGTGAAAGTCGCTTCAGTCGTATCCAACTCTTAATGACCCCATGGACTACAGCCCACCAGGCTCCTCCGTCCATGGGATTTTCCAGGCAAGAGTACTGGAGTGGGGTGCTTTAACAGCCCCAAGTTATCTGTGGTTCATATAAAAACCCTAGAATAGGAAATAGCAACCCTTTCCAGTATTCTTGCCTGGAAAATTCCATGGAAAGAAGAGGCTGGTGGGCTATAGTCCATGGGGTCCCAGAGAGTCAGACATAAAAACTCAACACTTCTTTTCATTGCATATGTCTTGCACTCNTTACTTAAATTTTTTAATTATAATTTATAATTTAAAAGTTCTGAATATTTTTAATTTAAAAATAAATATGCCATTTGAACTTAATTGATAAGTTTCTAAATAATTTACTTGTGCCTTTTATAATTTTTTAAAATCTGTAATTGCTATAAATTTTATCAAAATATTTTTATAAACCTAGATATTGCTTATGTAATCAATATTTTATATTAAAAGTCATAAATTTAGTATAGAGCTAAGTTACAGTAACTCAGAGGATAATTTTCTGACTGACAGTAGAGGAGAAAATGTATTAAATTATAATAGGGAATTGAAGATACCTAATATTCTACTTTGAAGAGGGTACAAGGAATAATAACAATAAGCCATTTGTCATTAACATGAAAAATGATCTGAGCATTATTATGTAAGTTTCTTTGCTGACTTGAATTTTAATTTAAATCCTCCAGATACGCTTATGACGTAGGTATCATCATGTTGTATGTTTGTGGAAACTGATGCTTAGGGATTCAGCAACCTACTCGAGGTCTCCATGCTAGCGTGTATGGGGCTGGAATTTGATCCCGTGCCTCTGACTCCATCGCCATTCTTGTTTCATTGTGACACAAGCTGAAGAAATTACAGGAGGGACACGTAGTCAGCAATTACTCATTGAAACCAGTGACAGGTTGGATTTAGACACTTGAAGCCAGTGAAGCCCATAAAAGAGGCATTGCTTTGTTCTGGTTGGTCATCTAACACTTGAGTTTCCAATCTCTATGACCCTTGGTATCTTCATCTATAAATATGAGATTAATGGTGGCATCTTCCTCAAAAGTTTGCTGTGTTGAAAAAAGTGTGTGTATACATACATGATACACATATGATATATGGTAGTTGTGTAAACTTATTCAGATATTGTGTTTTACTTATAAGTCTAATCCTTTCAAAAAGCAGTATAGATAGTAAGTAGCAAAAGCCATGAAAATGTCCATAGTTTCGGCACAGGAACCCTACTCCTGGAAAAATATTCTAAAGAAATGATTTAAAAGACCAAAAAAAAAAGTATATTTTCATAGGTATTAATTGCAGGGAAAAATAGTTTGATAGTTCCTCAAAATGTGAAATATAGAAATATCTTATGATCTGGCATTTCCACACCTAGGTGTATAACCAAGAGAAATGAAAATTTGTACATGAATGTTCATAAATGCCTTATTCATAATAGCCCCAAAGTAAAAACAACGTATATGAATAAATAGATCAATAAAATATGGTATCTCCATTCAAAGGATTTTTTTTTTTGGACAACAAAAAATGATGAAGTGATGGTATATCCTACAACATGGATAATCTTTGAGAACATTACACTAGATGAAACTCACAGAAGACAGCATATTGTATGATTTCATTTATGTAAATATAAAATGTTTAGGATGGGCAAAAG
This sequence comes from Neotragus pygmaeus, assembly GCA_006410875.1. Taxonomy (NCBI): domain Eukaryota; kingdom Metazoa; phylum Chordata; class Mammalia; order Artiodactyla; family Bovidae; genus Neotragus; species Neotragus pygmaeus. The sequence continues at coordinate 159,426 of SJYV01047553.1, read as the reverse complement.
CACAAGTAGAAAGTTGACTAGTGGTTGCCTAGGACTGGGGGGAGGGGACAGGGGAATGGTGGAGAGTTACTAACAGGAAAAGGGTTTGATTTCTTTTGGCAGGGGACACAGATACTTTAAAATTACATTGTGGTAATGGCTGCACAAACCTAGACAACATATTAAAAAGCAGAGACATTACTTTGCTAACAAAGGTCCGTATAGTTAAAGCTGTAGTTTTTCCAATAGTCATGTATGTACGTGAGAGTTGGACCATAAAGAAGGCTGAGCACTGAAGAACTGATGCTTTTGAACTGTGGTGCTGGAGAAAACTCTTGAGAGTCCCTTGGATGGCAAGGAGATCAAACCAGTCAATCCTAAAGGGAATCAACCCTGACTATTCATTGGAAGGACTGATGCTGAAGCTGAAGCTCCAATACTTTGGCCACCTGGTACGAAGAGCTGACTCATTGGAAAAAGACCCTGGTGCTGGGAAAGATTAGAGGAGGGAGGAGAAGGGGATGACAGAGGATGAGATGTTGGATGGCATCACCGACTCCATGGACTTGAGTTTGAACAAACTCCAGGAGATGGTGATGGACAGGCAAGCCTGGTGTGCTGCAGTCCATGGGCTTTGCAAAGGGTAGAGCAACTGAACAATAACAATGGCTGCACCACCTTGTGAGGTTCTTTTTTTTTTTTTGAGAAATATTGAATTGCACACCTTAAATGGGTGAAGTGAATGGCAAGCGCATTGTATCAATAGAACTGTTTTAAAAACTTCAAAAACAATTACAGTGAAAAAATAGAAAGAAAATATGTATCAGGATAGTAAATGACATTATACTCCATCCTATTGATGGAACATGATGTAATCACTAAATATTATAAGCCCTAAAATGATATAACTACACAGAACATATGTAATGTGATGTTCAGAGTAAAGCAAAATGATGTTGTAGCCAAATATACATTCATTTGGATAAACGCTGGCAGGAAACTCAGAGAGAGGAGACTGTGGCGAGAGGGATGTGCCACTTTCTTTCAAAAGTCTCATTAATGTTGTTGAGCATTTTGAAGGCACTTGTTTTAATGCGTTTTGTAATGGCAGCCTTGTGGTAAGTACAGGTGGTACTGAAGATGCATAAAACATAGGAAAGGAAGGCAAAAGCACAAGGGATATTTAAAAATCAACATGTGAAATATCTAAGAATTAGAAATTGATATGCCAAGATTCAGCGGAGCATTTAAGGGAAATGCATATTGGGGGAGGCACTGAAGAATATTTAAGCAGCTCTGGTTCTCCCAGGATTCTTCCCAGAAACTTAAAAACTGGAATGCCTGCGAGTCTGTTCTTCCCCATGAGCCTCTGTCTGCTCACAGGTTTGGAGGGGAGGGGATTTTCATATACCGGAGCTGGTGTGGGTCTGTGATAATAACCCAGAGGAAGTGGGAACACTTAGCAGCGGGTGCAGTTTACTTAAGTTCACCAAAATTGTACTGGAGTGTGGAAAAAGGGAGGAAGTCTGCTCAAGCCTGAGTGAGTCAACAGTTAATGGCCCTCCACCCAGCTCTCCTCCCTTCCCAAGGCCACCTCACCTCTGTGTCTATGTGCTTGACCCTTGCTGAGATTGAACTCTGGCTGGCCTGGGTGGGGTGAACCCAGGTTCCTGTTGATTGGTCCCAACTCTTAAGTTGGGGGGACAGAGAGTAGAGGGGCCAGAGGGATGGGGCCTGGCCCCTCCTCTCTATGTAGCTATGTCACATCCCTTTTAGGAACTTTTCCTTCCCTGGTTCCCACTAAATGTTTGAAATACATTCCCCTCCTGAGTCCCAGAAGCAGCTTTTGACAGCACTGCTCATAAGCACTTTTTTCACTGCTGTGTTGAAAAAAGTGTGTATACATATATGCAACACATACACATATGTGATACACATATGACATATGGTAGCTGTGTGAACCAGCCCAATCCTTTTGAAAAGCAGTATAGATAGTAAATCACAAGAGCCATAAAAATGTCCATATCTTTGGCATAGGAACCCTACTCCTGGAAAAATATTCTAAAGAAATGATTCAAAAGGCCAAAAATAAAAAAGAGTGTGTTTCCATCGGTGTTAATTACAGGGGAAAGTAACTTGATATTTCCTCAAAAGGTGCAATATAGAAGTGTCTCATGATCCTTTGGGGTAAAATTGTCCTCGGTCCTTTGGGAGCACTCTGTAGATGGAAGGTGCGGTCATCTTTAATGTGGATAAAGGATGGGTGACAAGTTGAGGATGGACAGAGGGGTGGCCGTCTTTGAAGTAGAATCTGCTTGCATCTCAAAACAGAACACATTGTTTACAGCCCTGAGGTGTGGGGAGGAGGTACAGGCAGTTGATTGACATCCACGTCCGTGTTTTCTATGGGATACAAATCCAAAAAAGAGGAGGTATATGGATACATATGGGGCTTCCCTGGTGGCTCAGACAATAAAATATCTGCCTGCAATATGGGAGGTCCAGGTTTGATCCCTGGGTCAGGAAGATCCCCTGGAGAAGAGAATGGCTACCTACTCCAGTACTCTTGCCAGGAGAATCCCATGGACAAAGGAGCCTAGAGGTTCTACAGTCTGTGGAGTTGCAAAGAGTCAGACACAGCTGTGGGACTAACACAACATTTATACATATAGCTGATTCACTTTGCTGTACAGTAGAAACTAACACAATATTTTAAAGCCACTGTGTGTGTTAGTCACTCATTTGTGTCTGACCCTTTAAGACCCCATGGACCAGGCTCCTCTGTCCATGGATTTCTCCAGGCAAAAATACTGGAGTGGGTTGCCATTCCCTTCTCCAGGAGATCTTCCCTACCCAGGGATCGAACCGAGGTCTCCCCCACAGAAGGCAGATTCTTACCATCTAAGCCACTGGGAAAGCCCCTGAAAAGCAACTACTCTGCAATAAAAAATAATTTTTTAAAAATCGAGATTTCTGAGCAAGGACGCATTCTTTTCTTCAGAGTTATTAGGGTTGTTTGAGCTGCCCAGTGACGCCCCCTTGGGCACATGCCACCTGCACTGATCCCGCACTGCTCGGTCAAGGAGCTGAGCTGCGAGGTGATCCCTGTGTCCTTCCTCCTCAAAATTCTGGATTATTTCTGTCCTTCAGCACCAGGAATTGCCCTTATATTCCAGACTCCAGGGTAAACACTAAAGGTTGTAATTACAGTTCATGGTCTTAACCACTTCTTTGGTCTCCTTTTAGGAATCCAGTCTTAGAAAAGTAACCCCAGGTACCTGTCATTGCAGAGAGCTCTCAGCAGTTCTGTAGCTTCTCAGGAATGCTCTGAAGTTATTATGGGAAAAGATAAAGGGGCAGTTTCACCCTTATCTTGCAGAGAGCTGGAGAGGATGGCCGGACTTGCCTGAGGCTTTGACTTTTCGCAAAGTTTCTCTTATTCCACTTTAAGACCATCCTCAGAGTCCCTGTCCCCACATAGAACAAACAGTATGTTAGATGGGGAAAAGCTCCCAATACCAGCCACCCAGCCACTCAACTACCCAAATAATAGCAACAACAAACCCTGTGTTGGAAAGCCGAAAATGACCAAAGGAGAGAGGGAAAGGGAATGCTATTTAGGGGGGCAGGAGGAGAAGGAGGTGACATAGGTTGGATGTCAAGAGGATGAGGTGGTTGGATGGCATCACTGACTCAATGAAAGTGAGTTTGAGCAAGCTCCAGGAGATAGTGAAGCACAGGGAAGCCCAGTCTACTGCAGTCCACGGAGTCTCAGAGTCAGACACGACTTAGAGCCTGAATGACAAGTTCGTCATAACAACATGCCCCTGACTACTCTGTGTTTTGTATGTGAACCCATTATCTCAGAAATATCCTTTTATATATGGCCCAGAATCGTCACATATTTTCCCACCACACAAATGATTTCTAGGTAAGAGATCTGTGCTTTGGGACTCGTAGGTTGCTTCAGTCTTAAATATACCCAGTGCAGTCATATCAAGGGACTGTTTGGTCCCAAAGAAAATCAAGCTGCACATCCACCTAAGAAAACTAGTTACCTGTTGCCATAGCAACTGGACCAGCCTTAGAGGGAAGGGCAGAGTTCCTCAAATTCATCTACTATGTCTGCAGATTGACTTCCTTGAAACTGAGTCATGTGTTCTGATCATCAACACTGAACTGTTATTTTCATTAAAAAAAAAAAGTCACAGTCTCAGTTGATGTATTTCAGCTTTTTCTCTGGTGCCACTCAATGAATGTCTTTTTATCTCTGAAAGGTGGGATTTGGTAACTGGATCCTTTAGAACTTTCATGCATGCCCTAACGTGGTTGGGACCTGGGCCAATAGGTTTGGTAGTAATTAAACTTTGATGGCTGGAACATGACCTGTGAAATGAGTTGCTGGTCTCAGCTTCACTCCGAATGAACAGAAAGCCATATGCCTTGGAATTTGACTATCACCCCTGTTTCTAGACCACAGGAAGAAAGTTTGAATGGCTTCTCCTGGGGGTAGACTGCAGAGGCCTCTTCCCCAGGAATCATGCTTTGCCTTTCTAGGCCACAGATAGCTCCACAATTTGTCTCAAAATGCCCTGCGAGATATGTGTAAATAACATGAACCACATTTACAGGCAGGGCCACCCTGGTCGAATGTAGGAGTAATTTGCCCAGAGTGAGATAAATTAGTAACAGCAGGGGTAGAGATTCCAGAGGGTCGTACTCCATTCCTTTGCTAAGACCACTGAAAAAAATCTTTCTTNGGAGTTGCAAAGAGTCAGACACAGCTGTGGGACTAACACAACATTTATACATATAGCTGATTCACTTTGCTGTACAGTAGAAACTAACACAATATTTTAAAGCCACTGTGTGTGTTAGTCACTCATTTGTGTCTGACCCTTTAAGACCCCATGGACCAGGCTCCTCTGTCCATGGATTTCTCCAGGCAAAAATACTGGAGTGGGTTGCCATTCCCTTCTCCAGGAGATCTTCCCTACCCAGGGATCGAACCGAGGTCTCCCCCACAGAAGGCAGATTCTTACCATCTAAGCCACTGGGAAAGCCCCTGAAAAGCAACTACTCTGCAATAAAAAATAATTTTTTAAAAATCGAGATTTCTGAGCAAGGACGCATTCTTTTCTTCAGTTATTAGGGTTGTTTGAGCTGCCCAGTGACGCCCCCTTGGGCACATGCCACCTGCACTGATCCCGCACTGCTCGGTCAAGGAGCTGAGCTGCGAGGTGATCCCTGTGTCCTTCCTCCTCAAAATTCTGGATTATTTCTGTCCTTCAGCGCCAGGAATTGCCCTTATATTCCAGACTCCAGGGTAAACACTAAAGGTTGTAATTACAGTTCATGGTCTTAACCACTTCTTTGGTCTCCTTTTAGGAATCCAGTCTTAGAAAAGTAACCCCAGGTACCTGTCATTGCAGAGAGCTCTCAGCAGTTCTGTAGCTTCTCAGGAATGCTCTGAAGTTATTATGGGAAAAGATAAAGGGGCAGTTTCACCCTTATCTTGCAGAGAGCTGGAGAGGATGGCCGGACTTGCCTGAGGCTTTGACTTTTCGCAAAGTTTCTCTTATTCCACTTTAAGACCATCCTCAGAGTCCCTGTCCCCACATAGAACAAACAGTATGTTAGATGGGGAAAAGCTCCCAATACCAGCCACCCAGCCACTCAACTACCCAAATAATAGCAACAACAAACCCTGTGTTGGAAAGCCGAAAATGACCAAAGGAGAGAGGGAAAGGGAATGCTATTTAGGGGGGCAGGAGGAGAAGGAGGTGACATAGGTTGGATGTCAAGAGGATGAGGTGGTTGGATGGCATCACTGACTCAATGAAAGTGAGTTTGAGCAAGCTCCAGGAGATAGTGAAGCACAGGGAAGCCCAGTCTACTGCAGTCCACGGAGTCTCAGAGTCAGACACGACTTAGAGCCTGAATGACAAGTTCGTCATAACAACATGCCCCTGACTACTCTGTGTTTTGTATGTGAACCCATTATCTCAGAAATATCTTTTTATATATGGCCCAGAATCGTCACATATTTTCCCACCACACAAATGATTTCTAGGTAAGAGATCTGTGCTTTGGGACTCGTAGGTTGCTTCAGTCTTAAATATACCCAGTGCAGTCATATCAAGGGACTGTTTGGTCCCAAAGAAAATCAAGCTGCACATCCACCTAAGAAAACTAGTTACCTGTTGCCATAGCAACTGGACCAGCCTTAGAGGGAAGGGCAGAGTTCCTCAAATTCATCTACTATGTCTGCAGATTGACTTCCTTGAAACTGAGTCATGTGTTCTGATCATCAACACTGAACTGTTATTTTCATTAAAAAAAAAAAGTCACAGTCTCAGTTGATGTATTTCAGCTTTTTCTCTGGTGCCACTCAATGAATGTCTTTTTATCTCTGAAAGGTGGGATTTGGTAACTGGATCCTTTAGAACTTTCATGCATGCCCTAACGTGGTTGGGACCTGGGCCAATAGGTTTGGTAGTAATTAAACTTTGATGGCTGGAACATGACCTGTGAAATGAGTTGCTGGTCTCAGCTTCACTCCGAATGAACAGAAAGCCATATGCCTTGGAATTTGACTATCACCCCTGTTTCTAGACCACAGGAAGAAAGTTTGAATGGCTTCTCCTGGGGGTAGACTGCAGAGGCCTCTTCCCCAGGAATCATGCTTTGCCTTTCTAGGCCACAGATAGCTCCACAATTTGTCTCAAAATGCCCTGCGAGATATGTGTAAATAACATGAACCACATTTACAGGCAGGGCCACCCTGGTCGAATGTAGGAGTAATTTGCCCAGAGTGAGATAAATTAGTAACAGCAGGGGTAGAGATTCCAGAGGGTCGTACTCCATTCCTTTGCTAAGACCACTGAAAAAAATCTTTCTTTCACTCAAGACACATGGTCAATTAATGGACAGCAGGAGGCGGGGATGGGTCAATACTTGCTTGATTCAGTTTTAAAGGTCATTTTTATTTTATGGGGTTGTTGGTACCTACGGTTAAGATTTTTTTTTTTCCAGTAACAAGTATCTTGATATTTCCTCTAATGAGACTGAAAAATGTGCTTAGTGAGAATGAGAGCTGAGGGCCAGAGAGAGCTGGATCGGCTGGAGTGTTTCTACGTAAAGAAAAGATTGAGCTGACAAAAGGCAAGAGTACTGTCGTGGAAAACACCTATATCTATGTCTTAGTCCGTCTAGGCTGCTCTAACAAAATGCCACAGATTGGGAGCTCATAAGCAGTAGACATTTATTTCTCAGATTTCTGGTGACTCGAAGTCTAAGATCAGGGTGTCAGCACAGTTGAGTGAGGGTCTTCTTCCAGGGCACAGACTTGTTCTTGTATCCTCACATGGGAAGGAGGCCAGCCAGCACCCTGGGATGTCTTTTACAAAGACATTAATCCCAATCATTTCCCAAATCAGTCTAAAGCCCCCACCTCCCAATCCCTTCACCATTTGGGGCTTAGGACTTTTTTAAGGTTTTTTTTTTTTTATGTGAACCATCCTTAAAGTCTCCACTGAATTTGTTGCAATATCATCTCTGCTTTTTATGTTTTGTTTTTATTGGCTGCGAGGCATACAGGACCTCAGCTCCCTGACCAGGGATCAAACTAACACCCTGCGTTAGGAGGTGAGGTCCCAATCCCTGGACCAAAAGGGAAGCCCTGGGGCTTTAGGATTTCAATATAGGAATTCGGTGGGGGGGGAGGGGTGAGGGCAGGGAGAAGGACACAAACATTCAGACTAGAGCTATGCATAAGACCTGCATTAGATTGTAAAGGATACAAAGATAACAAAAACAGGAGTCCTGTCTTCAGTAAATCACTTCCCAGCAGATAATGACAAGTACCCTAATAATAGGATGTGAATCCTGTGATTGGGAGAAGTTTATTTTGATTCTAGCCAGAGTGGAGGAATATAGCAAAATGCTTCTTAGGGAATCTGAGCTGTGCTTTTTAGGACAGGTGGGAAACCATAGACAGATAGTGAAGAAAGGATCTTTTAGAAACTAGGAGCAGTATAAACAAAGGCATAGACTGGAATGTACTGAAGAAAAACACGGTTGGCCAAATGTAGCTTGAGGTTTAGGTTAAATTATAGGAGAGAGTTAGAACTAAAGCAAAAAACGGAAAAAGAGCCACATTTTGGAGTGTTCTAAACTGCAGGTAGAGAATTTTGGACAGTACTCCATATAGAATCAGAGGTTTGAAAACCAAAATTTGAGCTGTGGTCAGTGTTTTTATGCAATAATATGAGATACTTGTAGTGTTATTTTTAACAACAAAAAAAGATTCACATAGTCTAATCTATGTTCTGCAAGATACCTTAGCAGATGAGGCTGAAAATATTCTGCACTTCTGTCGATATTCCTTCAGAATGTCATAAGAGGTTTTGTAATGTACCCCTGCATAAGGTTAAATGAGTTTGCACTGACTGCAAGCTGAAGGTGCCTGTGTAAAAACGCTGACTCGGGTATTTCAAGTGACAACCATCATGGTTAAGTGCTTGAGGCACTGTTGTGAGAAGCAGGAGAACGGCTTCATGCAGTAGGAGAGCCAGCCAAGTCCCTGAAACCTCTCTCTCTCTGTTTCCTTTCTCATAGGAACAGCAATGGAAACCTTCGATGTACAGCAGCGTATCTCCCATCTGCTTTGCAAGCCCTCTGCTTGAGAAGCCAGTTGGCAAAGTAAGAATGAATTCATTTCTTGCTGAACGGTTTAATTTGAGTCTGTTGGCTGTTCTTTCTTTTGTCTTGAGCTATTTGGGTGACATAATCAAACTGGTCTCATAAAAGTGGCTGATAAAAATCCAGATTTTGAACTGTTTGGTTGGCCCTAGTGACATTGCTCCTTGGCAAGATGTTGAGCTGAGTGATGTTGATCTGAGATTCCCAGGTCTTCACGTGGATCCTGATGCTGTCCTCCCCAACTCCCTTCAGTGTCCTGCTTTCTCAGCTCTTTGTCTCACCTTCCCTTGCCGATTGGAACATATTAGAAAGAAAGAGGTGGCTTTTAGTCATCTACATTGTAGGGGAAGGGAAACCTTTTTCCTCATCTCTTTTAGCTTCGTGCCTGGGGTAATGCAAATTGAACTGAGAAAATAAAAAAGACAGATAGAGAAAAGGTTTATTACTGTGAATAAAGAGGCCTTCATAGAAAAGAGGTGAAGACCCAAAGAAGCAACTATATTTGAGACTTGTATAACATTTTAACAAAGAGTGATATTGGAAAAGTGACAAGAGAAAGGTGAAGGGTTTGGGGCTTCCCTGGGCCATAAATTGTGGGCTGGTTAATATATGGGGGAAATTAATGAAAAATTAAGAGTTACTTGGTAAGATGTGTTATACTAACTCAAGTTGGTGCCTTTTCTACTGCTAAGAGTCTTTTCTAGTGATTAAAAGTCATCTTCCTGGTATGGAAAAGCGAGATACCATTACAAATTTATGTTACTTTTACAAAGGAAAGTTTATGTGCTACTTTCAGACAGAAAGAGAGAAGTCAGAGAGCTTTGCCTACACCTGCTATTTCTCAATTGCCTTTGACTCAAAGTAATCTTTATGCAAAAGTGGCATATTTGGGGGTGGCAAAATCTGATTCTCTTCAACATCTTATTGTGAAATCCAACCGCCACACTCCCTCTTCCAAACATATTTGTTACTTAAACTATCTTGTAGAATGAAAAACTTTCACTCCAGAAGAGAAATTACAGTATTTGCCTGAACTGCTACTGTTCTGAACTTGAAATCACACCCATCAGTCCCACCAGGGAGTGTAGAGCTGGATAGTTAAGAGGTGGGTTTCTAGAGTCAGGGTGCCTAGGGTCACCAGCTCTGTGACTTTGAGCAAATCAAATGTAAAGAAGTCTTCATACTGGTACCTGCCTCATGGAACTGTCATCAGAATTAATTTAATAAAAATTCATGAGAACAAGGATTTTTTAAACCTATTTTGTTTACTGTATATCCAAGTACTCAACAAATGCAAATGAATTGAATGAACGAATAAATGAAACCCTATACACATGATAAACTTAGAGGAAACACATGCTCAATTTGCTTATTTCAAGAAGTGAGAGCTGAAGGGTGTTATATGTAGGGAGGGACACCATTCTCGACACTTTGGCGAGAATGCCAAGGACAATTGCCAGGCACACCTTAACAGAAGCACCAGTCTACCTGGGATAAGTCACCTTCCTGTCCTTTGCTACAGTTATTGGTGCATCTCCAGACCACACACAGTCCAACCACTAGGATGAACCATAGTCACTGTCTGGACGAAAACAAACAAAACTTCTTTCAATAGGTCTTTTCTCTCCAACTTCGACATATGTGGGCAGAGCTGGAGCTTTTGTAGTTTTTAAAAGGAAATGAATCTATTTTCCCCAGCAATTCCTGGTAATTCTGCCTTGGCGGCAAGTCCTGCCAAGACAGCTGTCTTTGGAGTACGAACTCCCAGTGGAACAGGAAGTCTCCTGCCCGTGCTCTCAGCGCGGTTGACGTTTTGCATGCGTAGCAGGGGAGTGACCCAAGCTTCTTGGGACTGACTTTTCTGTACTTCATGTTCACTAAGGTCTGCACTTCCCCTCTGCTGACTTCAGTTCCAAGCAAGAGGAGTATCCTTTGGCCCAAAGATTAAAACAACAAACAAACAAAACACTCCCCGAACATCATGAAATGTGTTGGCAGCAGCTCCGTTTCACTGCATTGTCCCTGCCTGGGTCCCTTCCAGCCCCACTTCCTTTGACTGACTTTATGTAGGTTCTAAACAGACCACCACTTCGTGGGGATGGAAAGAAGCCATTTCAAAGGTTGAGTTCAGAAGTCCGTGAGCCCTGGAGAGACTCTTCTGACTAAATCTCACCTAATAGCCAGTCCTGAGTTTACTTGCCATTTTCCTAGACCTGATTGAGAAACACTAACAGCAATGTAGAAACGGTAGAGAGTACCTTTGGTAAACGCTTGTCAGAGAGCCAAAGGAAGTCAAGGGCAGTATGACCATTCTTGGGTTTTGCAGATGGCTCATTGGTAAAGAATCCGCTGGGAGATTCTTGATGCAGGAGACATGGGTTTGATCCCTGGGTCAGGAAGATCCCCTGGAGAAGGGAATGACATTCTACTCCAGTATTCTTGCCTGGGAAATCCCATGAACAGTGGAGCCTGGTGGGCTATAGTCCATGGAGCTGTAAAGAGTTGGACACGATTTAGCGACTAAACCACATGACCATTCTTGGTTCGATAATATTTCGCAGCCTGTTCCTCAGGTTTCCCTCCCCCACAGGGCTGAATGAGCAGGTAATTGTCTATCTGTACAGTGACACCAGGACTGTCCTGGGGTGAGAGGGGCTGCTCCCAGAGAATACACTTTCTCTCTTTTCTCTCCTTAGCTCTGGCTTTAGCTTAACACATGTTCTGTGAAATATTCTAATGAATTCATTTTTAAAATCAGCTCTCTAATCCATCCACCTGGGGGTGTATGTGGTGGGGAATGATGCCAAAATTGTAAGAAAGTCAAGCTTTAATTATAGAGGTCAATGGAAGGCAGCATTTGGGGGTGGATAATTAAAACCTATGTTTAATCTGCCCAGACTCCAAACTCTCTTCCTCACTGACAAGAAGCTTTCTGTTGGTTAGAAGTCTTCAAGGTGGATCCAGAGGCAGTTTCTACCACCCAAATTAGGGTGCCCCAACCTGAACCAAAGACCAGTGTTTCTTTGCTACAAGGGGGAGGAAAAGTGTTGAGAAAATATCAATTAGAAAACAGGGGTTTCCAATGTGAGCTCATAATAGAGTAAGAAATATTTTGGCGCCAACTCCAGTCTTACCACTAAATGATCAATCTTTTCATTAGTGGTTATGATTAGAGGGCAGGAATTAAAGGAGGGAAACTTCCTTCTTTTCTAGGGAGAAGCCCTTGACATCACTCTGGGCAGCAAACAAGCCTGGAATGTGTGAATATCCACACTCAGATCAAAAAGAGTTTTCTGTTTTATTTTGCATAACTGGAGTCAGTGCCTTTTGAATGGAGCATGCAAATTTATGTAAACAAGAATGCAAATGTTTAAAAATATGTGTCTTCGGATTTCCTGGGGATGCCTTGGTAGCTTTGTCTTCCTGCCTTTGTATCATCTAAATATTGTGTTGTGAAAACTCGGGTGAACTTCCCCAAATCCCACAATGTTATAACTAGAGGGCTTTCTTTATCATTTATAGGAGATATTCTGGAGAATGAATTAAGACAGACTAGTGTATTTGACACTAAACATGTTAGCTCCAAGAAGATATACAGGCCAACAATAAATGCAAAATGGATTGGAGAATTCCAATAAATTGATGGCAGATTCAAAGTGGATTATTGAAAGGGAATTAGAGAATAATGATGGAAACAAAAGCAGGGATTTAAGGAGATAGGTGACATGAGAAGATGCCATAAAATTCAAACTCCAGGCTGTCCTTCAAAATTCTCACTGGGGCTACTGACAAGAGAGTTGGTTGAAAGAAGTATTAGTTCAACTCAGCATAACAGTCCATGCCAAGTACGGATGATGCCAAGTCTAAATGACCCAAGCAAGTGCCACGACCTCTGAAAGCTGCAGAGCATACACAAGCAGATGAAACTGTTTGGGATTAAGAGCTGCCCATGAGTATGGCTGTGCCAACCTGTCTTTCTCAGTATGATTTAGGAGACAGGTAAACTTGTCCTCAAGTCTAAGGAAATGTAACTTGAATACATGATTTGATTTGGCCAGAAGGAAATGGAGAGAGATAAACAGCCTTTAAGGATAGCAGTGTTATTGAATGGAAGGGTAACTAAGAAAGTAATGGAGGCCCCCTGGACCTTCTATATTTCTCCATGAGTAAAGGGGGAAACTGGAGGATCTGGGTGGAAGTACTGGATAAACAGCAGATAAGAAAGGAACTGGTGAACTCAGAATTAACCAAATACAGAGCTGCTTTATTTCAGAGTTGAGAGGCATCTGTGGGAAGAAAACAAACAGAGGTGTCCCCTTTTTGCACACTGATCTTTAGCTTCTTTTAACACTGGAGAATTTTTCTTATCAAAGGAGAATTTAACTTAGCCAAAATGGACCACTTTAAGAATTGTCATCTAAGTCATGGCCCATTGAGAATCTCTGAGTGTGTTATATCATTATATCATGGCTAGGTCTGCATAGACAGCACCAATTTGATGAGAAGTACCTTGGAACTTAATCAATATTTAGGGCTCTAAGTGACCAAAGAACATGGAACCAAGAAGTCAAGCCACAAAGTACTCTGTGGCCTATTGCTGTTTCCAAAAAAAAAAAAAGAAACCCAAAAGTCAGGAATGGAATAATCCAAAGAGAATAATAATTTTAAGCACAGCAAGCTACTACAATTACTACAGTCATAGATAAATAGAATTTTCATTAATTGAGAATGAGGGCACCTGATGTGACTGGTTCTCTTTTTCTATACATTTAGCTTCTGGTCACTGAGGTAAAATGCATTAAGCCAACTATTCTTCGAGGTGAAAGAAACTTCCAAAGTAAAGGGTCAACTCTCTTCTCCTAAGATATTGGAGGATTTAGTTGAGCATATGTCCACCCAACTAAAGAGCACGTTTTCAGCATCCCTTGCAGCTAGATGTTGGCCATATAATATTATGAGAATGAGATATGAATGGAAGTGATGGATGTAATTTTTTGAATCATGCCATTCATATTAAAGGCAGACCCTTCCTGCTGGCTGGAATATAAATATGGTAGCAAAAACTGAAATAGCCACCTTAGGCCATGACAGGATGGCAGAGAAACCACATAGAACCATTATCTGCTTGTGTTCAGACAGCTGTTGCCTGAGACAGAAATTGGCTTTCATCTTGTCTCCATCTTTACTAATTTGGCCATTGGTACAGTAGCTGCAATGGTATCCTAGCACACAATTAAAATGGGAGAAATTAGACTGCATGCCCTATGAGAACTTACGTGGGATTCAGTGAAGGCAAAAGGCAGAACTTATACAGTAAATATCAGTTAAAGGGATGCAATTCTGAATTACTGTCTCCCCAGTCAATCTGGATAAGGAAGAAGAGTTACAGAGGCTAATTTCTGGCTCTGAGGATAAGGGGATGAACAGAACTCTGCTTAGCTGAGCTCTATTATAGTAAACCCAGATAGCCATCATATCCTGAATTTTGGAGTTCTCCTTAGATTTGAAACAAATTTCTACTGAAAATATTCCAATTCAAGCACTGTAGTGGAACCAGTTATCTGGTCAAATAACATTCTATTGATTATTATTATATTATTATTATATGCAGGAACTACATTAGTTTGGAAACATTTATAAATATCTCCATGTATTGGTATAATATTCTATTCTTTCATCATCTGGAACAGGTGTGGATTCCCTGGGGCTTCAGGGAATCACCTTGAGCTTCAGCTTTTGCTATAATTCTATTATACAGGATTTTGTGGGAAGAGTGAATTGTTATCTCATAGCTTATTCTAGTGGAAAAGGCAATGGCACCCCACTCCAGCACTCTTGCCTGGAAAATCTCATGGATGGAGGAGCCTGGTAGGCTGTAGTCCATGGGGTCACGAAGAGTCAGACATGACTGAGTGACTTCCCTTTCACTTTTCACTTTCATGCATTGGAGAAGGAAGTGGCAACCCACTCCAGTGTTCTTGCCTGGAGAATCCCAGGGATGGCAGAGCCTGATGGGCTGCCATCTATGGGGTCACACAGAGTCGGACACGACTGAAGTGACTTAGCAGCAGCAGCAGCTTATTCTAGATGTACTGTCATTTTATTAACATAAAATATAATAACACGTATTATTTGGGCTTAATAAATTAAAACATCAGCCTTTATTGCTATCACATATTAGAGTCCATGTCATTTTTTTCCCATCGTCTCTTTCCTCAAAATGTCTGACGTGATGACATGTATATACTAGGCAGGTAGTGCTTATCCAAGGATGTTAAGTGAATGTGGAATTTTACTCCATTACTCAGCTATTTTCATCTTCTTATCCTGATCACAATGGTTGTTGAATAGTATTCTATGTGAGTGGGCTACTATATCTACTAAAAACAGAAAAAAATTAATCAATAGCATTAGCACTGCCCTATGAATATTCAGTAAGCAGTGGTGAAAATATATTTCCCTTGAGTTTCGATTCCTGCATTCTCACTACCACCCAAGCAAAACCTTGACTGAAATTTACTATATTAGGTCCATTGGTAAGAGTTCAGAAGGATAAGAAATGCTTCCTAAAGCACAAGGACAAGAAGTCTTTCCATCCCAACATTCCTACCAGGCAAGATGACTCTATAAACAGGCTTGTAAGCACAGAGAGTTGGAAAAAGATTGAACAAATATGCTGAAATCGATGGTAGTTCAAAAGCTTTGACCAACCTAGACAGTGTATTAAAAAGCAGAGATAAATTACTTTGGTGACAAAGATCCATATAGTCAAAGCTATGGTTTTTCCAGTAGTCATGTATGGATGTGAGAGCTGGACCGTAAAGAAAGCTGAGCACTGAAGAACTGATGCTTTTGAACTGTGGTGTTGGAGAAGACTCTTGAGAGTCCCTTGTGACTGCAAGGAGATCCAACTAGTCCATGCTAAAGGAAATCAGTCCTGAATATTCATTGGAAGGTCTGATGCTAAAGCTGAAGGAACAATGCTTTGGCCACCTGGTGGGAAGAACTGACTCGTTGGAAAAGACCCTGATGCTGGGAAAGATTGAAGGCAGGAGGAGAAGGAGACAACAGAGGATGAGATGGTTGGATGGCTTCACCAACTGGATGGACATAAGTTTGCGCAAGCTCTGGGTGTTGGTGATGGACAGGGAAGCCAGGCGTGCTGCCGTCCATGGGGTTGCAAAGAGTGGGACACGACTGAACTATAAATATAGAAGCTATTCAGTTCTGGCTTCAAATCCTATAGGATATAAGTGAAATATGAACAATTAGTATCTATAGAATTTATTTTATTATGCTTATCAAACAAGACTACAGGAGTGGGTAGCCATTCCTATCTCCAGGGGATCTTCCTGACCCAGCTTTTAAACCTGGATCTTCTGCATTGCAGGCAGATTCTTTACTGTCTGAGCCACCAGGAAAGCCCCATCAAGGTTGTTAATTCATAAACAGTTAAAAGCCTATACACAATAAAAATGAGAAACAGCAAACATAGAAATCTTTCTTATTCTCTGATCTTGTTTTACAGCTTATTTATTTTAAAGGCTGAAATATATGGTACCGTATGTACAGCTCAACTGCATAGACGTATCACGATATACTTCATGTTTAAAAATGAGATAAAATGGCTTGTTAACATTGCACACACACACACGTAATTACCAGACCCTTGCTATCACAGACTGCACCATTATCAGAGGTCTCAGAGTCATATTGGTATTACATGGGACTGTTTATTTTTCCCTTGGCTCAGTGGGCTCACACTTTCCATTTAACACCACATTGATTTCTCTTGCACAACCTGGTTGAAAAATATCATGCGGAACTTCTGATGGAAAAATGCTAAGTAAAAATACTGCCTGGTCTGTTCCTGACCAAAAGAGAAATTTTCATTTGTCCCACCTGGGGGCAGGGAAAAAAGATGACCTGGAACTGGCATAGAATACACGTTGTCTCTATTCACAAAGATCAGAAAAATAGAGCATCACTGAATTCTGAGACAAAATTAGCCCAGAATTTACACAGGTTTGCTCCTTTCTCTATACTCTGGGTCCCCTTGAGAAAGCCAAGGGAAGCTCCTCTTGGAAATATTGTACTCTAAGCATTCTACGCCAGCTGCTTATTTCCACTAAGAAATGCCTTCCATGTGTGAGGGTGTGCTATAAACAGTAATTCAGGGCAATTTGGTATAAATGATAACAGCAATAATCATTATTATAATAGATTCCATTGTTTGAGAACTCTGTGCCAAACACTAACCTAAGTTCTTCATATCCAGTCCCTCATTTAATTGTTTTACCCATGAAGCCTGGAAAGGATAAAGGACTTGTTCAAGGTCACGGACTGGTAAACCATAGAGTTGGCATCCAAAACTAGGCAAGGAGCTATGCCTTAACCACCTGCTGGAGAGAGATTTTAAAAATGTATTCAGATAATCTCTCTTCTCTTCCTTGTTGAAATATAGTCAAAGTTTCCTGAGAGGACACAGAAGGATGCCAAAAAAAGTATGACCTGGCTTATATTATGGGTCACTCTGGCTGCAGTTAACCAACCTTAGATTTTCTTTTTCCAAAAGGCCCTGTTATAAATAGCAACCCGGCACAAGTGGGAAATAACGTGTGAGCATGCAGCGTTAGGTTGCCCCTTTAAAGGCAGCTGCTTTACAAAGGACTTTAAAGGGGATGTGAACTGCAAAGATAGCGGCATGAGGTTACTCAGATCAGAATAATATTCCTCAGAAGCCATTCCATGCCTTTGGGTGTCCCAGTTTATCTCCTCTGGAAGAAGGCGAGTTGGTGCTCCCCTAATACCTGAGGCAAGGCGTTTAATTTTAAGAACTCTAACGGTCTCAGTGAAAAAGGGTCAAAAGTGGCCTTATTAAAGTTCAGCTTAACAAAAGACTCATGATACAGACAAGGGTAGAGCTGAAATCTGCACTCACCACTAATGCCTGTTAAGTTTTTCATGGAGGCAGTTTAGACGCCTGGTGAAATAAAGGCATCTGTTCCCTTTAGTGAACAGAGAACAGATTGCATAAAAGTTTATGGTCTGAAGAGCAGGGAGGTAATTAGTGGTGCGATGAACTCCCCAATTGTGTCTATGTTTTTAAAGGTCATTTCCTGGATTTTACGAGAAATGGGGAATTACCTCTGGGCCCCCATAGAACTTTGCTTTTACTGTTATGAATGTTTATTTCAGTTTACCTTACCTTAGGGTTGGCTGATTGCATGTCTGTCTTTTTTGCAGGGGCTTGTAATCTCCTTGTCTGGGGGCTTGGGAGCAGAATTGGGCCTTATTCATTACGTGTGTCCCCAAAGCACCGCACATAATTCTTTCCATACAGGAGCTGCTTATTGAGGAGGGGGAAGTGGTAGAAAAAGAAAGGGAAAGGAATTCTCATTTTGTTTATCTGAGATCCCTCTTTTCAGATTACCTGGGTTCGGGCTGCTTTTCATGAAATGCCTTCTGAAAACCTCTCTAAGAACAGCTTAGTGAAAAAATTCAACTTTACCTTAAAAGACATTTGCTTACAGAATAACTCTTAAAAGGCTCTATTCATTTGTAAAAGGCAGAAACTGAAGTTTTTACACTAAGGACTTTCACAGAGAATCAGTGATAAGAGATGTGTTGAGATTAAAACAAAACAGAAAAAAATTAAAAAAACAAAAACAGAGAATGTGCTCATGTTTCATGGCATGGAAGTTGTTCTTCCTTCGCTGTACCAGTCCAAGTGATCTTGCCAAGGTCAGTAGGGAAATCCTAACTGCTCCACCCAGAGTACATTTCATTTCTTCTGGAACTGGACTCAGTTGGCCCTTCCTCAAAAGTTGTTTCTCTCTTGCCTTTTATGAGAGATGACTTGTGATTCTCATCTGATCTTCTCAGTCTCTTGTTATTTCATCTTCCCTCAATAATACTTCCAATTCTGTGTTCCCCAGTATACTTTAAAAAGCTCAACGCTCTCTTAATGAGCGGTACTCTATTTTCTTGTTTCATTTGCTCAACACTTTCGAAGCTGAACTAGTCAGCACCTCTTTCGGGTCTCTTGATTCCTCTACTCTACAGATGTTCTGTTCCTCTCTCAGTGAATGTTCCTACCTTCTATCCAGCAATCAAATCAGCTTCTTGGGGGTCATCCGTCATTCTTTCCCCACTCCCCACCCCACCTCATCCTTTCAGTCAGTCATCCAGTTCGGATGGTTCTAAATCCTTCATACCTCTCCTTCCCTATTGTGATTGCTGTATTTAAGGCCTTCCTCATCTCTCTGCTTCCTAAGGAGCTCTCGAGCTGGTTTTCTCTTCATGCTCATCATCTTTCAGTTCCTTGTCAGTATCACTACAGACCTATTTTCAAATGGCAACTATGATCAATGCTTGCTTGACTCAGTGATGGAATGGCTTTCCACTAACTATTGAGTTAGTCTGAGTCCCTCTGAATGGTCGAGGTGGGCACGTGTGAAATATTCCCCTGCCCCTCCGTCACCTCCCTTTACTTGTCCCCTCCCTAATCCTACAGGATGCTCTACTTCATGAGACTGTCATCGTTCATGCTACACCTACTTTCCTGCCTAATCCCTCTTCTTTTTAAAAATCTCTCTTAGATTTCCCTTCTATTCTCTTCTGTCCCTCCTACAACCACTATGCCGAGTTACAACTGTGCTTTGTATTTTTCCTGTTGCAGCTTTTCTGAAATTGCTGAAATGGCTTGTACTCTGCCTCCTCTTGGTAATGGCGCACATTTGTCATCTTGTATTCCTCCAGGTGCAGCACAAAGCATGGCACAGGAATGAATAGACGCTCTAGAAATCTTACTGGTGCCAATGAATACGTTGTCTGTTCATTTCACAGCATGCCCAGAATTCGGAGTTCATTCAAACACACAGTTTAGAACTCTTCTCTTCATTTATACATCTCGGGATTTTCTTGGCCAGTGTACCTGACTCTGAACTTTCATTAATGAGGAAGGTAAATACTGCTTACAGGTGATGAATGCCCATTGCAATGCTGAAGCTCATCATAGTGAAGGAAAGGTTTTTATCAGTTGGAAACCATGAAGACAGCACCCTGGTTTGCGTGAATTTCTTCCTATTGACTGGTGACAATGAGATAACTGAGGATGGAATTCGCTAGGCCAGAATACTGGAGTGGGTAGCCTTTCCTTTCTCCAGGGGATCTTCCCAACCCACAGATTGAACCCAGGTCTCTCACATTGCAGGCAGATTCTTTACCAGCTGAACCACAAGGGAAGCCCAAGGAGATAGGCATATTACCCCATTTAGGTAAATCTACCAGATCTATTTTATTAACTTGAATTACAGTAAAAGTTAGAAGTGCTTGCTGTGCCTTTAGAAGGCAAGGGTGATCATGGTTAGTGTTTCCAGATGTTCTGTGTACAAACAGGAGGAAAAAAGGTTACTGGCTCCAGCTTGGACTTTGGATAGCAGATCAGTCACCAAAGAAAGTTCAGCCTTTTGTACCTTGAAAAATCTGACTGGTTTGTACACCTGTGGTGGATTCATGTCGATGTATGGCAAAGCCAATAGAGTATTGTTAAGTAAAATAAAGTAAAAAAAAAGAAAAAGAAAAAAGTATATATATATACAAAATTTGAAAAAAAAAAAAAATTAGACATTCTGATAGGGAAAAGCCAAGTGGGAAAAGACGAGGACTTTGAACATACCAATTTAAATGTCCCCAAAGAAGAATTTGTAGGGCTGAAATTTACACTCTTTAGTTTTAGTCACTATGGTAATCATAAAAATAAAATTTAGTGGTGTACTTGCTTTAGAGGAGAAGAGAGACAAAATGAATCAAGAATTCTCACACAACTTCATTTCAGCATGGAACAACTCTTGCTATGCGAAAAATTATGATTATATAATCAAAAATGTTTATTAAATATAGTAGATAGACATCATTTGATCAATAGTGCTAAGTATTCTTGGAGATACTAAGGAAGTTATCTTAAGGAATATAGAATGACTTATTTAGCATTGGAAGATAATTTAAATATCATTCAGCCCAACTTCTCATCTAACCCTTAAATTTATCCTACAAATTCCTGCCAAACCTCTTCAGTATATCTCCAGTTAGAGGAAGCTTTCCACCCTCTGAGGCAGTTCATGTCATATTTAAATAGCTCAATAAAATTTATCGAGTGCTTACTGCATGCCAGACACTGAGCTAAGCATTTTATCTTCAAAAATCCTATTTAATCTTTATCACAACCTTGTGAAATGGTACTGTTATTATTTCCATTTTACAGCTGAGGAGGAAACTGGGCAACTGCCCAACATTGCATGGCTGGTAAGTAGAAGACCCAGCTTTGACTATGCAGTCTGCGTTCTTAAATAACATAAACCTGCAAGCTCCCTCACAACTTCTTTCCTATGCTGATCTGAAATCTATCTTCTTAGAGCTTCTATTCATGGGTCCTAACTGTTTTGGTCTATAACTCTATTTTTAAATTAATTTTTATTGGAGTATAATCACTTTGCTATGTTGTGTTAGTTTCTTGTGGTTGTTCAGTCGTTAAATTGTGTCCACCTGTTTGCAACCCCATGGGCTGCAGCACGCCAGGCTCCCTGTCCTTCACCATCTCCCGGAGTTTGCTCAAACTCATGTCCATTGAGTCGGTGATGCCATCCAACCATCTCATCCTCTGTTGCCCCCTACTCCTCTTGCCTTCAATCTTCCCAGCATCAGGGTCTTTTCTAGTGAGTCGGCTCTTCTCCTCAGGTGGCCAAAGTACTGGAGCTTCAGCTCCAGTATCAGTCCTTGCAATGAATGTTCAAGATTGATTTCCTTTAGGATTGACTAGTTTGATCTCCTTGCTGTCCAAGGGACTCTCAAGAGTCTTCTCCAGCACCACGGTTTGAGATCACCAGTTTCTGCTGCATCGCAAAGTGAATCAATGAAATATATATATAGTGCTCAGGGCTCTGTAGTGATCTAAACTGGAAGGAAATAAAAAAGGAAGAGATATATATATATATAGTGTAGTCATGTCCAGCTCTTTCTGATCCCATGGACTATAGCCTCCCAGGCTCCCCTGTCCATGGAATCCTCCAGGCAAGAATAGTGGAGTGGGTAGCTATGCCCTTCTCCATGGGATCTTCCTGAACCAGGGATCGAAGCTAGGTCTTCCACATTGCAAGCAGATTCTTTATTGTCTGAGCCATAAGGGAAGCTCTTTTTTTGGATTTCCTTCCAATCTTTAGGTCACCACAGAGCACTGAGTAGAGTTCCCTGAGCAATACAGTAGGTTCTTACTAGTTATCTATTTTATACATAGTATCAATAGTGTGTATATGTCAATCCCCATCTCCCAATTCATCCTCTCCCTTTCCCCCCTCAGTATCTATATGCTTCTTCTGTATTTCTGTGTCTCTATTTCTGTTTTGCACATAAGATCATCTATACCATTTTTCTAGATTCCACATGTATGTGTTAATATATAATATTTTCTTTCTCTTTCTGACTTCTTGCACTGTGTTTGACATTCTCTGGGTCCATCCACATCTCTACAAATGACCTAATTTTGTTCTTTTTTATTCATGGGTCCTAATTTTTAATGAGATAATACCTAACATATCCTGTTTTATTCCACACAATAGCTCTTAAATAGCTGAAAACAGTTATCTTATTTATTCTATGCACCTCAGTCTTTCTGTTGGATATGCAATTACATTGCCTTCCATTTCCCCTCATGTGAAATGGTCTGTAGTCCTTTTAATCATGATCATTGTCCTTTGAATGAACCTCACTTTGGGATCTTATACACTGAACACAGCATAAAATCATATAAGGTTTGTTGCAAGAGTAGAAACAAAACGTTAAGTCATATGCTTGTGGTCAACCAAAGCCAATGTATTCCGCATATATGCTGGTGGTCTGTATCTCTGCTCTCCTGTATTCACATAACTGTTTATGTTAAACTTGAACTTAGAGCTTTGTACTTAAATCAGTTATGTGTTTGTGCATGCTAAGTTACTTCAGTAGTGTCCCTTTGGGACTGTATGGACTGTTGTTGCCCACCAGGCTCTTCTGTCCTTGGGATTCCCCAGGCAAGAATACTGGAGTAGGTTGCCATGCTCTCCTCCAAGGCATCTTCCCAACCCAGGTATCGAACCTGTCACTCCTGCATTAAAGGAGGATTCTTTACTGCTAAGCCACACAGGGAAGCCCTAAATCAGTTATATCAGTAGTATAGTTTATGATTCTAGAAAGCTGAAACATTTTGTATCAAGATTCTGTCATCTAAAAATTTTTATCCTTTGTGTTCTTTAATATTTATCATGTATGAAGCCATCCCCAACTTAATGGATTAAAAGAACAATTCAGCTTCTGATTCTATGTGTCTGAACTTAGACTGGGCTCAGTTTAGGGCTCTTTGGACTTGACTGGGCTTACTCATGCATCTGTGATCAGCTGCTAGGTCGATTGGGGGCTAGTGAGTCCAGAAGAACCTCATCTGGGATGGCTAGTCTCTGCATTGCATGGTTTCTCATCCTTCAAAGGCCAGCCTGGTCCACGTGTCAGAAGAGGGATCCCAAGAAAGCAAATGAAACTAAGAGGGGCCCCATGAGTCCTACGCTCAGGACAGGGACACCATCATTTCCCCTGTCTTCTGTTAGCCAAAACAATTCTAAGGCCAGAAACCTTCAAAGGCTGGAGAAGCGGACTTGATGGGAGGAGCTTCAAAGTCTCTTTACAGTGGGTCTTGATAGGAAAAGAAAACATGACGATTGTGCCCATTTTTAAAAATCTGCCATGCTTTCATGGTCATGCCATTTATAGATCTTATAAGCACATCATCAAAATGATCCCTTAAAAATTCTTGAGTTTTATTTTAATGAGATCTAAAAATAAAGTCCTATGTAGCATACTACTTTGGCCCTTACAATCTAGTTCAACAACCATAACAAATGTAAAGGAAAAGGAAAAACTTACATGCTAAACTATACCATTCTGTTTCTAGAGGGGCATATGTAAAGGCCACCACCAGGAACATGCTTGTAGATAAGTCTGAATTTGATACATAAGGATTTTTTTTTTTTTACAGGCTAGAATCTTTACTAGGAAAGAGAAATTGTAGAAGTATTCAGATTAAGGATTAGCATGTGCAAAAAGCACAACAGCCTGGAGAATAGACTAGAGTGAAAATATTGAAGGATTACTCTGAAGTAAGAGAAAGGGTGGCTAGTTGGTGGGGGATCGCCATAATGAGAGAACTTGGATCTAGAAATTTGAGTTTGACTCTAAGCAGTTGGGCACTGTGGATGATTCTTAAACAAAAAGATAAAGTGATGAAATTTTTGCACAATTAACCTAGCACTAGTTTGAATGGTACTTTTTTTGTAGTCAGGGAAATCATTGAGAAAAGCCTTACAACTTTTAAAATTCCTAATTAAAATCAAGTGCCTAATATCACTTTTCCTGTGGTCATAAACAAAATGACCTAAATAATTACCTTGACAATATGTTTCATTTCTGCCAATTGAAAGAAAAGACAAGGTACCAATATCTGGAAAGAGGTGACTCTGTTCTTTTTCTTAAAGAGGAAGAAAAGAAAGTATAACTACTTCTGCTTAAATTTGAATCATGTCACGTGGACAGATTTTTTTTCAAGGTTGTGTCCCTCAATGGCAAACTGATGGCTAATGCAAATAAAAAGCTGACGTTTTCAAAATTCAAAAACTTAGTGATTGACTAAAATCCTGACTACTCACAAAAGTCTTAGTTTTCCATTCTGGTATGGAAATGCTACTTACTGTAAGAGGACGTAAAATCACCCCAACCTTCGCAGATGTTCTTAGTGTGAGTCCTTCTGTAGGGTCTCTGTAAATACTGAAATTTCTCTTTAACCAATGTTCCAATACCAGGACACGGAAAATGTTGGAAAAAACACTTTGGAATTCCCTTAGGAAAGGAGTGTAGCCAGTCAGAAATTCCATTGCTAATTACATGATGTAATAAAGGCCGTCTAGATCACTTGTCTGAAGACTTTCTTGGAACACATCCTTTCTAGAAGAAATCAGTTTAAGTCCTTGTTTGCTTTGAGAATCCCATCGACAGAGGAGCCTGACGGGGCTACAGTCCATGGGGTCACAAAGAGCTGGACATGACTGATCAATGTTGATGGGTGTGTTGGTTGTTGCTTGAAAAGCTCTGATCAGCAAGAGATATGAAGTGTTTCCATGTGACATGATATTATGTTTGAGATTTACTTTAAAATACTTTAGCAAAGGACAGTGAGGGGACAGGAGATAATAGATGAAATGAGCAGAATGGTGACAAGTACTAGTCAATGAGTACCTTGGATTTATTATCATATTCCCTTTACTTTCGTGTATGTTTGGTAGTTCAAATTATTTGGTGTTCAAATTATTTGAAAGCTGTTGCAAAAATCATGAAGGCAAACATTAATACAATCTACTCTGTAAACAAAGTTGAGAATTTCTGTGCCTTCTTAAACAGCAGGCTGGGGAAAATATTTGTTGCAAATGCAGCAGACAGAGTTAACATTCATTTTCATACAAATGCACATATATGTGTATATACACTAACACACATATCTGTATGTGTATACACACATAAAAGTTGATAGGACAAATACTAAGAACCCAACAGCTAAATAATATAAACAGAATTTGAAAGGGAAAATGCAAATTACTTAAAATATTCCTTTAGAAATAATCATAAAAAAGCAAGCTATTCTCCAGAACATATATGCCTTTTATGTCCTGGAAAAGTCATTTTCAATGATCAATAGAGAAATCTTTAAAAATAGTAGCAGCCTTTTTATTAAATGTCAAAACAGTGTCATGTGCTGTACAGTAAGGGCTATTTTGGGAAAGTCTTTCTAACACTTCTCCAGTGCTGATAAAATCCTGGCCAAGAATCCCTGCTGGGGTTGAAGAGGGAGTGCTTGAAAAAAAATGAACTTAGGGGAGGGTTGTGAGAAGGAAGTCTTCACAGGGTGCTTCTAAGGGTGTTGACAGTGTTCTCAACTTGATTGATAGCCATATGGGCGTTCCTTTATAATTATTTCTTAAAAGTGATTTCCTATTTGTGTATATACATTTCATGCCCTTTTAAAATATAAATGCAATATATTTTATAATGACAGTATTTTTTTTTTTAAACTCCAGCAACTGTAGTCACCCATGTGACTTGAATGGCCTTATGTATTGTCCTGATATCACCCTGGTTGAGCACAGAGGAGCCTGACCGCCTTGGAATGGAGTGAGCTCGAGCTTCTATAATGGCAGAAACTGTTTCCCAAGAGGAACTCTTAGCTCATGTTTGATTATAGGGCTTTTCCGGGGGCACCGTTGGCTATTGGAAGAGTGTTCAGTTCTGGAATTACTCTAAAGTTAGAAAGCGGGCATACATGCTCAGTTGCTCAGTCATGTCCCGACTCTTTGTGACCCCATGGTCTGCAGCCTGCCAGGCTCCTCTGTCTATGGGATTTCCCAGACAAGAATACTGGAGTGGGTTGCCATTTCCTCCTCCAGGTGATCTTTCTGACTTAGGGATCAAACCCGAGTCTCCTCCTCCAGCTCCTGCATTGGCAGGCAGATTCTTTACCATTGAGTCACCTGGGAAGTCCGTAAAGTTAGAATACCCCAGGAAAACCCAAGAATCCCCTGAGAAGTTGTTTTTTTGTTTTATTAATCCCAGCCACATGGGATGTGTTTAGTGACTAGAAGAAAAATATGAATATTATCCATAAAGATACTGACATCAGGACTTTCT
The DNA here is from genome assembly GCA_006410875.1 of Neotragus pygmaeus. Classification (NCBI taxonomy): domain Eukaryota; kingdom Metazoa; phylum Chordata; class Mammalia; order Artiodactyla; family Bovidae; genus Neotragus; species Neotragus pygmaeus. The sequence continues at coordinate 132,984 of SJYV01047553.1, read as the reverse complement.
AAGAATGGGCAGACTCTAAGATGGTTTTATAATAATGAAGATGGATTTACTGTTACTTATTTTCATCTTCTTACCTAATTCCTCCAGGTGGCTAATAAGTGTTTGCAAGATGGGTAAAGGAGTGAATGATCAGTTAAACTATGATCTTAAAAAATTAACTGAGTTGATTCCCCAACATTAACTTTCAGCTTTAAGAGTCAAAGACTAGTTTGTAATGGATGTGTCCAGAAGGCTTGTATGTTAAGCAGTGAAATCTGGTCAATATCTAATCTTGTTCTTAACATCAAGTACCCAACAATGATTTGTGTATGGTCATGCAAGAGAAAAAAAAAAAAGATAAATGATAAAAACAAACCCAAGTATCAGAGAAAGATATGACCATTTGCTGATCAAGTTGTGGAAGTAGTCTATTAGAAAATTCTTGTTAGAAAATCTGTTGTGTTAGATAAATGGGAAAATGTGGCTTCTAATAATTCACTACATTCTTTATCATTTAGAACAAGGAACTAAGGCTTCCTGAAACCATACAACTCACATTACACACTTTAATTCTCTCTCCTCACATATCTCCCCAGTTCTTTCTTCAAATTTATCAAATTACCTGGAACCTGATTATTATACGCTTGCCTTCTAAGAAAGTCTCTCCTAGGAATAGGAGATTTAATCTTTAAATTTCATCCATGAGTTTGAAATATTAACAACAAATAGGAATTACATTTGATAATTTACAGTAGAATTTGGATGTCTTAGTTCTTAAAAAACTCTTCTTATTATTATAGAAGTAATACTCTCTCACTCTTCCTCATTATGGGTAATTTGGAAAATTCAGGGAAGGTCAGAAGGAAACAAAAATTCCCACAATCCAAAGTTAACATTTTAGTGCATTTTCTTCCTCCTTATGCATACATTTGTATTATATAACTGAGATTATTCAACATATGCAGTATTCAATAAACTCTAACTTTAATTGCATGAGCATTTACAATATCATTATATATAGATATGTTAAATCTTGATTTTAAAGAAGTAATATTTGAGTGTTTATCACTGTAGCTAAGTTATTTTTACCAGCAAGCCAACTCTGGACATTCTGGTGGTTTCCAACTTTTGTTATAAATAATACTAAGGTAAATAATGAACATAGTTATAGAAGGATCTGTGTATATTTTTCTGATTATTTCATCATAGTTATTCCTAGAAATAGCAGAGGTTAGAAACTTTCAAAATTTCACAAGTTATACTGCCTAGTTGCATTTCAAAAAGATTGTCCAGTCTGTGTTTCTACTAGCATCATATAAGAATGTCAGCCTCACTATACTTTGATCAGCAGTGACTATGGGAAGTTTTCATCTTCGCTAAGTAAAATCATGGCATGTTTTCATTTGTTAGTGTTTACTAGTGGGATTGATGTCTTTCCTATATCCATTTGCTTTTTATATTTCTGCTTCTGTACAGTGTACATTCATATCCTTTATTCATTTTCTTTTTGTTATTATTTTTTATTTTTGGCTTGCTGCGTGGGCTTTTCTCTAGTTGCAGAGAGCAAGGGCTACTCTTGCACAGGCTTCTCCCTGCGGTGGCTTCTCTCGTTGCCAAGCAAGGGCTCTAGACTAGAGCACATGCACAGGCTTGCAGGCTCTAAAGCACAGGCTCAGTAGCTCTGGCACATGGGCTTAGTTGCTCCCCGGCAGTGGGATCTTTACATATCGGGGATTGAACCCATGTTTCCTGTATTGGCAGGCAGATTCTTTACCACTGAGCCACCAGGGAAGCCCTCCTTTGTTCATTTTCTATTGGAACATTAGTATTATTATACTGACTTTTGAGTCACAGAGATAGAAGGAATATGTGTGTCAGAGATGAAAGGAAATTATATTGAACCACAAATTTTGTTATCCCTCTTGTCTTTCACCTTCTCTCTTTTCCAATCCCATTCCTCTACTTATAAGAAGAAATGATGAGCCTTTATCTCAGCTAGTTAGAATGAGTTGTGGTGGGGAGAATAGAAACTAAATTAAGTACATAAGAAAAGGCATGAACATATATTTTCTAAGGTGGAAATATGAAGATACTGGATGGGACGGATTTGTGGAGATAGCAAGAATTTGGAGACATTTGGCAAGAGAGAGAAAAGGGGGGAAAAGCCAGAATGTTCCCACATTTTGGGAACAGGGTGGTAAGGGAGGTTATCTTTCCTGGTGGTTCAGATGGTAAAGAATCTGCCCACAATGTGGAGACCTGGGTTTGCTCCCTGGGTCTGGAAGATCCCCTGGAGAAGGGAATGGCAACCCACTCCGGTATTCTTGCCTGGAGAATCCTGTGGACAGAGGAGCCTGGTGGACTACAGTCCATGGGATCACAAAGGGTCGGACCCGACTGAGCAACCAGCACTTTCGCTTTGATAAGGGAGATGAGAAGCTACTCTGATCAATAAGACTTTAATGGAAAAGCTGAGCAAGAGGCTCTTTACTATATTTTACTGTGTTTTATGCAATGAAACCTTGCATTTGCTGCCATCTCTGCCCCTCAACCAAATAAAACCATCTGCAGTAAAGCACACACATTAATCTTCAAGGTTGTGGAATTAGATTTGTGTTTGGGTGTGTCACTGGACTAGGACAGGTCTTAAGAGAGGAGAAGATAGCCCAGGTTTACAATGAAGGTTAAACTCACATAATTAATACAAATAGCCCTGTCATAGTTTTAAACAAACATTTTCCGCTACTGGCTGTTTGACGTTATGAGAATTTTGTACAGACATTCTGGAAAGTGGAAATAGCAGCTTAAAAAACTGAGACTGAATGCCTGGCGTGCTGCGATTCATGGGGTCGCGAAGAGTCAGACACGACTGAGCGACTGAACTGAACTGATCTGGGAAAGATGTTTTCTTTAACCAAATGTGTGGTGTTAGACACACATACAAGGTGGTAAAGTTGGAGAGAACCCCTCCTGACCAAGCAGATCACTTGGGTCAACACAGGCGGTCAGTTGACACAACCAGGAAGTCTGCCTTCATACAGTCCTACTATTATGATACTTTTCCACATTTAAGTAAGTATCTGTAGCTATATATCTCTGTTTCTATGTGGTTATGTTTACATATGCATGTGTGTGTTGGAATGACCCAATATCATCACCTTTCTTTTCTTCCAGTTTTTCTGTGGCATCAGTATTAAATGATTATGTGATGAATGACTTTTAATGTGTAGGATGAGACGAATATGTGTTGATTATTTTTAAAATTACCCAGTTTGTTGTCATGTCATCATTGGAGAGTTAATTCCTTCCTTGTTAGTATGTGCCACTCACTTTGTGACATCAAGTCTTCATAAGTTTTAGAACCATTGGACTTATCTTTTCTGGTAACATGCTATGTTGATTTTTGTAGATTTATAATGCCTTTTGATATTCCCTCATCACTTTTTCAAAGTTATTTTGGAAACTTTATCAAAAGTACATTAAAATATAAATTACTTTGCAAAGAATTGACATCTTTATCACACTTCTTCATCATGTTCAAAATAAAGAATATCTCTCTGTTCCACTATCCTCTCTGTCCCATCAGAAAAAAATTATAATTTGTCCTTATGTAAGCTTACGGAGAAGGCAATAGCTTACGGAGAAGGCAATGGCACCCCACTCCAGTACTCTTGCCTGGAAAATCCCATGGACAGAGGAGCCTGGTAGGCTGCAGTCCATGGGGGATCGCTAAGAGTCGGACACGACTGAGCGACTTCACTTTCAGTTTTCCCTTTCATACTTCGGAGAAGGAAATGGCAACCCGCTCTAGTGTTCTTGCCTGGAGAATGCCATGGATGGTGGAGTCTGATGGGCTGCCATCTGTAGGGTTGCACAGAGTCGGACACGACTGAAGCGACTTAGCAGCAAGCTACCACATGGCAACCCACTCCAGTACTCTTGCNAATCGTTTGAGCAACCACAGGTCTCAAATTTCTTAACACCTTGGGAATAATTTTAATAGCATTAAAGTAATCACCTTTATTGTCATTTAGACTTATTTTACAATGCGTTTGTACTATGAAATGTTGTTATTGTTGTTCAGTTGCTAAGTCGTATCCAACTCTTTGTGACCCCATGGACTATATTCCACCAGGCTCCTCTGTTCATGGGTTTCCCAGGTAAAAATACTGAAGTGGATGGCCATTTCTTTCCCCAGGGGATCTTCCCGACCCTAGGATGGAATTGGCAAGATTCTTTACCCCTGAGCCACCAGAGAAGCCCATAAAAAACTGGCTGAGTAATATTTAAAGCATACACAATTTAAAGCACCTATAATAACTTGGGGAAATATTTTAAATAGTCAATAAAAAACATCAATTTAAATTTTCATTGTTTGAGTCAGGTGTCTTTTGTTTGTCTGTAACATTGACCGACCTCAGATAAAAGGGGCTTTGAGTATGTTTCAGAAGTCTTGTAAGGATCAAAGCCTAGGAATCAAGGACAGATGGATCTCTTGAAAATGAATCTGGAAAATCACTGAGCATAATGTTTCTTTCTCTGTTGGCTTCCTTGTTCCTCCTTCTCCATCTCTCTGTCTCTACTAAGTCAACCTCCTCTCCTTAAACATAGTTTTTTGCTCTCTCGTAAATTCAGCTTGCATATTGTTCAAAATGTTTTTGTTAGCTTCTATTTCACATGTACTCATTTCAGCTTTGTTACTCCCTGGCTTCATCTCACAGCCTCCCAATTCTAAATTCTTAAACTGATTGGCTCAGTGTGTCTTTCTGAGCCAGACCACAACTCACGGGTCCTGAGTCAGCCTGAAACTGGACCACCCTTGAATCTGGTGGTTGACAAAGCAGCTCACTTTACACCTAGGTGAGAAGCATCACAAATGTGTCTAGTACTTAAATGCTATGTAGTAATATGCATGGATAAAAAGTAGAGTTAGGAAAATAAGCCTAAATATTAGCAGCAATTGTCTCTAGGCAGTAATAATGCAGTGAGTTCTTTTTCTTCATTTTGTTTTTTTCTTCAGGGAACACATGTTTTATAATTACAAACTTAATAGATCTCAAAATACTGAAAAAAAATTTTTTTAAGAATGATGATAAGCAAAAAGTTTTCAGGATCACGTAATTCAACACCGCTTCAATAATTTAACACCACTTCTATCTACAAAGGTTGAAACAGACCCATGTCATTAGTGACTTAACCAAAGTCACAGAGCAAAGGAGTGACTAAGCTCCAAGTGTCCCGACTTATTCCTGAATGACCTCAACCCCACACGGTACTGCCTTGTCTGAACCAAATAAGATTGACACCCCTGGTTGCAAGTCAGAGCCTGTGGGTGGCAGATCCCTGAATGTGAGGTCTAACGGTAAACCACATGCTAAATCTTCAGGACTTGAGCAAGTTTGTTAAAATAATATCCAGTTGAGTTGAAACAGAAACACCCCCCCCTCCGGTTTCATTAAACCAGCATTTTCTATGATCTATATTTTGCTAAGGGCTTCTACTTACACACTCCAAGTTGTCAGCTCTGCTTTGTGTTAAAATAATACCCACAGCAGAAAAGCAAAGGAGGACTTGGGGAATTTCCAGACGTAAAGTTAAAGCTCCCTCTACACATGTGTCTATTTCTCTGTTCCGGTGGTTTGGGCTTCCTTTCCTCCACTGTGTTTTTTTTCTTGATGGATTAATGTGATCTCTTAAGAAGAGAATAAAGTCTTTTGAGGTGAGAGCAAAGTATAGGCTGGGAGGGACAAAATCAGATCTACACTAAGGGAGAAAAGGAAAGAAAAATTAGACGTCTCTTAAGGTTTTATTCAAAAACAGTACTTCGAGCTGGAATAAAATACCATGCTTGGCAGGAAAAGGTTCCCACACAGTTTGAAGCTGGCTCCTGCTTAACCTAAAGGAAACAAAAGTCCTGAGGGATTTAGTAGTTCTGGGGATCTAAATGTTTTAGAGATAATCCCATCCTAAAGCATTTACTGTGTGCTTTACAATGTGTTAATTCCTCTTGCACTGAGCCTCAGAGAAGCTTGAGATGTAGCTCAGGTAGAAACCCCTGGACCATTTAGTGCTTCCTTGTTGGCTCAGATGGTGACGAATCTGTCTGCAATGCAGGAGCCCCAGGTTCAATCCCTGAGTTGGAAAGATCCCCTGCAGAAGAGAATGGCAACCCACTCCAGTATTCTTGCCTGGAGAATTCCATAGACAGAGGAGCCTGGCGGGCTACAGTCAGTCATGGGATTGCAGAAAGTCAGATACAACTAAGCGACTAACACTTTCAGTTTTTTCAGTTTTTCTTAGAAGAGGATGAGCAATATGACATATGTCAAATGATAGACTCAAGATTAAAGAATTCTCCATACTTTGTAATGATAGCTTAAAAAATTGAATGAAACGAAAAAAATTAATGTATAAATAAAAAGTCCTAAACTCAGACACTAGCAAAAAAGAACCATACAAATAAAAGATAGGCCAAGGTTGCATAATTGAAATTGACATGAAAACATCCTTGAGCTGTCAATTTCCAGTTTAATGTGAGTTAAGTATGCCCAAGATAATGATTATAGAAAAATGTGTGCAAAATATTTTTTTAGGTTTTAGTATTTGGAAATACTAGAAAATTGGCACAAGCAGACAGGAGCAGCCAAAGTAAGGAGGCGGTCTGCAAATCGTGTCTTAAGAAATCAGGAATATTCAGTTTAGGGAAGGGAGGAGGAGGAATATACAATTATGGTTTTCAAGTACTTCAATGATCCTTTTGGAGTTAGAGGTCTTTGATAAAGGATCAAAGGACTGAATTTATAGGAGGCAAAATTCAGTTTGAAATGAGGAAGATCTTTATACCAATTAGAGTTAACCCCAACTGCCTTGTGAGGGACTGTGTCCTCTGCTAGTAAAAGAGTTTAAGCAGAGGCTGAAGACTCTACTTCCCAGGTGGCTCAGTGGTATAGAACCCACCTGTCATTGCAGGAGATGCAAGTTTGGTCCCTGAGTTGGGAAGATCCCCTAGAGGAGCAAATGGCAACCCACTCCAGCATTCCTGCTTGGAGAATCCCATGGGTAAAGGAGCCTGGCTATAGTCCATAGGGGCACAAAAGAGTCAAACACAACTTTGTGACTAAACAGCAACAAAGACTGTACTAGATTATGGTGGGGGTTCTCCTAGGACTAATGATAAGACTCTGTGTACTAGAAACTTAGTCATTTAAATTATTTTTCTCTTTTTATATTGTCCTCTGCAGAAACTTGGTGAGATCACTGCCTTTGTTATTTCAAGGTGGATATTGAAAAAATAAGAATATAAAAATGGCTTAACAGCAGAACACCAGCAGTCAAGGTTGCCTCATGCATTCCTTAAGTAATGAGCTTACACTTGTAGGGGATGCTATGAGACCACTACAATATTTATTTACATTGCTCAGTTTTTATGGAGCATTTGCCCTGTGCTAGGGTCCAGACTACAAACATGAAAAAGACATAGTTCCCCTGCACACAGTTACAGTTGGAGTTTTAACCCATAGAATGGGCAGGGTGTTATGTTCTTCATGCTAAAATCTATTCTAGGTTTTTTTTCTTAATTGAATATTCCCCCCATTTTGTTAGATGCTTTCACATCCTTAGATGAAAAGTTGTTCAAGTAGAGCTTGGTGAACCACCCCTACATTCACTTGAAATCTTTTGATGTGTCCAAGACAAAGAAATGGTTTTATTACATTCTATCTGTGTGAAAGTGTCAGTTGCTCAGTCCTGTCCAACTCTTTGCAACCCCATAAACTATAGCCAGCTAGACTCCTCGGTCCATGGAATTCTCCAGGCAAGAATACTGGAGTGGATTTCCATTCCTTTCTCCAGGAGATCTTCCCAAACCAGGGATCCAACCCAGGTCTCCTGCATTGCAGGCAGATTCTTTACCATCTGAGTCACCAGGGATAGAAAACAAATAAATATATGTTAAATACAAGCCTTATCATCTATACTGCTGTCTTTGAATACCTAGCAGATTGATTCAGTACTTATACCTAGGGTATCTTTTTATCTTAACAAGTTGAGCTGGTGAAATTCAAGTTCTGAAGCAATCTCCAATAATTAGAGGACCTTTGATCTGGAGTATTCCACAGTTAATATGTGAGCAGATGTTGGCCTGCATTGAGCATTAGGATCAAAAAAAAGAGAGAGAGAGAGAGTTAAATAGGAGGTTAATTTTGTAGAAGTGTTCAGTGGTAACCAATCAGTGGGATTTCTGCCAGAGGGGAGAAAACTGGCAAGTAAGTTTCAGTGTTATTTGCTCCTTGACTACTTTGCATCTGTCTGCTTTCTTTGTATTTGGTTTTGTTTTTGTTTTTACAAATTACATCTAATTTTTTAAAGCAACCTCTAAAGTTGCATTTAATTTGCTAAAACCACCACAAACCATCTGTGTGTGCAGGTAAGGAGGCGGGGAAGAGGCTTATTGACCAAGACTGTATGGCTGCTTTCCCGCTGAAATGTGATCCTTTTCAACAGAAGAAAAGGCAGATTAATTCCCCAAGGAGGAACAGCCTGGCAGTTTACTAATCTGACCACCTCTTTTACCACTTCTTGTCACTTAGGTTTAGATATCTAATGAATCTGTATTCTGTGGATTAGAAAGACACATATCCACTTTTCTGAATAGTCCTCTCCTTCAACAGACAGGGCGGGACAGTTGAGTACAGATATCTTCAGAATATCCAACAACTATTTTAAAACCGGAATGGTAACCTCCGACTCTTTTTGTTTTAACATGTATCAGTGCTGAAATGAAGCCACTGGTGGTAAGATCCACTCTCAGTCAGGAAAAATACAACTGTAAGAAATCAGATGGAGCATACTAATGACAGTGAACTACAAACTACCACATTAGAGTATACCCCACCCCGCCCTTTTTGGTTAGCTAGTGCTGTCTTATGAAAGGCAGGAAGGACCCCTTTTCAAGTTGTGTCTGTATAGATTAGTGAAACAGAAATACCAGATGTCTTAAGCAGTTGCTGGGATCTGAAGAAGAATCACTGATTCTTTCTAGTTTTCTTAAGCTTCCCTGGTGGCTGAGATGGTAAAGAATCTGCCTGCAATGCAGGAGACCCAGGTTCAATTCCTGGGTCAGGAAGATTCCCTGGAGAGAAGGAAATGGCAACCCACTCCAGTATTTTTGCCTGGAGAATTCCATGGACAGGGGAGCCTGGCAGGCTACAGTCCATAGGATCACAAAGAGTCGGACACAACTTATCGACTTTCACTTTCAGTCCTGGTGATCACTGGGATCGGGCAGGGGCACTGAAATAGCCAGGCCTGGTGAATTTAGAGGAGTCCCTGCTAATAACACTTTTACTTGGTGACCCTGGAAAAGGCATCTCCCTAGTCCTCCCTTCTGGACCACCTCTAGACCCTGGCTGTTGTGGAAGACCAGTCTGTGATGCTCACAGGAGGAAGAACTCACACTCATCTGATCATGGTTTCTTGTAATGTTTAACAGTTGTGTCCAACTGAGCAGAGAAGACTCAAAAGCATCCATTTTACCCAGCTAAGACAGGCCAGAGGAGCATGTAAATATGTCTTCAAGACTGACTTGTCTTTTTCAGTGTGTCGTGCAGTATGTTCAGCCCTGGTACCCTTCCCCAGCTGTTCTATCCTTTCAGCTTCCTTTCATGCTCACATCATACAGCACAATACTGTCAACCCAGGCCACACGTTTCTGAAAGCCAATTGAGAGAAAATTCAAAATTCACTGCCAGAAATAGCCAAGTATCACTCCTATATGTAGAGTTATAACTGACAAAGTGAAGGATGGAGCAAGAAACACTGATGCTATTTTGCGTCATAAGAAAGTTCCACAGTCCTGCAAAATCAGTAGAGATTCCTGTCTGATGATTCTTAATCACTTTCTATGGTTCTACTATAACCCTAAACCTCTGTATTTTTCTCAAATTCTATTTCAGACCATTAGACATTGGTCAAAAGTTTCCCTACCTTTAATATTTTTCAGATGTCCTACCTATAGTGGTGGCGATTTAGTTGCTAAGTCATGTCTGACTCTGGCGAGCCCATGGACTGTAGGCTGTCAGGCTCCTCCGTCCATGGGATTCTCCAGGCAAGAATATTGGAGTGGGTTGCCATTTCCTTCTCCAGTGGATCTTCCCGGACCAGGGATCGAACCCAGGTCTCCCTCATTGCAGGCAGATTCTTTACAGACAGAGCCACTAGGAAAGCCCTGCATATAGTGAGGCCAAGGTAAAATACGAATGTCTCAGAAATGAAAACTGTTCACAAGCCATCAGTGTAAATGCGTTGCTCACTAATGATGAATTCTAAGGAGGAAATCATGCTATTATCTCAAGAGCCTCTGAAGGTTCTCATCTCCCGGTTTGACAGGAATCAATCTGAACTCCTACGTTTTAAATGTACATTCTGACTCTAATAACAGAGTGAATCAGAGAAGCTTTTGAACATCAACATATCAGTTGGAGCTGGCATACAATAAATTAAGATCCGCCTTTACAGATTGGTCAGTGCATCAATATTGGATATAATAGCTCTTCCAACTTCAATAAAGCATTTAACAAAAGACTCCTTTTTAGCATCCTTGAGGGTGAATCCAAGTAGGACATTGATAGTGGACTAAGAAAAATCACCAGGGAGATGTCCCTGGCGATGCAAAGGTCAAGACCCTGCACTCACCCTGCAGGGGCATGGATTCGGCCTCTGGTCCGGGGACTAAGATCCTGCATGCCATATGGCACAGCCGAAAAAGATCTAAAAAATTAAAATGATCTTAAAGTAAAATAAATCAATGAAGCATTTTTTAAAAAATGGCACCAGCGCTGACATTGTATTAAAATACACAAACAAATTCACAGCTGTTATTGTTAATGTCATTTCCACACTCAGACCCACCAAGGCCCCAGGCCAAAGGAGTGTTGCGTTAAGGCTGCTCCCTGTCCCTGCTCACTGGAGAGTGTTGACTGGGAGCAGTGTTCCCTCTAAACCTCTGCTTGAACTGAAGTCTGGTGGCTATGTGAGCATCAAGCCACAGCCTCCCTTAAACTGACTGAGCAACTAACACACACCGAATATGGTAGGTTCGTCAGAAAATAATTCTGGATAATTAAATGATTTGTTTCTGTGTTAATCCAACTATTCCCAAATAAAGAATATTCTAAGTCAGTTCCCATTTCCTACTGTGGCTGAACATTTCAAAGGAACCAAAATAAGGAGGATCAAAGCACAATTCTATTCAAATTTTTCTATTGTTTTCCTTCTATATAGAATAGATAGAATAAAACCCTCTAGGCCCATGAACCTCAGAATGCAGACGTCTTCATATACCCATGGGTGCCATTTTAATAACAGAAGCTGTTTGATCTTTTATTTTAACAGGATCTCATACCTTCTATCAATAGCTGTTTTCTGTCAGGTGATAAGAGAGACAGAAAATAAAGGGTTTTTCACTTCCATGCATTGGAGAAGGAAACGGCAACCCACTCCATTGTTCTTGCCTGGAGAATCCCAGGGACAGGGGAGCCTGGTGGGCTGCCATCTATAGGGCCGCACAGAGTTGGATATGACTGAAGCGACTTAGCAGCAGCAGCAGCAGTTCCTTAATACTTTTAAGGTTCAAATCATTTGACAAATGAAATATTAACAAATATTAGTTAAAGATATTAATTGTACAAAAGTTGGTATTTACATAGGACCAGAAACACTTTCATTTTTCAGAAACAATCTAAATGTCCAACAAGGTGGGACCAGTTAAATACATCATAACAGCAGTTCTCGAAGTGTGGCCCATTGACCTGTGGGATTGATTGTAAGATTAAAACTGTTTTCTCAATAATACTAAGGCATCATTGATCTTCTTCATTGTTTTGATGTTTGCACTGATAATGCAAAAGCAATGGTGAGTAAAACTGCTAGTGCCTTAGTATGAAGCAAGGTAGTGCACCGAACTATGCTAATAGGCATTGTATTCTTACCACCTGGCATGTTCATTTTTTTTTTTTTTAAAGCCAGGTTTACTTAAGAATGTCATTAATGAAACAGTATAAATGATCGATTTCATTAAATCTTGACCCTTGAGCACTTGTTTCATAGTACTTTGTGTGACAAAATGGGAAGCATGCAAACAAGCTTTGGCACGTCCTCAAGCATGGGGGTGATCATCGCAAGGAAAAGTACCCATGCAGTTGTTGGAGTTGCACACTGAACTTTAATGGAACATTTTCAACTGAAAAACTAATTGCTAGCTACAGTTATTCAGAACTGGGTATTTGGCAAATACTTTCTTGAGAATAAGTGAATTTATTCAAGGAAGACAAGAGACCAAGTTTCCCACCAATGGGATTTCCAGAGAAAATTAAAATTTTCTAAAGCCCCTAGGACCTTGACAAGTTCTTCCTATTTAAAGACATTTCTAGGGAGATTAGTGGTGATACTAGTCACCACTAATTAGTGGTGTTTAGTTATTGTGTTTATGTTATTTATGCAGTATGGAGTGGCCTTACAATTGTCATTTTAAATCAATTAATATATTTTTGAATTTTTTCTCAGGATTGATTCATAATGCATAAAAATCTAAATATAATAAAAATGATATATCAATATAAGAAGAAATCCTTGAACACTTCAGTAATTTTTAAGAGTGTAAAAGTTCCAGAGACCATAAAGTTTGAGAACTGCTGAGTTACGGTATATTACTAAAATGGAATTTTTTGTAACAGTGGAAAAGAATGAAACAGATTTGTAGGTGCTTGTTGGAATTCACTCCATTGTATATTGTTAAGTGATTGAAGTGAGTTGCATTATGTATGTATAGTATGCTTCCATTTATATTAAAATGAGGGAATAGAGATGTTTAAGGTTATAGTTATGTATATATTCATATACAAATACATATATTTTTATTCATGAATGAAGATTTCTTGTATATTCTAAACTGTAGTTGCATCTGGGAAAATGACCTGGAGTTTTAGTAGACAGGAGAATAACTTTCATGGTATTTTCTTTTGTATTATTATTATTTTTTTAACAGTGGATGCTTACTATTAAGAAATTTAACAATTTTTTAGAAAACAAAACTCATGCAAAGAAGTGATAAATTACTCAATATTAGACAAAAATATGCAATAGGACAGAACTGATAATAAATCCTAGGCCTAGGCGTATTAACACTGAGTTGGCCAACTCTGGCTTATCTATTAAAAGAAATGTCTCTTTTTGAGTTCACAGTTTCAAATGTTAACTTCAACCATAGCAAGTAAATACTTTTTGTCCTGCTTCTTATCTTTCTGCAAATATTTATTTTTCATTAATGTTAAGCAATTGTACTGGCAGTGCTTATTTTTGTTAAAGTGGAATGGTAAAATTTCACAGACAACAAATGTCCTTTCTTCTGGCTAGATTCAATTTATGGGAAGAGGGGAAGAAGCACAAACAGGACATGGAGGACAGAAAAGATAAGGAAGTTGCCTAAAAGAATAAGGGAGAGGATTAAGTTGAGGGAAGGAATGGATGACAGTTGGAGGGGAACAAGACAGGGAAAGTGAATCAGGAAAAAAAAGTCAAAAATCACATGGAAAGAAACCAGGAGAGGAGGGAAAATTAGTACAAGGTCAGAGAGCAAGTGCTTAGAGATAAGAGTACACGGGAAGGAAAAATAGAAACCCAAACACAGGGAAGCTGAGTTGAAAACAAGAAGTAATCAATCAGAAAGAAATATCCTTGACCGCAAGTAACTAGGAAACAGATGACTTTGGCTCCGAGAGAGAAGAGAGTGAAAAATCACTAAATAGAAATTCCGTGGAAAGTGAGACATTGAGTGGACGTGACACTTGACAGGAAGGGAAGCTAGAATGTTAATTAAGATGAGACTCTTTTTAAAGGTGCAAATTCAAAGTAGAAAGTTTCCAGGCACAAATGATGTTCCCCTCAACTTTCTACGCTTCATCTGTAAGGCTGATGGCATAGGAAAGACAACGCTGAGCTGTGATGGGGTCGGGGGTTGGGGTGCTGCGGCAAAAGGCAAAACCTGCAAGAAACTTCTGTGATCCCTTATTCCTGGAGGAGGAAAAAGGGAGGGGAACCCTGTATCTGCTGGCCTTGCAGCTGGAGCCGGATTCTGTCTCTCCAGCTGAGCATCAGCCCAGTCACTTCTGACCCAGACAGTCCATGACAAACAGCATTCCACCCACCAGCCTTGGGCTGCGGCCAGGGCTGTGCAAGGCGGGGAGTAAGCAGAAACAATCTCCAGATTAGGATATTAGGGAAATGGAAATTTTGAGAGAAAAGGGGAAAGATGGGTTGGACATTAGCAAAAGTGAAACTTTAACAATACAAAAACTTGAGTACCTAAATTGGGAACAAAAAGAGCATGTGATCAAAGTAGCCATTGAACAAATTACACCCACTTGGATTTTTGACTTGAAGGTATGCTTCTTACTCCTTTTAAGGAATATTTATTCGTTCTGTGATGATAAAGAATTTGGAGGTTCTAGGTCAGCATTTTGTTGTTGTCCTTACCATCTCCTGCATCTAGGTCCCCCGATTTTAGATTTCATCTTTTTTTTGTTGTTTTGTTTTTTTACATTTTAAACTTTTTATTTTTTTATTGGAGTATACCCATTAACAGTGTTGTGACATTGTTTCAGGTGGACAAGGAAGGGACTCAGCCATACATATACATGTATCCATTCTCACCCAAACTCCCCTCCCATCCAGACTGCCACATTACATTGAGCAGAGTTCCCTGTGTTATACTGTAGGTCCTTGGTGATTATCCATTTTAAATATAGCATCTTTTAAGGTTGAGCTCTTGCAACCAGAGTAAGATTCACCATGATCTGCTCTTTGCAAGCAGCTAGTTGTGTCAAGGCACCAAGCATAATTTACCAATTTGCTGGTGTAAGATATTTATTAGCCTACAATGGACACTGAATGAATATCCATAGAAAACAAGGATGGGACAATTTAGTCACATTCTTATCTTTGTATGCTGTTACCTTTTGCCTGTAAGGTATTTGTCTGTACGGAAAATATTAACATAATAGTGTTAATACTAGGCTAACACTAACCAAGAAGGAAGTGTTCTCAAGTGATGAGAAAAGTGAGCCAAAGTTTAAAAGATTACAATAAAAATAAATTTTCCTGAAACATCTGGAGATGAGTCATTCAATGCCGTTGACGATTTATCTCTTGAAGCACCAGAATATTTTTTCATTGTATTTACTTTAGTGGAAATAATATTAAACAACACAATTCATTTGTCTCTTTCTTAAAGAGTATATTCTGATTACATTTTTGCCCTTTATTACTCAGTGTTCATTATTGTTAAAATTAGTTTTTCACCAACTATATAGTGATGATATGGGACTCTTAAAAGAATGTAAATTTGTTTGCCACTCTGCTCAGTCTCTAGATAAATGGAAGTTTAAAGGTTTTCTGTTGAATTTTCTTTTTAAGGTTTTCTGTTGCTTGCTCCACCCCCTCCACCTTTAAACTTGTGATCTCTGAAAGTCAAAGAGCCATGTGTACAAAAGGTATGGATACACTATCAGGAGACAGGTCTGGGTCAGGACAGCAGCAAAGCCCCTGAGCTTCAGCTTGGCGGATTTGTTGGTCTGTTGGTTTTGGTGTGTGACCTTGGTGACACCGTTTGGATGCTCATGGTTATTCTTGTTTTATTGTGTCTTCTCCTTTATGATCTTGTTAACAGAGGCTGCCAGGTGAATTCAGGAAAAATGGAGTACTTTGAACATCAACTGAAGAAATCTTAGTTGTTGTTAAATCTTTCTCAAACACAAACTTAACAGTGAAAATAATTTTTGTGGTAAAAGGGCAGATTCTAGCTCCCTGTACTCCCAAACAAAACATGTTTATTACTCTCAAAACTAGAATTCATGATTACTTTTCAAAATTTCACACTACTTTTTAATGTTCAAAAATAAAGAAAAGGAATGACAAGTATCTCAAAAATTTTAGCAACATTATCTTTAATGATGTTGATATGATTAATATTCATATCTTGCAGGAAACACCACTTAACTGCTGGTTTTTCTCTTACATAGGAGTAATAAGACAGAAGTTATGTAATTCTAGTCATTTTGTATATGTATTTGTAGCCTATCTGCTTAATATATCATAATGTTTTTTGCCTTACTTCATAATCTCCATTGAGTTCAATTATTGCATAATATATCAAATGGATACACTTTAATGTGTATATTTACTACATCCTGGTGTACTTGTTTTTACCACTTATTTTATAAATTTACCTATTTTGGTATTTTGAACATAATTGTTCTTTTAACATATTGTTGCAGTCTTTTTTATTTATATTTTATTTTGTCAGTTAGTTTTGACCATACTACTCAAAATAATAAATTCACTTTTCTAGCAACATATTTTACAAATAAAAACTAAAAAATAAAAGTCATTTGGATGGAAATTTTGTTGACAGCAAACTCTGAAAATACACCAATCAAAGACATCTGAGATTGTTTGCTCACTCAGATGTCAAAAAGTTCTTTCTCTCTTCCCCATCTTGCTCATTTTAAGCTATCTTCTCTTTCTCATTCAAAATAATGATTTTTAAAAGGCCAGCATTTTTCTGACTCTCTCGTATTCTGCAACTTTATAAATAAAATCCTTAACTCCTTTAAAGTAGCAGTGACTCAATCCTTATATTTAAACAGGTTTATTTTTTTTATATGCATTGCTAATACAAGATAATGTTACTTCACAGCATTCAACTGAACCAAGAAAATTGCTATTATAGACTATATATTCTGCACAGAAATTTGGTTGGTATTGATCGTCCTCACAGATATCTTGAGAAAGAAAACACAGCTTTTATTTCTCTGCTTTGGAAGTACATGAAAAAAAATAGCACGGAATTGAAAATCAGATTATATGACTTAGTCATATTTATCAGAACTGTGTTAGTTTTAACTGTCTAGCATGAATTTCCATAAGAATAAGAGGAGAAACTTTCATTTGAAAACTCAGTTATAGATTTAAAATACTGAAATCGGATATTACACCTTTCCCAGAGATTTAAGGTATCCTTGAAAAACAGTCTAAACTCAATAAGTCAAAACAACATATCTAATCTGTTGAGGGATATTTTAGCATTTCTGACCTGCTGGGAACAGGCTATCTGACCTTGGGCTTCTCACAGGCCAGACTGGGCCTCTGTCTTTTCATTTGTAAAATGAAATGGTCACCTGACCAGATCTCAGAGAATCACAGGATTTTACACCTGGATGGAATCTCAGAGAGAGTCAGCATTAGAAGTTTGATCTATCTGAAAAGCTAAGCTAAGGATGTCCTTCAGTTAAGATCTTGACTCAACTGCCTATAGAAGTGGTAGTGGAAAAACCAAGATGGTCCCACTTTCATTATTTCAGCTGCTGGTTTCATTTCCTCCACAGCAGGAACCCCCTGCTGTGACGTCCAGGAAGGATGCTTGAAATGGAAGCGAAAGCAGAAACTCCAGGCAATATAGGAAACACCAAGTGAACCACATGTCTGCAAGGAGGTCCTGGCTATTTATTGTTTTGAGTAGTTTGGAAGAAAAAGTATATAACAATATCCACTTCCTCTACTAATCCCTTCCTTAAGTGAGTGTACTGCCTAAAAGACAGTAAACATAAGATCAAAATTTCAAGGTAAAACTTTCCCAGGAATTTTCTTATAAGAGAAATAAATACTGTCACCAGCTGTCAGAGGTCAATTGGAATTTTTGGTTCTTAAGTGCCTCTAAATGTACCATTAAATAAACTTGGGCGCCATCGAGGAGAAAAGCTCTAGAACAAGGCTGGTAATAGAGATGTAAAGAGAATCAGTTCATCAAGAAGATTTATTTATGAGTGGCTAATTCAAGCCCTTGAGAAATACCATTTTATTTTGCCAAGTGTGTGATTGGCGTGGGTATGGACAGGTTGCTAATCAAGGCTCAACACACTCCTCAAATTCCACATCTCTCTGCTTGGTTGCTCATGCTCCCAGCTATTTTGCATAGCCATGGGCACTTCTAAGGTTGGTTCTGGAAGAGCATTTTTAGGTCTTTTTTGACCACAATCCACAATAGAAACACATTTTAAACCATGGACGAGTTCTTAACGTATGTGAGTATACGCATTGTGTATTTAAGTAAACACATCTGAGAAAAATCCCAGGAAGTGATCCATTCACCATATGGGATGCACTCTGAGACTCTGTGTTAGCCTATGCTGCTTTATTTACTAAAATGCTGTGACAACCCAGTTTATTGACTATAAAACCCCTACATAGGCTGAAGTCC
The DNA here is from genome assembly GCA_006410875.1 of Neotragus pygmaeus. Classification (NCBI taxonomy): domain Eukaryota; kingdom Metazoa; phylum Chordata; class Mammalia; order Artiodactyla; family Bovidae; genus Neotragus; species Neotragus pygmaeus. The sequence continues at coordinate 114,695 of SJYV01047553.1, read as the reverse complement.
ATAGTTTGAAAAACATTGGCCTAGATTAATAATAATCATGATGATAACTATAACAATAATATCTAATAATAATACAATAAAAGCATCAACCAACAGAACCCTGAGCCTTATTTAGAGTTGGAGTTATTTAAGAATGACGTAAAGTAGAGGGTATGAAGGAACTCTCCTCCAGTTCAGGAGAATTTTCTAAGATGACAACTGACAACCATTTGGAGTTTTGTCCCCAATCCACCTCTGTTCCTGATTCATCACAATAGTGTTACATTAGATGTTTGAAAGATCTGCTTTTCATATACTCTCATCTTAACTGGATTTGAGAGTTAAAGGGTTAAGGCTATGTTTTTGTTCAGTTGCCCAGTCACGCCTGACTCTTTGCAACCTCATGGCCTGTAGCACACCAGGCCTCCCTGTCCCTCACCATCTCCCAGAGTTTGCCCAAGTTCATGTCCATTGAATTGATGATGCCATCCAGCCGTCTCATCCTCTGACACCCTCTTCTGCTCTTGATCTTTCCCAGCATCAGGGACTTTTTCAGTGAATCATCAGTTCACATCAGATGATCAAAATACTGGAGCTTCAGCTTTAGCATCAGTCCTTCCAGTGAATATTCAAGGCCGATCTCCCTTAAGATTGATTGATTTGATTTCCTTGCTGTCCTAGGGGCTTTCAGGAGTCTTCTTCAGCACCACAATTAGAAGGCATCAATTCTTTGGCCCTCTGCCTTCTTTATGGTTCAGCTCTCACAACCGTACGTGACCACTGGGAAGACCATATTCTTGACTGTTTGGATCTTTGTCAGCAGAGTAATGTCTCTGCTTTTCAATACACTGTCCAAGTTTATTATTGCTTTCCTGCCAAGAAACAATCGTCTTCTGATTTCATGGCTGCAGTCACCATCCACAGTGATCTTGGAGCCCAAGAAGAGGAAATCTGTCACTTTTTCCACCTTTTCCCCTTCTATTGCCATGAACTAATGGGGCTGGATACCATGATCTTAGTTTTGTGGGTTTTTTTTTTTAATATTTAGTCTTACACAGGCCCTTTCACTCTCCTTCACCCTCATCAAGAGGCTCTTTAGTTCCTCTTCGCTTTCTGCCATTAGAGTGGTATCTGAGGTTGTTGATGTTTCTCCTGCCTATCTTGATTCCAGCTTGTAACTCATCCAGCCGAGCATTTTTCATGACGTGCTCAGTGTATAGACTAAACAGACAGGGTGACAGCAGTCAGCCCTCTTGTACTCCTTTCTCGATCTTGAACCAATCAGTTGTTCCATACGAGGTTCTAACTGTTGTTTCTTGACCTGTGTACAGGTTTCTTAGGAGACAGGTAAGATGGTCTGGTATTCCCATATCTCTAAGAGCGTTCTACAGTTTGTCATGATCCACACAGTCAAAGGCGTTAGCATAGTCAATGAAACAGAGATAGATGTTTTTCTGAAATTCCCTTGCTTTCTCTATCATCCAGAAAGTGTTGGCCATTTGATCTCTAGTTCCTCTTCCTTTTCTAAACCCAGCTTTGACATCTGGAAGTTCTTGATTCACATATGTTGAAGTCTAGCTTGCAAGATTTTAAGCATGAGCTTACAAGCATGGGAGATGAGTGCAATTGTCTGATGGGTAGCAATTCTTTGGCACTACCCTTCTTGGAAATAGAGTTGAGGATTGACCTTTTCCAGTCCTGTGGCCACCGCTGGCTCTTCCAGATTTGCTGGCATAATGACATAATAGTGTTACATTAGATGTTTGAAAGATCTGCTTTTTATGTACTCTCAACTTAACTAGTTTTGGGAGTTAAAGGGTTAACGTTATAGTACACTATTGTTTCATGAACTGCAAAGAAGGAGAAAATTTTGTTAATTATGATTGTGAAATGCCACCGTTATATGACATATCTATTTCAGATATGTTAAAATATAAAAATGTATATACATTTACAAATCAACGCTGGGTTAGCTCTCCCCAAGTCTTTTAGGTTCTCAGAGGTTTTTTTTTTTAATCCATGGGGGAAATTACCTAGGATTAGTGATTGCAGCCTGGAGAAGGCAATGACGACCCACTCCAGTACTCTTGCCTGGAAAATCCCATGGGTGGAGGAGCCTGATAGGCTGCAGTCCATGGGGTCGCTAAGAGTCGGACACGACTGAGTGACTTCACTTTCACCCTTCACTTTCAATGCATTGGAGAAGGACATGGTAACCCACTCCAGTGTTCTTGCCTGGAGAATCCCAGGGACAGAGGAGCTTGTTGGGCTTCCATCTATGGGGTGGCACAGAGTCGGACACGACTGAAGCAACTTAGCAGCAGCAGCAGCAGTGATTGCAGCCATGAAATTAAAAGANCTCAGCATTCAGAAAACGAAGATCATGGCATCCGGTCCCATCACTTCATGGGAAATAGATGGGAAAACAGTGGAAATAGTGTCAGACTTTATTTTGGGGGGCTCCAAAATCACTGCAGATGGTGACTGCAGCCATGAAATTAAAAGACACTTACTCCTTGAAAGGAAAGTTATGACCAACCTAGATAGCATATTGAAAAGCAGAGATATTACTTTGCCAGCAAAGGTCCATCTAGTCAAGGCTATGGTTTTTCCAATAGTCATGTATGGATGTGAGAGTTGGACTGTGAAGAAAGCTGAGAGCTGAAGGTTTGATGCTTTTGAACTGTGGTGTTGGAGAAGACTCTTGAGAGTCCCTTGGACTGCAAAGAGATCCAACTAGTCCATCTTAAACAAGACCTGTCCTGGATGTTCATTGGAAGGACTGATAATGAGGCTGAAATTCCAATACTTTGGCCACCTCATGCGAAGAGTTGACTCATTGGAAAAGACCCTGATGCTTGGAGGGATGTACATGAATTTGGGTGAACACAGGGAGTTGGTGATGGACAGGGAGGCCTGGTGTGCTACGATTCGTGGGGTCACAAAGAGTCAGACACGACTGAGTGACTGAACTGAACTGAAATGAACTGAATTGAAAATAAAAACATGATACAGTTCAGAGAAGCTCCTTCTTAATTCATAGATTCCTGTGACTCCAGCAGTATAGTAAGATTATTTCTCCTTAACTCATAATCCTTAAGTTTCAGGGCAAAACATTCAATTTTAAGATCTTTCATTTTCCTATTGAACCTCAGTAGTATTTTAGATCTTTCAACAGATAATGCCAATCAGATAATGAACTAGAATAATTTAATATATACTTCTGTTTTGCTGTTGATGCTAGAGACAGAATGGCATAGTGGGGAAGTGTGGGCTTTAAAACAGACAAGTGGAGATGTGAAACATCATGGTTTCATTTAGGATCTATGTGACTTTGGGCAGTTCTCTTTGCCTCTCTAAGCTCCAGTATCTCTATCTGTAAATGGGGGTTAATAATATCTATTTCAAAGATTGTTGTGAAGAAAATATAATGTATTTTAAGTTGCTGATATCAACTAAAGCAGTAGTTCTCAAACTAAATTTTGCATGAGAATCATTTTAGGATCTTGAGAAAATTAGCAGTCCATTCAGTATCTCTGATTCAACAGGTCTGGTGAGGAGTCTGAGAACTCACATCTATTAACAAACACCTAACTGATTGTTTCAAATTTCCAAAGAGCATTCTTTGAAAAGCACTATATTAAACTTTTATTTTTTTAACTAAAGTTCCTTGTAGTCCAGATGGTAAAGAATCTGCTCCAACACAGGAGACCCTGGTTCAATCCCTGTGTCAGGAAGATCTCCTAGAGAAGGAAATGACAACCCACTCCAGTGTTCTTGCCTGGAGAATCCCATGGACAGAGGACCCTGGCAGGCTACAATCTGTGGGGTCACAAAGAATTGGCCATGACTAGCGACTACCGCTACTACTACACAGTTGATTTACAATGTCTAGTTAGATTCAGGTTTAACAAAAATATTAGCAGACTTAACTAAACACAAAAAAGATCATATACCATGATCAGGCTGGACTCATCCCATGGTAACAGGGATGGTCCAATGTGATATACCACATCAACAAAAGAAAAGACAAAAACCACATGATCATCTCAATACATGCAAAGAAAGCAGCTGATAAAATTCAAAATCCATTCATGGTAACAACTCTCATCAAAGTGTGTACAGAGGGAACATATCTCAACATAATAAAAATTATTTATGACAAACCCACAGCCAACATAATCCCCAATGGTGAAAAGCTATTAATAAAAGACTTCCCACTAAAATCTGGAACAAGACAAGGATGCGCACTCTACCACTTCTATTCAGAACAGTATTGTGAAGTCCTAGCCACAGAAACCAGATAAGACAAAGAATCAAAAGATATCCAAATTGGAAAGGAAGGGGTAAGATCATTATTATATGCAAATGATATTAAACTGTTTTAATAGATGCTAGTTTATTTCCTTCCCTCCCAATAAACTATTCCTAGCAATATATAAGATTTGGATTTTGGAATCATACATTGTCCCCAACCAGCAGTTATTTCAGAAATTTGCTAATGGTCTCAAAGCCCCAACTCTACTCTGCTGTCATTAAAAAGCTCACACTGCTAATAGTCTGAGAAAACAGAAACCATCAGATGGGAACTGTATCCAGCCTACAAACTGACCCCTTTTTCATTCATTCAGTCAATGAATATTTATTGAAAGCCTGATATATACCAGGCACAATTCTAAGGCAGCTGTCAGCAAACTGTGGCTAGTGAGCCAAATCTCGTCTGCTGCCCATATTTGTAAATAAAGTTTTATTGGAACAGGGTCGTGTTCATTTGTTTACACATTAGCTAGAGCTGCTTTTGTGCTTTAATAGCAGAGTTGAATGGAAATAGTGACAGACTTTATTTGGGGGGACTCCAAAATCACTGCAGATGGTGAGTGAAGCCATGAAATTAAAAGATGCTTGCTCCTTGGAAGAAAAGTTATGACCAACCTAGGCAGCATATTAAAAAGCAGAGACATTACTTTGCTGACAAAGGCCCATCTACTGAAAGCTATGGTTTTTCCAGTAGTCATGTATGGATGTGAGAGTTGGACTGTAAAGAAAGCTGAGCACTGAAGAATTGATGCTTCTGAACCATGGTGTCGGAGAAAACTCTTGAGAGTCCCTTGGACTTTAAGGAGATCTGACCAGTCCATCTTAAAGGAAATAAGTCCTGAATATTCACTGATGCTAAAGCTGAAACTCCAATGCTTTGGCCACCTGATGCAAAGAACTGACTCATTGGAAAAGACTCTGATGCTGGGAAAGATTGAAGGTAGGAGGAGAAGAGGATGACAAAGGATGAGGTGGTTGGATGGCATCAAAGATGAGATGGACATGAGTTTGAGCAAGCTCTGGGAGTTGGTGACGGACAGGGAAGCCTGGCTGCTGCAGTCCATGGGGTCGCAGAGTCAAACACGACTGAGCGACTAAACTAAAATGAGCAGAGTTGAAGAGTTTTAACAAAGACTTTATTACTCTCAAGGCTTAAATTATTTACTCTCTGACCTTTTTAGAAAAAGTTTGCTAACTATTCTAGAGATGGGTTTTTAGATATGACTTTCCTTATTAGTCCATTATTTCTTACTTGATGTTCCTAAACATCTGGCATTTCCCCTTTATGTCAAGAAGTCTCAATAGTGCAACCTATGAAATTTCCTATTCTACTTCACAGTCAGTAAGAAAGTTCATTAAAAAACAGTGTTTTGGGGGAAATTTTCAGAGTTCACTATTTATTTCACCAGATCATGACTTAAGTAAATATGGAACTGTATAAGCTTGAATTCTTTACATCATAGACTAACTTTGGCTCATGTAAACAGAACATGGAATCTGTTAGAGGTATACTTAGTAGCTAAAATTTTGAATAAGCCAGAATTCCAGAGATTTAAGTCAGGAACAGGTCAAACTCTTCCTTAAGTTATTGGAATTTCTTAACTATGGGGTCCAGGTATCAAGGTAATGAATGGCTGGATTGGTATATCCTTACATGTATCATTTCCCTCAAAACATAATTCCTAGAGGAAAGTGTCAGATCAACTTATATTGGATTCATTTCCATCTCCTAGAGGTAGACAGCTCACCTTTAATTCCTCCCAATCAGGAGTGCCTGTGATGGCAAGGAGGAAGTTTTCCTGAAGAGAATGCAGAGTTCTATTAAGAAAAGGTTATAATTGAATTAGACAAGTAAATATCAAATGCCCAACATGTGTTCTTTGAGAAAGGAAAAGTGGGAGCTCAAATTCTGCTTTCAAAATCTACTTTAGGCTTAGATTGAAAAGGTGATAAGAGATCTGACATGAGGCATTTTTCAAGAAATTTACATTTTACATCAAAACCATGCCAGATTTCATTTAAATATTGGCTGTTTCATTTTTACCTTTCCAGAATATCTTCTCACCCTACTTCTCGTAATCTCTTGTTGACAGAGTGACTCAGATCGAGTGGCAGTAAAGAATTCACTTTCAATCCAGGAGACAAAAGAGATGCAGGTTTGATCCCTGGACAAGGAAGATCCCCTGGCAGAGGAAACAGCAACCAGCCCCAGTATTCTTGCCTAGAAAATTCCATGGACAGTGGAGCCTGGCAGGCCTATATCCATGGGGTCACAAAAAATTGGACACGCCTGAAGCAACTGAGCATACACATGCACTGTACCATGAGCCTGCCCCTGTGTTCATAACATTATCCCATCTCTTCATCCCAGTTGAATCCTAGAAGGCATGGGTAGTTGCTGAGTATTGATAATGTGTATTCACTGTCCACATTTTCCTCTAATTCTTCTTTTGCCCAAGATAAAAGATCACAAGCTTGGGATATTAATGGAGCCAACAGCCAAGTTTGGTTTTAATTTATTAAGCAAACACTTAATTCCTTAATATGTGCCAGATACTGTCTTAAGACCTTTTCAAATATTAATTTGTTAACAACACTGAGAAGTAAGTACTATAATTAACATTTTATAGGTGATGAAACTGAATATAAAAAATGTTAAGTAACTTAACATCTTCCCTAAGGTTAAACAACAGAATCAGTTGCTGGGTAAGCAGCAGAACCAGGGTTTCAATCCAGGCAGTATGGCTCCAAAATATTTCTCCCCAAAACATGCTGCTATCCAAACTTTGCAAATCTAACTAATCCACAAAGATACTGGAGACAATACATTGAATTCATTAGCCACAAAAGATCATGAACAATTTAATTCTCTTGGGTCCAGCTTTGTGGCATTTCCAATAACAAAGTTGCAGCAAACAAACAATAACCCTCACCTAAGATGGCTGGATGGCATCACTGACTCGATNCCTGGGATTTCTTTGGAAGGAATGATGCTGAAGCTCCAGTACTTTGGCCAGCTCATGCGAAGAGTTGACTCATTGGAAAAGACTCTGATGCTGGGAGGGATTGGGGGCAGGAGAAGAAGGGGATGACAGAGGATGAGATGGCTGGATGGCATCACGGACTTGATGGACGTGAGTCTGAGTGAATTCTGGGAGATGGTGATGGACAGGGAGGCCTGGTGTGCTGCAATTCATGGGGTTGAAAAGAGTCGGACACGACTGAGCGACTGAACTGAACTGAACTGAAACAACTGTTAATCAAAGGGTTTCCCTGGTGGCTCAGTGGTAAAGAATCTGCCTGCCAATGCAGGAGACAAGGGTTTGATCCCTGTTCCAGGATGATCCCACCTGACCCTGTGGCACAACTACAGAGTCAGCGTTCTAGAGCCTAGGAGCTGAAACTACTAAGCCCACATGCCTCAACTTCTTAATCCTGCGTGCCCTAGAGCCCGCGATCTGAATCAAGAGAAGCCACCGTGATGCCCGGGCATCCCAACTAGACGGTAGCCCCTGCTTCCACAACTAAAGCAAAGCCCTCACAGCAACAAAGACCCAGTATGCCAAAAATAAAATTCAGTAAATAAAGTTAAAAAAAGGAAAACAACTGAAATGCTGTATATGCTGTTTGTAAAAGACTTTTTTTTTTCTTTAAATGCATCACAGAGCTGCATTAAAAAAACAGAGTGAGAACCCTACAAAGGTTAAAAACAAAGTCCATGAGCAAAAAAAGGGAAAGCTCACCATTTCAGAAGAAAGCAAACTGATCAGAGGGAAAGGAATGCTAGAAGAAGAAGAGGACATTTTGGCAGCGAACATAACAATTATTTAATGTTTTTCAAGCAAAAATGACAAATGGAGAAGTACTTCCCATCCAACATTGTTCCTTCAAGAAAACATCTTATGAATGTAACTCAGTTTGAAGACTTTGGACCATAACTTAGATTTCGGTATGAGGGAGCCAGTGTGAGCAAGAATGATTATGAATATAATGATCTTGATATGGTTCCTCCTACGTGTAGTGATCTTATTGAGGGTTTCAGGCCTCGATCCAGGAAGAGCCTGCATGCCCATATGCCACAACTACTGAGCCTGTGCTCTAGAGCCTGGGAGTCACAACTGCTGAGTCCACGGAGAAACTGCGTTGTGGGAGGACTCTTCTCAGAAATACAATATCGATAGATACCTGAGAATGAATACCAAAGAGAAACATTCCAATGTAAGGAATGTTGGAAATTTATACTAGAGGGAACACTCACGAATATAATGAGCCAGAAGAAATACCTCAGAGACCAGGAGGAAATGCATACTGGAGACTGTGCATTCAGGCATGCGCTGAGTGGAGTCAAGTGTCTCTCTCTCACTCTTTCAAGTGTTCTGTAAGGAGGAAATCATATAAAAGTGATGAAGGTGGAAAAGCCTTCAGCTGTCATAGAAAAAGCTCACGCTCATCTTTCTAAGGAGAAACTTTTTAAATGTGTGGGAAAACTTGTATTCGAATGTCATTTCTCCTTCGAAATCAAAGAGGGCATGTGGAGAGATCCTGTGAGTATAAAGAGAGTGGGCAATCCCCACATCCATAGCAAATCTCATCTCACAGAGTGTGAGACATTCCACGCTAGAAAGACTGCCCTGAGTGTAAATCAATGTGGAAGTGTCTTTACCTAGAAGCAGTGCCTCATTACAGATCAAAACATTCAGGCTGGAAAGGAACTCGGTGAATGTAATGAATGTGAAAAATCTGAAGACAAAAGGGAACACCTCATTATTCATCAAATGCATGCAAGAGAGAAATTTTATGAATGTGGTAGCTATGAGAAAGCTTTTATTCCAAAGTCAAGCCTTAGTAGGTGCTGTAAAGGTCTTCCTGGAGATAAACCCTATGCATGTAAGGAAGATGAGAATGTATTCAATGGCAAGTGAAAAATCTCATTTGAGAGATACCCTGAAAATACAGTGAATGTGCAAAAACTTTCAGGCAGAAACTGTACCACATTAAATATTACAGCATTCGTATAGGCGATGCACCCTGTAAATGTACTAAGGGTGGAAAGCCTGTGGAATCACACTGCTTATTGTATGTGAGGGACTCATATAGATAATAAATACGAATGTAAAGTGTGTGGAGAAGCCTACTCTCCACACATGAGAACCGATGCTGAAGGCTATGTCCAAAAACATGCGAATGGTACATATACTGTGGTATAGCTGCATGCTGGAGTGCTATCCAGCAATAACAAGAGATAAACTTGGGACTTCCCTGGTTGTCCAATGGCGAAGACTTTGCCTTCCAACACAGATGGGTGGGAGTTCAATCCCTGGTTGGGGAGCGAAGGTCCCACATATCTCCTGGCCAAACATCAAAACATTAAAAAAAAAAAAAAAGAAGCAGCAAAATTGTAACAAATTCAATAAAGACTTTAAAAAGACTCCACATCAATAAATAAATAAATTTGAAAAAGAAGTTAACTAAGAAAAACTATTGATACATGAAAGTGTGAAAGTGTTAGTTGCTCAGTCCTGTCCGACTCTTTGCGATCCCATGACTGTAGCCCACCAGGCTCCTCTGTCCGTGGCATCCTCCAGGCAAGAATACTGGAGTGGGTAGCCATTCCTTTCTCCAGGGGATCTTCCTGACCCAGGGATTGAACTCAGTTCTCCCCTTTGCAAGAGGATTCTTTATCATCTGAGCCACCAGGGAAGCCCGTTGATACATTCCATCATGTAAATTAATCTTAAAATGCTGAGTGAAGGGCAGATCAAGGGGAAAAAAAAGTACACATTTCATGATTCCTTTTATATNCTCAGTTCTCCCCTTTGCAAGAGGATTCTTTATCATCTGAGCCACCAGGGAAGCCCGTTGATACATTCCATCATGTAAATTAATCTTAAAATGCTGAGTGAAGGGCAGATCAAGGGGAAAAAAAAGTACACATTTCATGATTCCTTTTATATAAAATTTTAGACGAGTCAAGCACACTGTAGTGATAGGAAATAGATCTGCCTGCCTGCGTGTAGGCAGGAGGGGGAGGAGTTACGAAGAAAGCTTCTGAGATGGGTATGTTCACTTTCCCAATGGTGGTGATGGAGTCATGGATGTGTACATCTTTCAAAGCTGATTAAAGCACCCGCTTTAAATGTGCAGTTTAATGGATATCAATTATACTTCAGTAAAGCTGTTCAGATTGTGGGGGATTTCTGTTATAGTAAGTCAAGAAATGTTTTAAATTGGTTATGAATTTGAAAAGGAGAATTCAATCTCCATTTGTTTATATGATTAAGATTTACCAAAGCTGCTTAGGGTTTTCAAGTAAACATAATATACACAAAAATACTAAAAGGCTTAAATATAACAATAAAGCAATACAAATCTTCTAAGACAGCCTACAAATGCCATCTCTTCTAGGGACACCTTCTTCACCAAGATTTGAAACAGCTGCTCAGTCGTTTCCGACTCTTCGTGACCCCATGGACTGCAGCCTACCAGGCTCCTCCGCCCATGGGGTTTTCCAGGCAAGAGTACTGGAGTGGGGTGCCACTGNCTACAAATGCCATCTCTTCTAGGGACACCTTCTTCACCAAGATTTGAAACAGCTGCTCAGTCGTTTCCGACTCTTCGTGACCCCATGGACTGCAGCCTACCAGGCTCCTCCGCCCATGGGGTTTTCCAGGCAAGAGTACTGGAGTGGGGTGCCACTGCCTTCTCCGAGATTTGAAACCAGGGAGTTGTAATGGGGGATAAAATCTGTAATGGAGGGACTTCCCTGGTAGCCCAGTGGCTGAGACTCCGGGCTCTCAATGCAGAGGGCCAGGGTTCAGCCCCTGGTCAGGGAGCTAGACCCCACATCCCAGCTGAGAGTTCACATGCCACAGCTAAATATCCCACATGCTGCAAGGAAGGCTGAAGATCCTGTGTGCCAAAGCTAAGACCCAGTACAGCCAAATATGTATGTATGTTTGTATATATAAGGGAGACAATAGGCATATTTTAATTGCATGTTAAGAAAAATGTTGGCTAATGTACCATAAACAAAGTCAGTAAACAATATGTTAAAATTTTTGCTATACAGAGAACAGAGTAATATCTTATAAATTTGTAAGAAAGGGCAAACAGCCCGAAAGTAAAATAGACAAGGTACATTAAGAAAATTTCAAGGAAGATGAGCAAATTCAAATGCTCAAAACTATATAAAACATACTCAATTTACACATCAGGGAATGAAAATTAAAGTGATTATTCTATATCACTCTATAGTCATCAGAAAAAATAGAACAGTGGCACCTATTGTTAGAGTGTTTTCACGTAAGGAATAGCACTGGAGTTGTTCCACTCATTTTGGAAAGTAAGGCATTAACATCAATTAATATTATATATATGTGTGTATACACGTTACAGAAAATACCTACATAATCATTTCACTCAGCACTCCCCTTTCTGGGATTCTATCTAGAAGGAAAAAATCACCAGTGTAAGGCGTTGAATTTAGCATCTTCTATAATGGCAAAAAAGCTGGAAATAGTCAAAACTTAATGGTACATTCATGCCATAGTACAGCATGCAGGCATTAAATAGAATGAACTATAGCTCTGTCAGTGGGCTTGGAGCGATTTCCAAGAAATATTGTTGAACTAGAATGCAAAGTAAGAAGAGTGTGTTGTATCAGTCAGGACTCATGTAGAGAAGCAGAATCAGTAGGGACATATATTCAGGGATTTATTGTGGGATTCGCTTTCACACCTATAGGAAGCTAACTGGTCTAATCCAAAATCCACAGGGATGCCCAGGAGGGCAGCTGGAAGCTTTAAAGCTGGTGGTCCCCGCTCTGCTCTTCTAGGCTTTCAGCTGGTTAGATAAGACCTGCCTGCAAAACTGAGTCACTCACTGGTCATGGGTTATAATCTCATCTACAAAATACACAACAACACTTAAATCAGTGTTTGTTGGAATAACCCAGGACACATATATCTGACATCACATGGGTAATATTTCATTTTTTAAAAACAAACAATGGGAAAAATGCCTGAGTGCTTAGGTATTTATGCACATATATATGTATGCAAATATCTGTACATTTGTGAATATATGTTGAAGTTATATATACATGGTTGAGCATAGAGAAAAAAATACTGAACAGTTACCTGTGTATATGGGTTAGGGTAATGTACAGTGGATGGGGGATGGGAGTAGGAGGTGGAGAAGAGGAGGACGCTGCCAAGCAAGAAAAAGACTACAATATTAAAAGCACAGTACTTCCCTGGCAGTCGAATGGTTAAGACTCTACCTTCCACTTCAGGGGGCATGGGTTCCATCCCTGGTCAGGGAACTAAGATCCCATCTGCCATGGGGTGTGGCCAAAAATTAAAAAAAAAAAAAAAAAAAACTGAGGAAAAGGCTGAAAAAATTTAAAAACATAAAATCCAGGCTATCATGTCATCATATTTCCATATTCATCAATTTACATAAGATAANCACACACACACACATATACGCACACACAACTGTATAATTAACAGAGACATGGAATGCTTTATTTGGGAGGACCTTAATGGTCATTGAGCCCAGCATCACCTAAACTGTGTTCCTTAATTTCCATGCAGTGTTGAGTGGGTGTTCCCTTGAGAAAGGGATCCATGATCAAATAATGTTGGTACACATTGGATTAAACAAAGCTTAGCTTATGACATTATGTACTTTTGATTTCCAAGAAGAGCATACATCAGTGCTTCTCAAACTTTAATGCATGTGTAAAATTGCATGTTAAGTCTGAAACAGGGCCTCAGATTCTGCATTTCTGACAAACTCCCAGTGACGCTAATGCTTCTGGTCCAAGGACCACACTTTAAATTGCAAGGGTGTCTTTCTTAAAACCTTATTTTACCAGTGTAATGTTTCCTGCTTAACACAAAGTTGGTGTTTTGAAATGTTTGGTTGGTTGGTTGGCTGACTGGCTTGTTAATTAGTGTTTGTTGATTTTGAAAGTTAAACATCAGTAATTTACAGTTTTCAAAACTGTCACTGTATCTGAATACCCTCTCTTATAGAATGTCATTATAGATGTCATTTTTTAAAAATCACCCTACATTTACCTAATTAACTTTTACCTTTTCAGTGGTTTTGCCTTATTTCACTTGAGCTATGCTTGGGAAAACATGAATCCCTATACGACTGGAGAAAGGGATGAAGGAAATAAAAGGACAGATGTCTCTTGAATTCTATTCCAATATGCAGTGAAGGGTGTGCTCACTTTATAAGCACACTGAAAAATAAGCATGACTCATATAGCCAGACTAAAATTTATGTGCAAACAAGTGTTTGGATTTATATTATTGACTTTTTTTTCTTGTCTGTTCAACAATTAATCATAGAATCATACAGAAAATAATCTAACTACTTTAAGTTCCAGCAAGCCAGCCACTCAGTATTTTCCACCTACTCCTCCACCCACCACCACTGACCTGTGCATCCACCTGTTTAACTACACACTCATGCACTCGCACATCCAGTCCCACTCAACCACTCAGTCACATGCTCACTGTGTGTCCACCCACCCATCCATATGCTCATCCATCCCTTTATATCAATTTGGTCAATGATATTTATGTGACATTGTTTCTTGGCAAACATGGAGAAAAAGCAAAATTAATCTGCAAGTTTAAGGTAGGTAAAAGAATCAATTACCTGTTATTTTACAATCTCCTAATATACTTCCTTATGTGCTAAACTCTCATCTATAAAAGAGAGTTATTTCAAGGGTAAATTTTAAACAGTGGCTTGGATGTTGCCAGTGTAGGAAAAGAAGCTGCTTGTAAGCAGAGAGCTGAGCTGTCCAACGTAGCTCCTCAACCTGACATTCCTGCTCCTTCATTCCATGAAGAATTCTTTCAGTCCTTTCTACCATATTGTCTGCCATTCCTGTTCATGGTTCTTTCCAGCTAGCTAAACTGAGCAATTGAAATTGCCCAAACTATGCCTTTGATTGTACTTTTTCTTCCATCTGAACTCTGCTTCCTGACCATCCTGGATGTCTAGTTCATAGCCCGATACATTTGTTTCCTAAAGTTTTCCCAGATCTTCTCTGATTTGTCATCTGTCAATCTCCTCTGACATTTACAGTTNAACTATGCCTTTGATTGTACTTTTTCTTCCATCTGAACTCTGCTTCCTGACCATCCTGGATGTCTAGTTCATAGCCCGATACATTTGTTTCCTAAAGTTTTCCCAGATCTTCTCTGATTTGTCATCTGTCAATCTCCTCTGACATTTACAGTTGACCTTACATTCTAGTTTCTATGTGCATGTTTGATCTCACCTGTTAAGCATAAAGCTCCTAGAAAAATGAACTATGTACCCAATTATCTTTATATCCACCACAGAACCTTAAATAGGGTCACTCAGTAGACATTTCTGGTATAAATGAATCAATCCACCTACACTTCTCATTTAATGAAAACTTTGAGTGTGCTGATTTCATGAGTAACTAAAGAGTTTGAGGCTAAGAAACATCCTGCTATATAAAATCATTGGTTAATTGTATTAGTGGATTATTACTGCTGAATCTTTTGTAAAGTACTTTGCCATGACTTTATCTGAGAATGTTGGTATGTTTCAAAGTAATGGGATAGTCTTGATTTAATTAAAGTATTGACTTTCTGGAGCACAAGCTGTTAAAATGATACATCCTTACTCTAAGATGTATTAATTTGAACACTATTTTTCCCTCTAAAACTTTTCTGCTGTTAATAGCAATTCAGTGTCAAAATTTGTAAAGAATCACATGGAGTTGTAGCTTGGAACTTACTAACCAGTGACAATTTCTATCGTTCCCTTTGGCTGTCAGATCACTTGAAGATGCAAAGTCTCTTCATCAGCAGCAAGATTTTTACCTACCCTTTTTCCATTTTAGAAAATGATAATAGCTTTTGTTGTTGTCACTGTTTGTTCCTTTACATTGTCCCAAACACTACATGAGTTCTCAATAATTATTATATGAAAGAGAGAGAGAAAAAAGGTATTGACTCCACTGGTAGCTCAAAGTCATATCCTGTAGAATGTCCCACGGCTGGAGACAAAAGTGAATCTTTGTCTTTCTCATTTTCCTACAAAAACTCTTACTTTCCTACAAACATGTCTCTTTAAGAGGTCATCTGGGACTTCCTTGGTGGCCCAGTGGTTAAGAATCCATCTGCCAGTGTGGGGGACACAGATTCAATCCCTGGTCTGGGAAGATTCCATATGCCGTGGGGCAGCTAAGCCCATGTGCCACCCCTCCTGAAGCCCTCGGACTCTAGAGCCCACGCCCTGCAACAGGAAAGGCCACCGCAGCCAGAAGCCCATGCACCGCAACTAGAGAAAGCTCAAGTGCAGCCGCAAAGACTCAGCACAGCTGAAAACAAGTAAATAGATATTATTTTTAAAAAGAGGCATGCTGACACTTCAGGTCCTAGTCTTAATGTCTTTGCTAATCTGTATGATTGTGTTGAAGTAGACCTAGATTATGTCTTGTTTTTTCCTTTGATCATGAAACTCTATAAATTTTACAACACCACTTTTGAAAATTATATATGTATATTGTTTATACATATAATATATATATATATAACTTTGAATAGGGACAGGAAATATAAGAAATATATAATATATGTATGTAATAAAAATATAAAAAGAGTTTTATTTACATTGATTCAGTTGTCAATGTAAATTTACCTGGACCTCTTCAGACTATATGTGGAACTGTGAAGCCCTGAGAGACAGCTGCTTCCATAAGAGCCCAGAATCTCCTGGTCTTGTTACTCAGTGCCCATACTTTGTCGACCTTTTCATTTCATCTTGGCGACAATGAATAACAGTATTTAATACATATATAGAATCTTCCCGTGGTGTCCCACTGCCAGGATCACTCTTGTTTTTCTGCTACCACCGTGCTTCTATTAGCCTTGGGCTGTCATCACACCAGGAATGGGGTTGTTATGGCTTTGAGCATTCAAGATTTTTGCCCCTTCATTAAGGAAGAGAGAACAAAAAAAGAACAAGAAAAGTACATGTCATCCGGATAGTAGTTTTCCCTTTCTCTGGGTCTTGAACCGTGTACTTGAGAAATGTTTGGATATGCTTATTAACTTTCAGCCGTCCTGAAGGTTACTTTTTTTCAGTACATGCAAATGGGTCCCCTGACCCTTACTAAGTCCCACCTGGCTTGCCTCCCTTTGGAAGCCTCCTTTGCTGCTGGTGTACTCCACTGAAGAGCCCCGCATCTGCACATTCCACCCATTGTCACGGCCAGCTACCCAGGATGGAATGGCATTGAGAGGTGGCCCCTGAGGGGGACTCCCCAGCCTGGTGTAACACTTCCCTTTGCAAATGTTTCTGCTGACTCTACAGTCCTATCCCTCAGTCTTTCCCACCAAATCCTTCACCCTTGGGGTCTTGAAAGCAAGAGGCACCAGAGAGTTTCCAGCACCATCTCCCTGAGAGACCTAGAGAGACCCAGTCCATCATATCTAACTTGGTCTCCTTTGGAAAAGATAGTTTAAATCCCAAACAGTCAACTGTCCCATGAATTTGGAAGGCAGACTATGTTTGATTTGGGGATTCTGTGTACTTACATGGAGGAAGTGGGGCTGCATATAGAAACTAGAGTCTAACTGCTGAGTGAGCACTTACCATTTTTTTTTTTTAACATATAATTTAATTCTCTAAAGACAGGAAACTGCAGGCAGCTGCATTTCCATCATTCAAGAAGCACTTTTCTCCTTTACAGCAAAAGAGCTCAACTATGAAATGAACTTTGCTGTCTGAATGGGAGCTAGGTATTTTGGCAGTCATTCAAAAGTCTTTTTCGATGGAGTGTCCATCAAACAGCAAGTTTGTGAAGTACTGCTTAGAAATGCTTGCTCTTATTCTTTGATGATTAGAGCAGTATAAGGAGGGAGCAGGAATCCAGAGTTACACATAGCTTTTTTTTTTGCAGCTGGAGAAACTGAGGCAATGAAAAGAATATTATGCGAGGTCACAGAGGGGAGCCTGCAATTTTGAGAAAATCATCTTCATTTACTCAGTCATTTCCAGGCAGCTGGTTGAAAGCTAATCTTATTTTTAGATAAGCTTAGTTGTCTGGGATATTATTGGCCACTCCATCACTGGGAAAGGCGGTGTGTTTTAGGAATAAGATTAGTTATCAGACTTCTATCAAAGACAAAATTTAAGGGAATAAAATAGAATTGCTTCCTTATAAAGTTGATTAATAAGTTCACTTTTTGATTGTTGAGTATAAGCAAAAATATCAATATGGATTGAGGAGTATGTTTAAGTTATGAAACATAATAACCACCTCCCCAACTTAAGAACTGGAACATGAACAATGGCATAGAAACTTCTGGCATATTCTTCCCCAGACTCCTCCAATTTCCCCTGCCTCCTGCACAGAGGTAGTCTTTTTCCTAGATTTTATGTTTGTCTTTTCTGTGGTTTTATTATGTATCATTAGACAATTAGTATTAATTTTAGCTTTCTTAGAGCTTCAGTGAAATGGTATCATAGTGAATGTATTTTTCTGCATCTCAGTTTTTCATTCCAATAGTGTGTTTCTAAGATTTATGTTGTTTCATAAAAGCTGCAGTTTACTCATATTCACTGCTGTATAATATTCATCATATGACTATATCAAAATTCAGCAAGTCACTCTTGACAGTGGAGTTGTGGATTTGGGAGTAAAGGATGAACCATCAGGACTGGGCTGATATTCTTGTCCAGCAGTCTCTTCAAGTCAGAGGCTTTCAAAACATTTTTCTTCACTCTTATCAAAAACAAAACCTATTTGCAGGGCAGGAATAGAGACAGAGACGTAGAGAATGGATGTATGGACATGGCAGGAGGGGATGAACTGGGAGATTACGATTGTCATAAATACACTATCACGAAGTAAAACAGATCGCTAGTAGGAACCTGCTGTGAAGCTCAGGGAGGTCAGCTTGGTGCTCTGTGATAACCTAGAGGGCTGGGGAGGCGGGTATGGGAGGGAAGTCCAAGAGGGAGGGATTTTATGTGTACTTATAGTTGGTTCACTTCGCTGTACAGCAGAAACTCACACACTGTTTTAAAGCAACTATACTCCAATTAAAAAAAAATTTTATATCTCAGTACACATACACATATAAATAATTGAAACAAAATATAATGAAATAATACCATTTTTACCTTGTGTGATATACTCTAATATTTCTATTCCAGCCCATTCTATTTCATTTTTACTTTTTAACATGCAACTATTTAATACTTCGTTGGCGAGGTCCAATGAATTGATTTTGTTACCCTCTGTGTTGCTGATCACAGTTTGAAAAACACTGCTCCAAGTCTTGGCAGTGAAGAATCAATTAGTAGGTCAAAAAGTAAAGCATGCTTATTTTTAATGTTATGAATTTTATTGGGGTCAGGAAAAGCAATATAGCAAAATCCATATAACATTCACACGCAGTGCTTTTTATTGTGATCACTATAAGATTTTATCCCTCATATCAATAAAGCCTCCTTAATGAGATTTTAAAATGTTCCACAAACGTAAACACTTCTAAAAGAGTCTTTTGATCAAAACTAAATTGTGAAAAAGTTCAGCACAACACTGAGTCTCTATAAAGTACATTTTCATATCATTTTAGAAAATGTAATTTTGTGATCAGAGAAAGCAAAATATTTTTTTCTTTTCTTTTACCATGGGACATAAGCGGTTGCTTTCCAGATTATGAGTCAGAAAGTTAAGCACACACAGACCTTGTTCTTGACCATATCCTCTGTGAGTTCCTCTATGCAGCAGGCAAGAGATATCAGTTTNATGTACCCAATTATCTTTATATCCACCACAGAACCTTAAATAGGGTCACTCAGTAGACATTTCTGGTATAAATGAATCAATCCACCTACACTTCTCATTTAATGAAAACTTTGAGTGTGCTGATTTCATGAGTAACTAAAGAGTTTGAGGCTAAGAAACATCCTGCTATATAAAATCATTGGTTAATTGTATTAGTGGATTATTACTGCTGAATCTTTTGTAAAGTACTTTGCCATGACTTTATCTGAGAATGTTGGTATGTTTCAAAGTAATGGGATAGTCTTGATTTAATTAAAGTATTGACTTTCTGGAGCACAAGCTGTTAAAATGATACATCCTTACTCTAAGATGTATTAATTCGAACACTATTTTTCCCTCTAAAACTTTTCTGCTGTTAATAGCAATTCAGTGTCAAAATTTGTAAAGAATCACATGGAGTTGTAGCTTGGAACTTCCTAACCAGTGACAATTTCTATCGTTCCCTTTGGCTGTCAGATCACTTGAAGATGCAAAGTCTCTTCATCAGCAGCAAGATTTTTACCTACCCTTTTTCCATTTTAGAAAATGATAATAGCTTTTGTTGTTGTCACTGTTTGTTCCTTTACATTGTCCCAAACACTACATGAGTTCTCAATAATTATTATATGAAAGAGAGAGAGAAAAAAGGTATTGACTCCACTGGTAGCTCAAAGTCATATCCTGTAGAATGTCCCACGGCTGGAGACAAAAGTGAATCTTTGTCTTTCTCATTTTCCTACAAAAACTCTTACTTTCCTACAAACATGTCTCTTTAAGAGGTCATCTGGGACTTCCTTGGTGGCCCAGTGGTTAAGAATCCATCTGCCAGTGTGGGGGACACAGATTCAATCCCTGGTCTGGGAAGATTCCATATGCCGTGGGGCAGCTAAGCCCATGTGCCACCCCTCCTGAAGCCCTCGGACTCTAGAGCCCACGCCCTGCAACAGGAAAGGCCACCGCAGCCAGAAGCCCATGCACCGCAACTAGAGAAAGCTCAAGTGCAGCCGCAAAGACTCAGCACAGCTGAAAACAAGTAAATAGATATTATTTTTAAAAAGAGGCATGCTGACACTTCAGGTCCTAGTCTTAATGTCTTTGCTAATCTGTATGATTGTGTTGAAGTAGACCTAGATTATGTCTTGTTTTTTCCCTTGATCATGAAACTCTATAAATTTTACAACACCACTTTTGAAAATTATATATGTATATTGTTTATACATATAATATATATATATATAACTTTGAATAGGGACAGGAAATATAAGAAATATATAATATATGTATGTAATAAAAATATAAAAAGAGTTTTATTTACATTGATTCAGTTGTCAATGTAAATTTACCTGGACCTCTTCAGACTATATGTGGAACTGTGAAGCCCTGAGAGACAGCTGCTTCCATAAGAGCCCAGAATCTCCTGGTCTTGTTACTCAGTGCCCATACTTTGTCGACCTTTTCATTTCATCTTGGCGACAATGAATAACAGTATTTAATACATATATAGAATCTTCCCGTGGTGTCCCACTGCCAGGATCACTCTTGTTTTTCTGCTACCACCGTGCTTCTATTAGCCTTGGGCTGTCATCACACCAGGAATGGGGTTGTTATGGCTTTGAGCATTCAAGATTTTTGCCCCTTCATTAAGGAAGAGAGAACAAAAAAAGAACAAGAAAAGTACATGTCATCCGGATAGTAGTTTTCCCTTTCTCTGGGTCTTGAACCGTGTACTTGAGAAATGTTTGGATATGCTTATTAACTTTCAGCCGTCCTGAAGGTTACTTTTTTTCAGTACATGCAAATGGGTCCCCTGACCCTTACTAAGTCCCACCTGGCTTGCCTCCCTTTGGAAGCCTCCTTTGCTGCTGGTGTACTCCACTGAAGAGCCCCGCATCTGCACATTCCACCCATTGTCACGGCCAGCTACCCAGGATGGAATGGCATTGAGAGGTGGCCCCTGAGGGGGACTCCCCAGCCTGGTGTAACACTTCCCTTTGCAAATGTTTCTGCTGACTCTACAGTCCTATCCCTCAGTCTTTCCCACCAAATCCTTCACCCTTGGGGTCTTGAAAGCAAGAGGCACCAGAGAGTTTCCAGCACCATCTCCCTGAGAGACCTAGAGAGACCCAGTCCATCATATCTAACTTGGTCTCCTTTGGAAAAGATAGTTTAAATCCCAAACAGTCAACTGTCCCATGAATTTGGAAGGCAGACTATGTTTGATTTGGGGATTCTGTGTACTTACATGGAGGAAGTGGGGCTGCATATAGAAACTAGAGTCTAACTGCTGAGTGAGCACTTACCATTTTTTTTTTTTAACATATAATTTAATTCTCTAAAGACAGGAAACTGCAGGCAGCTGCATTTCCATCATTCAAGAAGCACTTTTCTCCTTTACAGCAAAAGAGCTCAACTATGAAATGAACTTTGCTGTCTGAATGGGAGCTAGGTATTTTGGCAGTCATTCAAAAGTCTTTTTCGATGGAGTGTCCATCAAACAGCAAGTTTGTGAAGTACTGCTTAGAAATGCTTGCTCTTATTCTTTGATGATTAGAGCAGTATAAGGAGGGAGCAGGAATCCAGAGTTACACATAGCTTTTTTTTTTGCAGCTGGAGAAACTGAGGCAATGAAAAGAATATTATGCGAGGTCACAGAGGGGAGCCTGCAATTTTGAGAAAATCATCTTCATTTACTCAGTCATTTCCAGGCAGCTGGTTGAAAGCTAATCTTATTTTTAGATAAGCTTAGTTGTCTGGGATATTATTGGCCACTCCATCACTGGGAAAGGCGGTGTGTTTTAGGAATAAGATTAGTTATCAGACTTCTATCAAAGACAAAATTTAAGGGAATAAAATAGAATTGCTTCCTTATAAAGTTGATTAATAAGTTCACTTTTTGATTGTTGAGTATAAGCAAAAATATCAATATGGATTGAGGAGTATGTTTAAGTTATGAAACATAATAACCACCTCCCCAACTTAAGAACTGGAACATGAACAATGGCATAGAAACTTCTGGCATATTCTTCCCCAGACTCCTCCAATTTCCCCTGCCTCCTGCACAGAGGTAGTCTTTTTCCTAGATTTTATGTTTGTCTTTTCTGTGGTTTTATTATGTATCATTAGACAATTAGTATTAATTTTAGCTTTCTTAGAGCTTCAGTGAAATGGTATCATAGTGAATGTATTTTTCTGCATCTCAGTTTTTCATTCCAATAGTGTGTTTCTAAGATTTATGTTGTTTCATAAAAGCTGCAGTTTACTCATATTCACTGCTGTATAATATTCATCATATGACTATATCAAAATTCAGCAAGTCACTCTTGACAGTGGAGTTGTGGATTTGGGAGTAAAGGATGAACCATCAGGACTGGGCTGATATTCTTGTCCAGCAGTCTCTTCAAGTCAGAGGCTTTCAAAACATTTTTCTTCACTCTTATCAAAAACAAAACCTATTTGCAGGGCAGGAATAGAGACAGAGACGTAGAGAATGGATGTATGGACATGGCAGGAGGGGATGAACTGGGAGATTACGATTGTCATAAATACACTATCACGAAGTAAAACAGATCGCTAGTAGGAACCTGCTGTGAAGCTCAGGGAGGTCAGCTTGGTGCTCTGTGATAACCTAGAGGGCTGGGGAGGCGGGTATGGGAGGGAAGTCCAAGAGGGAGGGATTTTATGTGTACTTATAGTTGGTTCACTTCGCTGTACAGCAGAAACTCACACACTGTTTTAAAGCAACTATACTCCAATTAAAAAAAAATTTTATATCTCAGTACACATACACATATAAATAATTGAAACAAAATATAATGAAATAATACCATTTTTACCTTGTGTGATATACTCTAATATTTCTATTCCAGCCCATTCTATTTCATTTTTACTTTTTAACATGCAACTATTTAATACTTCGTTGGCGAGGTCCAATGAATTGATTTTGTTACCCTCTGTGTTGCTGATCACAGTTTGAAAAACACTGCTCCAAGTCTTGGCAGTGAAGAATCAATTAGTAGGTCAAAAAGTAAAGCATGCTTATTTTTAATGTTATGAATTTTATTGGGGTCAGGAAAAGCAATATAGCAAAATCCATATAACATTCACACGCAGTGCTTTTTATTGTGATCACTATAAGATTTTATCCCTCATATCAATAAAGCCTCCTTAATGAGATTTTAAAATGTTCCACAAACGTAAACACTTCTAAAAGAGTCTTTTGATCAAAACTAAATTGTGAAAAAGTTCAGCACAACACTGAGTCTCTAATAAAGTACATTTTCATATCATTTTAGAAAATGTAATTTTGTGATCAGAGAAAGCAAAATATTTTTTTCTTTTCTTTTACCATGGGACATAAGCGGTTGCTTTCCAGATTATGAGTTAGAAAGTTAAGCACACACAGACCTTGTTCTTGACCATATCCTCTGTGAGTTCCTCTATGCAGCAGGCAAGAGATATCAGTTTCTTAAGGTTTGCACCCATCGCTCTTGCAAGGACATTATGAAAAATCCTATATTTTAGCCTCCTCAGGGGAACACTGGAGAAGAATCTCTTTTATGTATCCCCAAATGCAAAGCAGCACTGAGTTCCTTTTTATACTTGATCAGAGTTGATGGGGATTTACCATTTTTGCCCCAAATTACAGCCATCTTCAAACCTCGACACAATTTCCTTTTTATTACAAGAGACTTAGGGGAAGCTGGGTAGAGCTACTTGCCAGGTATCCTCACTTGAAAGAATCATTTGAAAAAAATTTACAAACAATAAATGCTGGAGGAGGTATGGAGAAAAGGGAACCCTCTTTCACTGTTGGTAGAAATGTAAATTGATAGAGCCACTGTGAACAGTATGACGATTCCTTAACAAACTAGGAATAAAGCTACTATATGAACCAGCAATTCCACTCCTGGGTGTATACTCTGAGAAAACCATAATTCAAAAAGATACATGCTCCCAAATATTCATTGCAGCACTATTTACAGTAGCCAGGACGTGAGAGTAACTTTAAGGTCCATCAGCAGATGAATGGATTAAAGACGTGGTGCATATATACAATGGAATATTACCCAGCCATAAAAAGGAGTGAAACTGGGTCATTTGTAGAGACATGGATGGACCTAGAGACTGTCATAAAGAAGTAAGTCGGAAAGAGAAAAACAAATATTATTTACCAACACATATATGGTGATGAATAGGGAGGCCTGGTGTGCTGCGATTCATGGGGTCGCAAAGAGTCGGACACGACTGAGCGACTGAACTGAACTGAATATGTGGAATCTAGAAAAATGTTATAGATAAACTTATTTGCAAAGCAAAAATAGAGACACAGACATAGAGAACAAACATATGGATACCAAGGCAGGAGGGTGTGTGTGGAATGGATTAAGACTGACATATATATATGTCATATTGGAACTGACATACATTCACTACTGTGTAAAAAATGGGTAACTAATGAGAGGTCCGGCGTGCTGCGATTCATGGGGTCACAAGAGTCGGACATGACTGAGTGACTGAACTGAACTGAACTGGATGAGAACCTACTGTAAAGCACATTGCTCTGTAGTGACCTCAGTGCTCTGTGGCGACCTCAGAAAAGAGAAGATGTATGTACACATATAGTTGATTCACTTTGCTCTACAGCAGAAAGTAACATAGCACTGTAAAGCAACTGTGTGCTGTCTGCTAAATCCCTTCAGTTGTGTCCCGCTCTTCACGATCCTATGAACTATAGCCCACCAAGCTCCTCTGTCTTTGGTATTCTCCAGGCAAGATGAGGAGTGGGTTGCCAAGCCCTCCTCCAGGGGATCTCCAATAAAAAAGAATTAAATAAGTAAATGATTAAAGATCATAAAAAGGAATGAATTCTGTTGATACTTTTACCTTTGGCCCTCACACACCCAGAATGAGGAACAAGTTAAAGAGTTTGCAGTCCTCAATGAGAAATCCAAGATTTTAAACGGACTTATTCTATGTCAGAAGTTTGTGTCCTCTCCACGTAAAGCAGGAAATAATTTTTGGAAGGGTTAAAAACATTTTAATAATTATGATAACCTTGAGTTATTCTTGGATCGTAAATTAGTCTCTTCTTTCTTAGCCTTCCTTTCTCTTTCTTCAGAGACTAGTGAAAAAGAAACACTTCCATTTCTAAATCTTTGAGCATACTTTTTAGTTTTTATGATCTTTCTTCCCCTCCATGGGATTTTATTGTTTTAATTAGCTTTCACAATAGTGCCTATCCTTTTTTCCTCTTTATTTTTGGTTGTAAATCATTGGGTATTTTACAGTTTTGTTTAAGAAACCCTGTTTATATAAGGGACAATTTACATTTTAGAAAGAGTCTTGAGTGGTTAAGAGTGAGTCTTCTGGAGGCAGACTTCTCAGGTTCAAAGCCCAGGTCTTCCACTTACTGCTTGTAGGACCTTAGCAAGTTACTTAAACACTTGTGCCTGAATTTCCTCGTCTGTAAAATGGAAATAATACCTTCTGCGTGGAACTTTTATAGGCTTATGCAAGTTAATACCTAAAGTGCATAGACCAGGACCAGATATATAGCAAAGGTTCAATATATATTATTCTTATATTTATAGTCCTTGCTATATTATTATAAAGATATTATATTTTGTGGTAATCTGTGATTTCTTTCTCATGCCTAAGAAGCTAAGACTGATTTTTTTGTTTCTAAATTTGTTAAAACAAACACATTTTTTTCTCTTTGGTGATCTATATAACCAACATAACTTTCTGATGAAAGTTTGGCTTTGTTTAATTATCAAGTGAGATAAAGTCTATAAAGTACTTCATAAATCATAAGGTACTATACAAATGTCCATTATTATAATACCTACTACTAAGAAAATGTCTATTTTCTGGATGCCTTTATTTAAGAAATCTTATCTTTCCTTTTGGAAATAAATTTGAGGTGATTTCCCCACAAAGAATAATCTTTATGGTGCTGCAAAGATCTTAGATTTGTTGATGGCATTTTTCATTATTGGGATAAGGATTTAGATTGTATCAAATTGAAACATATTTGCAATTTCAGCCTCTCCTTCCACAGAGATATGAACAGATTGCTCTCCCTTGTCTATCAAAAAAAAAAAAAAAAGTAAAGGACTCTTGGTTGCGAGAATTACAAAAAATAAATATTAAATAAGACAAGTTCTCAGAGATTTCAACTCTCAGACCATTTTGATGCATACTTTATGTAACTAATTGTAAACCTGTAATTAATTGTGTATCTTAAGAAATTTCTTAGGAGACATCCAATCTGCCGACAAGCACTCAACTGGAGAAATTTCTTAGACAATCAACACACAAAATTCTCCCCTTCTTCAATTTCCTTTTGTACACATAATGCAACTCTCCCCTAAGTAAGACCTTATCATGGTATATATTATCCTTTCCACAGGCTGTCAGCCGTCTACAAGCTGGCATTTTGTTATCAGCATATTATGTTATCATAGGTAAAATTATTTCCTGAGTGTATTTAGCCTCCTCAGCTAAATTTTAAGTTCTTGAAATCAAGGCTCATATTTTATACTTTTCATAAGCTTTACATATATAGATATATAATGGCCAGCAAAATCCTAATCATATAATAATTGCTTAGGGAGTGCTGACTGATTGGCTAATTGAAATTTACATTAGCCTACTCTAGAATCCAATGAGACAAAGCCCGTAGTTTCCTCAAATGAAAGGCTTCAGAACAGAATTCTTTTTCACTCTTCCTTAGCCTTCCTACAGACTAGTCTGATGCTTCTGTAACCTGCAGACATAGCAGTACAGAAAGGAAAGAGCTTCCACTGGGGTTTCAAGTGTCTGCGTTTCAAATAGTAAATGTAAAGAGGATATTTGACCTCCCTGAGCCTCAGTTTTCTCATCTATAAAATAGGAAAAATAGCATCTGCCTTAGTATTTTGAGGATTGGAGAAAATACTTGATCTAAAGTGCTTAGCATGGTACCTTGTTGGGACACTATAAAAGTAGCTGGTAAACACCTGCTTAAGTAGAGGTGCTGACTTGACCTTTACCTCAAAGACTCAGTATTTCCAAAACCAAGCTCATGATTTTCCCTAATTCCCAAAACTGCTCCTCCTTCAGAGAATGGCACCACCACAAATCCTCCAATGCAAACTGAAATCTAGGCTTCATACCACTCACACCCTCTTTCACATCACCCATTTCCAAACCAGCACAAACTCATTGCCTCCAGAATCTCCCTACACCTCCACACCTGAGACAATACCCAGATCAGTAGAGGCTCCCGGCACCTCTCATTGGGACCACCACCGACACCTCCCACTGAGCTTGCAATCTGCTCCTATGACACCAGTATCCTTCCTTTATGAATGCAGAGCTGATCCCGTCTTTCCCTCACTGCTGATCATGTTCAGAAGAACGAATACTCTAGTCCCTCATTTGGCTGATAAGATCTGGACCCACAGGGCGCATACTCTGCAGGACATTTTCCACTTGTCCCTCCAGGTCCAGTTTATTCTTCTCCACCCTAAGGGGTGCACTGAGAGCTCACTTGTGATAAGCGGCATCACAGGGCTCCCTTGTCATCTGACTTATGGTGTATTTGACTAAGGAAGCTTCCCTGGTGGCTCAGTTGGTAAAGAAACCGCCTGCAATGCAGGGGACCTAGGTTTGACCCGTGGATCAGGAAGATCCCCTGGAGAAGGAAATGGCAACCCACTCCAGTATTCTTGGTTGGGAAGTCCCATGGACAGAGGAGCCCAGTGGACCACAAGTCCATGGGGTTGCAAGAATTGGACATGAATTAGCAAGAAAACCACCACGCCTAAAGAAACATTGGAGATGAGGAGGTGGCTGGAGATTGCAGTCTGGTATTTATTCCCCTGCGTCTCTCCTTGCTGTGTAGCTTCGGACTATCTGTATCTCCTTACAGCCGCAGCCACTGTGAAGCGTATCTTTCCTGGAGACCTTTTCTCTGATAAATACTCCTGCCTTCCACTTGATGCCCAGGCACAGGAATAACTTCATTTTGGGGCACCGTACAGTCATGTTGACTTCCCTTAACCGTCCAGACCCCCTTGCAAAGAGTCCCTCCTTAACCATCCAGACCCCCTTGCAAAGAGTCACTCCTTAACCATCCAGACCTCCCTGCAAAGAGTCCCTTTGTTTAACTGTCCCCAGTGGCCCCGTGTGTGAGTGTGCCCTGTGGCTGCTGACTGAATCATTCTTCCCTCCTTTAGCCACTGGCCTTTCAGTGCTTCGAATATATTACACCTCTGCCTGCGTGAATCTTTCTCTTCCCCTAGTTAATGCTAACTCATCACTCACATCATGGCTCAAATATCACCTTCGTAGTGGAATCTTTTCCCGTCTCTTGAAGTAGGTCAAGTAACTGTACAATATGCTTTCCAACTTTCATGTAATTTTCCACAACACTTAGAGCAAGATAACAAATGCATCATTTAATTAAAGACCATCTCTGCTGTGAATGGAGGAATCATGTCTGATCTGCTTGCTCATCACTTCTCCCTGGTTCTCAACACAGTGTCTGACACATGCGGTCCTCGGAACATAAACGATAAAAGAATAAATGGTTTGAAGTCAGGGAGCCTGATTTCTCCAGCTCCATTTTTTCTTTCTCAAGATTGCTATGGCTTTTCGAGGTCTTTTGAGTTTCCATACAGCTTGTAAAAATTTTTGTTCTAACTTTGAAGAATGCCACTGGTCCTTTGATATGGATTTCAGTCGGGTCCTTTTGTAGAGTTGTGGATGGACCTAGAGTCAGTCATACAGAGTGAAGTAAGTCAGAAAGAAAAGAATGAATAGCGTATATTAAAGCATATATGTGGAATTTAGAAAAATGGTACTGATGAACCTATCTGCGGAGCAGAAATAGGCGCACAGACATGCAGACACAGGGGTGGAAGGGGAGGGTGGGACTAATCGGGATATTAGGATTGACATATATACAGTACTATGTGTAGCATAGATAACTTTTTCTCTGATACCCCCTCATACCCTACTTAATATTTTGATAACTTTTATGATCATCTAGTATCATTTATGGGCTTCCCTTGTGGCTCAGTAGTAAAGAATGTTTCCATGCTGTAAAGCATAGAACCTCAGCTTGGTACTCTGTGATGCCCTAGAGGAGTAGGATAAAGGAGTGGAGGTGGGAGGGAGACCCAAGAGAGAGGGATAAGTATATACGTATAGCTGATTCACTTTATCATATAGCAGAAACTAACACAACATTGTAAAGCAACTATGCTTTACATTTGGCAGTCATGTTCACCTGAAATAAATTGTGCTCAGTCATATAGTCGTGTCCGACTCATTGTGACCCCCTGGACTGAAGCCCACCAGGTTTCTCTGTTCATGGGATTTTCCAGGCAAGAATACTAGAGTGGGTTGCCCTTTCCTACTCCGAGGGATCATCCCAACCCAGAGACTGAACCCAGTTCTCTTGTGTCTCCTGCACTGGCAGGCAGATTCTTTACCACTGAACCACCTGGAAAACATCAAAACTATACTCCAGTTTTTTTTGTTTTTTTTTAAAGAATGTACCCAATGTGGTATTTGCTACCTAGAAATATGCCAGAATTTAGGTGTGTACACATTTATCTGTTTATTCTGTAGATCCATGTTCATGTGCTAATCATATTTGGACAGAGATTATTATTTCTCCCAATCACAATTTCCAAAGCCAAGCATTTCAAAATTACTCTAGGGATTTCCTGGCAACCTATTTGCCACCGATGACTATCCTTTCTTCTTCTTCTTCTCATAGTCTACCCTTAGTATTTTTCTCAATAAGTAATTTTCTACTTTTCATTATGTCTTATATGTAGCCAGAAATGCCCCAGCCTCTCATATTCATGGGACTAACTCCTTCACCTCCTTCAAGGCTTTGTTCAAATGTGGTATCTATCCTAACCACACTATTTAAGATTTCAGAAGCTACCTTTTCTCTGATACCTTCCCATAGCCTGCTCAATATTTTCATTATGTTTATTATCATCTAGCATCCTTTATCGGAGAAGGTGATGGCACCCCACTCCAGTACTCTTGCCTGGCAAATCCCGTGGACTGAGAAGCCTGGAAGACTGCAGTCCGTGGGGTCACGAAGAGTCTGATACAACTGAGCGACTTCCCTTTCACTTTTCACTTTCATGCGTTGGAGAAGGAAATGGCAGCCCACTGCAGGGTTCTTGCCTGGAGAATCCCAGGGACGGGGGAGCCTGGTGGGCTGCCGTCTCTTCAGTGACTTAGCAGTAGCAGCAGCATCCTTTATGGGCTTCCCTGATGGCTCAGACAGTAAAGAATCTGTCTGCAGTGCAAGAGAACCAGATTCAATCCTGTGTTGGGAAGATCCCCTGGAGAAGAAAACAGCAACTCATTCTAGTATTCTTGCCTGGAAAATTCCATGGACAAAGGAGCCTGGCGGGCTACAGTCCATGGGGTATCAAAAAGGGATGGACATGACTTGGTGACCAAACAACAAGAGCATCCTTTATATTTTCGTGAGGCCTATTTATTGTCTGTTTCCTCTAGTAAAATCTATGTATCTTAAGGCCCTACAATAGCACCTGGAACATAATAGACCTTCAGAAATATTTGTTGCATGAGTTAAATTGGTGTCCTTTTCTCAGTCTTTGGTCTGCAACTCTTTATTCACATCTACTCTTTATTCACATCTATTCTTTTCTCACAAACCAGAAGATTTAACCATTCTCCCTTTGCTTTCCTCTATCTGGATACAACTCTACCTAGACAAAATTTTTTGGTGCAAAAAAATGGAAAAGTAGAAAATTAAAATGGGATTTAAAGGAAATACTCTTACCCTACTTACTTCTTAAATGATTAATTAAGCCATGTGAACACAGGAAGCATGCTTTTTGCTTTAAATGTCCCACATTCAATAAATATTTTGTTATGAGGGTGGTAAAAATGAAAGCAAGTGTTAATGAAACTCCATAAAGTTGTAAGTAAAATGCCTAGTCTCTATTTGCTAAGCAATTTTCTCCATTTTATCTGCAAGTCACTTTAGAAATACTGTATAGAAAGCAAAATTGTCACATAATCTAGCAAAAGAAACCACTTTCGAGTTTGTGTTATATTGCATTCTGTGTTATATTCATATTGCATTTGTGTTATATTCATCATTGATATCCAAAATAATCAGTCGAGGCTCTGCAAGATCCCAAAGTGCCTTCTGAATCGTTAGCATTAAATTTTCAATAATATTTCAGGCCTTACCTTATTTATTTAATACTGGCTATACCTGCCCTGTGTACATGGTTACCCTCTAGTAAACTGGAATATTCTAATCAATCAATCTGACAGGAAGTAGCTTTTAAATGACTAGCCTGGACTCATTCTCACATGGTTTTGTCAATCAGGATACCATCCCTTGAACTTCCCTGGTGGTCCAGGGGCTAAGATTCTGTGCTTCCAATGCAGGGGGCCTGGGTTCGATCCCTGGTCAGGGAACTGGATCCCACATGCCACGACTAAAGATTCCGCACATGGCATCAAAGATCGAAGATCCTGTGTGCTCTGACTAAGACCCAATGCAGCCAAATAATCTAAAAATAGAAATACGAGGACAGACTCTTCTTTTTAAAAAAAGAATCCCATGCCTCTGAGTATGCTAAATACTGAGAATTTACTGTATTATTAACTATGAACATCCGTCAGTCTATAATTGCTTTTACCCGGATGCCTTTATATGGCTGAAGGAAAAGAGAAGTGAAACCTGTTAACAGTCCTGTGGGTGTGTCTGCCTTCACGATGCTGCCTCTTCTCTGAGGCACATACCTCCTTTCTCCTCGTGATTAATCACATCTAAACTCTAACTGTGTTTTCTCCTTTAAGGGAAACATGGTAGAAAATTGTATCTGAAATATTTTACGTCATTTTGTCTCCCTTTTACCTTCAGTTCCTTTCAGATGCTAAATTGTGTCCGACTCTTTGCAACCCCATGGACTGCAGCATGTATCTCCTGAAGCTTGCTCAAACTCATGTCCATTGAGTCAGTGATGCTATTTAACCATCTCACCCTCTGCCACTCCCTTCTCCTCTGGCCTTCAATCTTTTCCAGCATCAGGGTCTTTTCCAATGAATAGGTGCTTGGCATCAGGTGGCCAGAATATTGGAGCTTCAGCTTCAGTATCAATTCTTCCAATGAATATTCAGTGTTGATTTCCTTGTTTGATCTCCTTACCATCCAAGGGACTCTCAAGAGTCTTCTCCAGCACCACTTTCAAAAGCATCAGTTCTTTGGCACTCAGCCTTCTTTATGGTCCAACTCTCACATCCATACATGAATACTGGAAAAACCATAGCTTTGGACCTTTGTTAGCAAAGTGATGTCTTTGTTTTTTAATATGCTGTCAAGGTTGGTCATAGCTTTTCTTCCAAGGAGCAAGCATCTTTTAATTTCATGACCTCAATAACAGTCTGCAGTGATTTTGGAGCCCAAGAAAATAAAGTCTCACTATTCCATTGTTTCCCCATCTATTTGCCATGAAGTGATGGGACCAGATGCCATAATCTTAGTTTTTTTGAATGTTGAGTTTTAAGCCAGCTCGTTTACTTACTTGTCAATAAAAAGAGCAATTAGGAATTACAGAGAGAGAGAGACAAAGAATTAATTCCCAATTCTCCCATACAGTTCATCACTAAAGGAAACTACTGTTATTGGGGGATAGTTATCATGTTTTTTACACACATACACACACACACACACACACACACACACACACACACACACACACACACAGAGTGATCTGCAGCGTGCCAGTAGTGAAGAGCTAGAAAAAAAAAAAACCAGTCCAATCCTATAAAAATGACATCTATTATAAAAAATACCTAAAAGAAAAACAAGAAAGAATGAAAACCTAGCCTCCAGGGTAAAGGTTAACCACTGAACTGTCATTTAGAGTTGATGATTTGCTTCCCCCTAAGCCCAGAACTTTCAGGGAATTAGTTTATGATCCCAGGCAGCTTTCTCAGCAGGGGGGAAGGGTGCCCAGTTAGCCCTAATTATGACATTTTGTTTCACATTCCCACTTAAACAGCTAACCTTTTTTTTTTTTCTAATAGGTCTGGATTCTGGGAGCCACAGCTTGAACTGACTGAGCCTTTCTTTCTCTAAATGGCCTTTTGTGTGTGGATAATGACTCCACTCTCTTGAATAGGGATTTTTTTTTTCTACTTACTGTAGCTAAATGCATCGTTGGAAAAAACAAAGCAAAGAGAAATTGCAGTAAAATGGTACCTGATGGCCCCCCGAGGTGGGGAGGGGGGTAGACTTGACTCTTAGACTTTCACGCTTTGCTTCCTTTGAAGTTTCCTACAGAATAATGTTTTGCTTCAGAGCTGGGGTGGTAGAAGGGTGTGGATTGGGGCCGCCTTCTGGGTTGGGATTTAAGACAGGCTGTCAGTACTCTTGCCTGGAAAATCCCATGGATGGAGGAGCCTGGTAGGCTGCAGTCCATGGGGTCGCTAGGAGTAGGACACGACTGAGCGACTTCACTTTCGCTTTTCACTTTCATGCATTGGAGGAGGAAATGGCAACCCACTCCAGTGTTCTTGCCTGGAGAATCCCAGGGACGGGGGGCCCTGGTGGGCTGCCGTCTATGGGGTTGCACAGAGTCGGACTCGACTGAAGCAACTTTGCAGCAGCAGCAGTCACTGAGTTAACAGATGCCTGGGTCTTCTCAGTACAAATTCTCTTCTGCTTCTTGAGTCAGTTTATTGAGTGAGAGCCTGCCTCAGAGGAAGTGCTAGAAATGTTTCTTCTTGGTCGGCCTCAAGCTTCGGAGGGCCGTCAGTCATCCTTGTGCCACAATTCGATGTGCTACCTGAGCGTACCATGTCTGTGGCATGGGAAAGAGTTGTGAAACATGAATGAAAGCTCTTGGAAACCCACTTCTACCAAAGATTTTAAATTATATTCAAAAATTACCATATTATAGAAAGAGTAATGGTATCAACATTTACAAAATTGTAACACAGATTTTGATCTACCAGTGTTATATTTTAAACTAATTAAGGAGCTATCTAGATTTCTTTGTCATCCCTATATATTTCTTTACCAACTTAAAATCACAATAAGGCAATTTTAAGGTCTAAGGACTGTGTGTTACTGGAACCTTCCGGCCTATACTAATTCGGTATCCGCTTCACTCCTTTCATTTATTCTCCTCCTGTATGTAAAAAGCACTTTGTATATTACTGTTGGTTTAGTCCAAGCCCTGTCTGACTCTGTGCGACCTCATGGATTGTAGTCCACCAGGCTCCTTTGTCCATTGTGTAAATACTAGTCTCTGTGACCTAATTGCCCTTCTATCCTGTACCGAATTCCCTGCATTGCCCCTTGTTTACTTGGTCCTTAACTAAATCTGACCAATCCATTTCTGCCTCCTCATCCCTTGAGTATTTTAATAGCCTTTAATAAATTAATAACCCATTATGGGTTAATAAAAGGCATTTAGGGGTCCTAGGGTACAGTTCCTTGAAGATCTGTGATTTATTCACTCCCACTTCTGAGTGCCCTGGGCAGCTCATCTTAAAAGGGAGTGATAATAACATACCTTCTTTACTCAGGCAAGTGAAGATATGTGTGGTATATGTGTGTGTGTTTAACATTTTTAAAGTTCGGCCTCTGCGTAAGCAAGAGAACAGGAAAGGACTGAAATGCAGAGAGAAGGAAGTTCAGGAGATTGTTTCATTTAAAAAGACTGACTTGAGACTTCCTGATGGCCTAGTGGTTAAGAATCTTTACCTCCAACACAGCAGGGCGTGGGTTCGATCCCTGGTTGAGAAACTAAGATCCCATGTGCCTCTTGGTGTAGCCAAAAAGTTAAAAATAAGTCTAGCTTTGTGAAGAGAGATAAATATTAGCAACAACAGTATATAATATTAATTGAACTCAATCATTTTCAGTATTATCACCAGAAATTCTTAGTAGATTTCAAATATGCTACATTAAAAAAAAAATACTGTTAAAAATCCAGTGGGGCTTGGAGAAAATTCAGGCAAGCAAACTCATCCCCTGTGAGTGTGAAATTCAGCCATTTGTGAATATTCCTTCTCTTCCTGGAAGACTTTTGAGACAAGTGCAGCTTTGCCCAATAGCTTTGGGATGAAGCTGCTGAAGAGGAGGATGGAGCTAAATAGCAATGCAGATTGGTTTATAAACCTTGGCTTTCTGTGTGGACTGAGTTCTTTTTGACTCTATCAAATCTGCACTTTTGATGTGACCTAGTGTTCTTGCCTGGAGAATCCCAGGGACGGGGGAGCCTGGTGGGCTGCCGTCTATGGGGTCACACAGAGTCAGACACGACTGAAGTGACTTAGCAGTAGCAGCAGCAGCAGTCTTTAAAACCCACATGAGAATCTGAAAGGTGACTAAAGCTTCCAGGATGAAGAATGCTGACCACTTCAGAGTAACACTCCTTCTAAATGTTCTTTGTCCTTCTAGAGTTATCATGAGGCAAACCACTTGCGTGCGAGTGACCTGGATCTGCGCACACAGCCTTGGGACACTTTCTGAGCAAATGCTAACCAGAGACAGCTGAAACAAAGAAAGGTTATAGACTAGGAGTAACAATTACAGTTCCATCATTACCCATGGAATAGTGGCATTCTATGTTGCTTCACACTATATGTGGGATCCATTCATTCGTATGTTCACAATCTTTATTGATCATCTCTTACTTGCTAGACATGGTATTAAGGTCCAGCGATACAGGTGATAAACAAGATTATCTCTTCCCTCAAGAAGTTTTTTACTGGAAGTGACTGAATATAAATACCAGAAAAATTATTCTCACTTACTCCTGCCAGCTGAGCTCCTGTTACTGTTCTAAGCCAGTGGTCCCCAGCCTTTTTGGCACCAGAGACTGGTTTGTGGAAGACAGTTTGCTATGCACCTGATCGAGGGGGTGGGAGAGGATGTTTTGGGGATGCTTCAACCACCTTACATTTACTGTGCACTTTATTTCTATTATGATTATGTCAGCTCCCCCTTAGATCATCAGATACCAGATCCCAGAGTTTGGAGACCCCTGTCCTAAGTGATCTGTATGCATTCATTCTCCTCATCTTACAATTATATGGGGTATGTGTTATTATATCCTTTTCTGCACGTGACTGAACTGAGGTGCAGAGCTGTTTGTACTAGCACAAGGTCACACAGTAGCAGATGATGGAGTGGGTATTCAAACGCTCTTCACCACTGCCTCTGACACCATATTCTAAAAGAAAGGTATAGAAAGAAGATCAAAAATCCTTGGGAAAGGATTAGCACTTTTGTTAAAACTTTGTTTTAGTCCTACTCTCATATATAACTGGGCTTCCTTGGTGGCTCAGTGGTGAAGAATCCACCTGCAATGCAGGAGACATGAGAGACGGGGGTTCGATCCCTGAGTTGGGAAGATCCCTACAGGAGGGCATTGAAACCCACCAGAATATTCTTGTCTGGAGAGTCCCATGGGCAGAGGAGGCTGGAGGGCTATAGTCCATAGCGTCATAGAGTCGGACATGACTGAGCAACTTAGCATGCATGCACCCATATATGACTACTGTTAAGAGTTTGGTGAATTTCCTTTCATCCCAACCAATCTATGTGCCTGGTTTTGCAGCTTTAAAAGAAATAAGTGTAATTATATTGTATATACAATTTTAAACATCTAATTCTGTAGTCTGTCTGTAGGCCTTGAATATTATTAAGCAATGACAGAGGAAGTCCTTGAAAATCATTGTTTAAGGGCTTTCATGGCCTGAGAGATACTATTTTTTACACTACCTTTAAAAAAAAACCTTAGTTCACTGGGGAAGTATTCATTTACTTGTATAAAGTGTACAATACAAAAATAAGCAATTTCCCTGTATGATGCATCTTGAAGGCTCACCTACATATTGAAATAACTAGAAGTCTTGGGTATGAAAATGATATTTAAATACTTTTACATCCTCTTGCTGTTTAACCTAAACAAGTTAAATTGGTGCATCAGAACTGTAAATGCATTTATAATTCTAGAAAGTTCCCCAAATATTCATCAAGAACCCAGTAAAAGTTAATGTTTCTTTTATAGCAGTACTAAAAATTAGCAATGGTGGGAGAGGACTTAAAGAACCGTAATTATAGCCAGTCTTTCCGTAAAGTGTACATCTGTTTAAATTTTAATGGTGGTATAAACAGGAGTACTTTGCAATCCAAGGGTTACACATCTTAACTATTAGGAAAGCATGTGACACTCTTATTAGAAAAATAAGGAAGTGGGTAGGGGAAGGAGAAGAAAATGTGTTTCGGAGTTTTAAACTGTAGCTACTGACTTTCCTATCAGAAGCCAATTTTACATCTGAACCCCCAACAGATCGGAGCAAATTTTTGGCTTGCTAACTGATGAGTTTAAAAATGAAGACCTCCTGTTGTTGCTTGATTTTCTTTCTGCTTCAGTTGTTCTTTCGAATAAACACACTGAAATGCTAAGGAAACAATTTTCAGAAATGCATTGGTAGTGAAATCACAGCTGTATGGTTGAGATCTCAGGTAGGTGGACTTCATCTGTGTTACCCAAAGCCTCTGTAACATTCTAATGTTACTTCAAGGTGGAAAAATCAGTGCTTAGGGAAGGGAATTTCTTAATTGGGTAGACAAAAACAATAAAATTGCATAGTCACGAAGTCATTAAAACAAACTCTAGCCTTTTCCTTATGATTGTCACGTTCACTAAAACCTTGCTGCAACATTGTTTTGATAGTAAATTCTTCAATATAAGACAAATTTGGCTAAATCTGATCCAAGGTAGGCTTTTAAAAAGCAATAATATTAGGCCCAAGCACTTTATTTAGATTATCTCTTTTGAGCCTCATAACTGCCATACGAGATAGCTACCATCATTTCCTTGATTGTCTAGATAAGGAAGTTGAGGCACAGAGATTTTTAAATATTAATAACTAGCCCACATTTACAGTTAGGGAGTGGCAGGACTGGAATGTGAACACAGATAAGGTTTCCCAGTGCCTTATTTTTTGTCACTTCCTCCTTCAAAATCTCCAATGGCAACTAATAGCCCTTCAATCCAAATGATAAGAGATGATATATCTTTTTCTTTGGCACTATCTTGGGAGAAGAGGGAATGAACAAAGGCACAGGGAAGGGAAGGCGCCGTTTTGTTTTTTTTTTAATCCACCTTTCATGAAAGTTGCCAAGAGAGTAAAACTTCAAAGTTCTCATCACAATGAAAAAAAAAATGTGTAGCTATGTGTGGTGATGGATGTAGATTTTTTGTGGTGATCCTTTCGCAATGTATATAAATACCAAATCATTAACTTGTACATCTTAAACTAATATAATGTTCTGTGTCCATTATATCTCAATAAAAAAGGAAAACAGCTTTCAGTTTCAGTTTACCCAATGGGCTGGTGATTCTGTTTTCAGTTCTCCAACCTTTTTTCTCCTGTTCCCACCATCTCTGGCCTCTAGTTGGGTTCAGCCAGTGGGAGGCCCTGGCAGGAGAAAGGAGGGCTGGAGGAGAGAGAGATTGCAGTATTTCTTCCTCACATCATCCCCACTTCAATACTTGTCTCTGGTAATTAGTGCATCTTTTCTGCCAAATGACTCCTCTTGCTCTTTCAGCCTCAGGGCTCCTATCAGCCTTCTGTTGCTAGAAAAAAAGTGAGTGAGTGTTGCTCAGTCATGTCCACCTGTTTGCCCGCCAGGGTCCTCTGTCCATGGGATTTCCCAGGCAAGAATATTGGAATGGATTGCCATATTTTCTCCAGGGGATCTTCCGACGCAGGAATTGAACTCGGGTCTCCTGCATCGCATGCAGATTCTTTACTGTCTGAGCCACCAGAGAAACCCCTGTTGCTAGTCCCATCCTTTTTTACTCCTCTCCTTAAATCATCCCTTCAGTAAAGTGGAGCTTGAATTATTAGGAGGAAATTCTGTTTCCTGCTGAGACCTGACTGCTAAACTTTGTCTTTCTAGACTTATTCCTCTCTCCTCTCTACATAAATCCATTCATTGATTAAATATTCACTGAGCCGGGTGCTCTCCCAAGGCTGGTGGTAAAGAACATCAGATGAATGATATGGATAAAATCCTTGCTTTCTTGGTACTTAAACTATATGCTTTCATTTCCCCATGCTTTTGTTCATTCCCTATTCCTCACTCATCTCTTGACAACTGAAAGTTTTTAAGTCCCAGTTCCGATATTTCTTCTTCAACATGGCAACATTTAGATGTCTTTTGAGCACTGTGAAGGGCTAGGTTCTGTGCTAGCGGTGAAGTTTCTAAAAAGAATTCTGAAAGCATTCATCGGTCACCCCTACATTCCAGTTCTTCTTTCCGAGAATCCAGAACTCTGAAAAACCCAGAGGAACAGAAGGAATTTTCCTAAGTGGGCGGCCACTGACTATTTGCCCCTTTGAAATGATTGGCTTCCCCAGATGATAAAGAGATGTTTGTGTCCCAGGATGATAAGATCATGAAAGCATTTTTCTCTAAACTGTCTCCAAACAGCAAGGCTCTGGGGCTCCTTTGCCTCAGGATAGGGGTGTGTTGCAGAAAGCAGACGTTTTCCTTAGACAACCTGCCTTCCTGATTTTTGTTTCTAGAGGCCTGAACTCTTGAGGTGGTGGGAGGGGAGGGATGAAGGTGGTTGGAGGCAGGAGAAGAAACTGGTGAAGACTCAAGACGGGGCAGAGGCCACTGCAGGACATTCCAGAGAGGTGGCCATGGCTGTATGCATCCCCAGTAAGCCTGACTTCTCGTCTCTCAGCCAGGATAAAGGCCCAAGGAGGCTAGAGCAGGGAGTTCCCAAGCTCCCTGCACCCCCCGCCCAGACTGGCACCACAGTGCCACCCCCAACTCCCACCACCTTCTAGGGATATAGGTAGCGAGATGCAAGACCACCTTGATCTCCTCTGAAGTTTGGTTTTTAAATAAGGTAATTGACACACATCAGATCCTGATGTTGCTTAATTTCCTAGAAGCTGGATGTACAGCCTACTATGGTGTTTTTCTAGCATGGCTTGGTGCTATTGAGTTGCTGCAACTGCTGCTAAGTCGCTTCAGTCGTGTCCGACTCTGTGCGACCCCAGAGACGGCAGCCCACCAGGCTCCCCTGTCCCTGGGATTCTCCAGGCAAGAACACTGGAGTTGGTTGCCATTTCCTTCTCCAATGCATGAAAGTGAAAAGTGAAAGTGAAGTCACTCAGTCGTGTCTGACTCTTCGCGACCCCATGAACTGCAGCCTACCAGACCCCTCCTTCCATGGGATTTTCCAGGCAAGAGTACTGGAGTGGGTTGCCATTGCCTTCTCCAGCTTTTGAGTTGACATCAACCCAAATCTGTATCTAGATTTGTATGTGAGTCATTAAATTGTATTTAGAAAACACTGAGCTGCTTATGAGAGAAATAAAATTGTAGTTCCCTGGGTAAGTAGGAGGATTCCTTCCAAAAGGGCCTTTTGTTTTCCTTGTTTGCTTGTAGTTTTAGTAGAAGAGAAGGAGAGAGAGAGAGAATTGACCAAGTTTAAGAGATGTTATATCAAATCATTGTCATTTAAGGTAGGAGTTGGCAAACTGTGTCCCACAGGCCAAATCCAACCATCACCTGCCTTTGTATGGCCCAAAAGCTGGAAGATAATTTTTACATTTGTAAATGGTTGAAAAAATCAAAAGAAGAAAAATATTTGGTGACACGTAAATTATATGAAATTCAAATGTCAGTGTCCATAATAAAGCTTTATTGGAACATCACTAGCCTCACTTGTCTATGGGGCTGCTTTTGTGCAATAATGCAGTGGAGTAGTTGCAACAAAGACCCCTGAAAACCCAAAATATTTACTACCTGGCCCTTTATAAAAGTTTGCTGACCTTTGATGTGGCATGAGTGTGGCAACTCTTGTTCCTAGGCTTTCATCCTGCCTGTCCAAGAGAGGATCTGGCTACCTTGTACCCAGATTCTGTTTAAATAAGGAGAAGACAAAGGTTATTACTCACTGAGGGGTGAAGGTCAGGATCAGAATAAACTAAGTCCAAAAAGAGGGCCATGGGACTTCCCTGGAGTTCCTGTGGTTAAGACTCTGCCTTCTGATGCAGGGAGTGTAGGTCTGATCCCTGGTCAGGGAGCTAAGACCCCACATGCCTCATGGCCAAAAAGCAAAACATAAAACAGAAGCAGTGTTGTAACAAATTCAATAAGGACTTTAAAAAATGATCCACATCAAAAAACAAAACAACGAAACCAAAAGGGGGGCCATCTTTATGAGTTAAACAGAAATCAATGCATTTTGAATGAGTTTAGCCTGAGGAAGTGCTCCTAGAGACATTATAATAATAATAATAATAGCTTCCACTTACAGAACTCTTACCATATTCCACCCACCTCGTTAGCAACTCAATTTAATCCTCAAAAACAACCCTGAAAAGTAGGCATTTTAAAGATGTGATGAAGGAAAGGCAATGAGTTGAAATATAAAAACCAAAAGACGTGTTCAATCCACATGAGACGCTAGCGGTTGGGAGAGGCCTGAGAAAGTGCTTCTAAAGTATGGGACCAAAGGTTGAGATTTCTGCCCACCTGACAGGAGGTCTGTTCTTGGGACAGATAAGATCAACATTACAGAGTTGTCATGGGAATCAGTAACGTAACTCACGGAAAAACTAACAATGTCTGGCAAGTAGGGGTTACCAACAAAGGTTGGTTTATTTTCTTCCCTTTTTTTCCCTTAATTAACTTTGTTACTTACAAAATGGATTTGGATTTTGCATAAAGAAAGGCTATGAGAGTGCAGCAACAAATAATACAAATTGTTACTGGTAAATGGCACCCCACTCCAGTACTCTTGCCTGGAAAATCCCATGGACGGAAGAGCCTGGTGGGTTACAGCCCATGGGGTCACGAAGAGTCAGACATGACTGAGTGACTTCAC
Source organism: Neotragus pygmaeus (assembly GCA_006410875.1). Lineage (NCBI taxonomy): Eukaryota > Metazoa > Chordata > Mammalia > Artiodactyla > Bovidae > Neotragus > Neotragus pygmaeus. The sequence goes on along the minus strand of SJYV01047553.1, from coordinate 72,620 downwards.
TTTCACTTTTCACTTTCATGCATTGGAGAAGGAAATGGTAACCCACTCCAGTATTCTTGCCTGAAGAATCCCAGGGACAGAGGAGCCTGGTGGGCTGCCGTCTATGGGGTTGCACAGAATCAGACACGACTGAAATGACTTAGCAGCAGCAGTAGCAGCTGGGGCTGGGCAGGGTACAGGGCAGACAGGGACAGGAGTGTGACTATTGCTTCTCGAGATATTATTTCTATATTATTTTGATTTTCAACCATGTAAATATATTTGCTATCAAAAAATTAAATGAAAAATATGTAATGAAGGGACTTCCCTGGTGGCCCAGTGGTTAAGACTGTGCTTCTGCAAGGGGCGTGAGTTCCATCCCTGGTTGAGGAAAGAAGACCCTATACGCTCAGCAGTGTGGCTAAATTTTTTAAAAGCAAAAAAAAGAGAAAAATGTGTAATGAGTTTTAACTCGAGACCTATAGATTTCAGAGCCTCCCTATGTCAGAAGCCTACTCAATTGTATGATGGTGGCTCATCATTACAGATTTCATCTCATCCTATTTTTTTGTTTGTTTGTTTTGTTTTCTTTGGAGTTAACTTATTCCTTGGTTTGAAAACATAAGTACATATCCCAGTTCCTTTGTTATACAGTTAACTCCTGTAAATAGTAGTGATTCTTAGCCAGTAGTTTATTCTTATACCTAAAATATAATTTCTGAGAGCTTGGTACATTTTCAGGTCCTTTTCTGTCTACTAATTCAATCCAGTAGCATTATCGCTTCAACCACATGTATCTAGTGGGTAACATATGACTTACCAAAGTGTTAGTCACTCAGTCGTATCCAACTCTGTGAACCCATGGACTATAACCGGCCAGGCGCCTCTCCCCATGGAATTCTCTAGGCAAGAATACTGGAGTGGATAGCCATTCTCTTCTCCAGGGGATCTTCCAGACCCAGGGATCCAGGAATCGAACCCTAGTCTTCTGCATTGCAGGCAGATTCTTTACCACTGAGCCACCAGTCAAATGAAATAATAACATACTTAGAAGTTAAAAGAATTGTTTCTGAGCTTACTAAAAGATTTCAATGGCTTGTGATTATAGAGAGATTCAAGTCCTAGCTCTGTACTAGGAAGTACACAGCCTGGGGCCTGGATTCTGCCCTCCTTTCTGCAGCCCAGCGCCTGACACCCCCTGCTTGGTCTTCCAACATCCCTAAACCACTTGCCTATCTCAGCTTCCTCATGCTGTTTCTCACCTAAGTGCCTGCCACTTGGTAGATGCTTAATCAATATTTGATAAACTGATGAATGAATGACCAATAAACTCTCTGATATTGATTTAATTTTCCAGAATACTATTCTTATTAGAGAGGAATGAGACAGGCTAAATTACTTACCATGCCTACAAGCCATTCCTCTTCATAATTGTGTGTAGCTTCCTAAATACTTAAATTGGCTTTTATGGACAAATCTCTTCTGAGTTTAGTTACTATGGATCAAATCATCTATAGTAAATTGATGAAAACAAGTTTCAAGACCCACTTGACCTATGGCTTGGAATGTACACTTCAGAAGTCAGTGAGGGAAGAGGTTTCAGAAAAACAAACCTTCTCTTCTTATCCCTAAAGAATAATGGTGTAGAGTCTCAGGGAGGATGAGACAGGTTGGGACCTGGGACCCTTTGTGGCAATGCCACAATGCTTATACCAAGACACATCCCTCCTTGAGCAACAAAATGCGAAGAAACTATATGGGACTAAAAATAACTGTGTGCATGCATAGTTGGGGCAAATTCTGGACAAAAGACAAAAATCATCAAAAAACCCAGCTACCACTTCTGAAGAGCTCGGAACAAGCGCAAGTTACCGTGGTACTATGTGTCCCCCCTGCATACACCACCACCAAAGAGGTGTGCAGACCACCTAAGCCAGCCCTCCGGCCCGGCCCCTGAACACACACCTCCCCTCACCTCAATAAGGAGCAAACTCAGCCCTTCGGGAGCCAGCAGCAAAGGAACCTGTTGTTTGTTATCACTTCCCTTCTTGCTGTAGCAGGGGCCCCAATAAAACCTTGCCTGGAAAAAGAAGAAGAAAGAAGCATTTGAGAAGCCCAAACAAATTACCTTCCCTCTCACGACTCTAGGAAAGTCCCCAGACCCATGCCCTGTCTCCAGTACATCCTGAAGAGCCCCAGCCTCTCTTTCTAAAGACTTCATAGACCATATTCTAATTAGGATAATATTCAAGGCTCTTTTTAACTTGGTCCCCGCTTTACTCTCTTGTACCATTTCCCACAATAAAACTCTCTATTCTGAGTCGATCAGTTTCCCCAAGATACATGCTCTGTTCATTTCTACCCTCAAATCTTCAATCATTTTCTTTCCATTAAAAAAAAAAAAACCCTAGGTTGGTTTGTTTTGTTTATGCCAATTAAAATTCTGTACGTCGTGAAAGCCTAAATAAAATCTCTCTTTCCCACGATCTTCCCTAGCACCTGCTGTTTATACCATAACATCTAATACTTGTCTATAGGTACCCTAATTGCTTCCCAGTTGCAAATAGGAGTTTATTTATACCTCTTGTCTCCTCAAATAGAGGGAATATTCTTCTGAGACATTGTCTGGGCTTTCTCATCCTTTATTATTTTTTCACAGTGCCTACCGCAGAGCTAGTTGGACTGAGTAAGCATTCTAAGGATACCAATTGAATCTCCATAAAGTGTTTTCTAATTGGAAGGAATAAAATGAATATATAAGACCTACCGTGATAGGTGTTTATTCTTTGTTATCTGAAGTCATTCGCATACAATGCTGCCAAGTATGTATTATTATAAGCTCCATCTTTTAGAGATGAAGACCCAGATGTTCACAGACATTTAGCAACTCACGCCAGTGTCACTCAGCTTGTATGTGGCAGAACTGGAATTTGAAAACACATCTGCTTGATATCAAAGCTTTTTTCTCTTTCTTTCCAATCAGTCTTTAACTAGTAGCTGACATTGATCCTAATCTTTTAAGACTGAAGGGTACAACCTGTTAGTATGTATTCTAAGTAGGTAATTTGATGGAAAGATATTAGTTTTGCCTATATATTGGCTTTCTTATCTTTAAGACAAAATTAAAATTGCATAAGGGACAGCTTCTCTTTATCAAATAAAGAGGAGGGATCATTAAGGAAATAAATTCAATAGATAGAGAAATAAAGCCTTGCCCATCTTGGTTAACTAACAGAAACATCCTGAGTGTAGACAAACTTCAGGCTGCCTGATTTCTCAGAGAGGCAGCAAGAATGTCAAGGTATATTTTCTACTGCTTGAAAAAGGATCTTTCAAAGACAGGATTTTTTTCTTCNAGATCCAACCAGTCCATTCTAAAGGAGATCAGTCCTGGGTGTTCTTTGGATGGACTGATGCTAAAGCTGATATTCCAACACTCTGGCCACCTCATGTGCTGGGGAACCCTGTTGATCATTTTCTATTATGTTATGAACCTTTGGAGGCTGAGAAGACCAGACTTTATCCCTCTAGCTCTCTTTGCCTCTTACTTCTACTTGAATTTGGCCAAGTGTGGACAAAAGAGTTTGGTGAGTCAGTGGAGAAAGATTAGTGGATTGATTTTTTCCTCTGACTCCTTTCTTGATGGGAAATGGCCAAGTTTCTCCACTGAAGCCCAGAGGTCTGGCCAGAGAACCTTGCTTTTNCTTCTACTTGAATTTGGCCAAGTGTGGACAAAAGAGTTTGGTGAGTCAGTGGAGAAAGATTAGTGGATTGATTTTTTCCTCTGACTCCTTTCTTGATGGGAAATGGCCAAGTTTCTCCACTGAAGCCCAGAGGTCTGGCCAGAGAACCTTGCTTTTAGCTGCAGCTATGTACAAGACTCCTTAGAGACTGCAATATCCATTCTCTTCCTTTGCCCTGTTGGCCTATAAGTGTTCATGCATCCATGTTCTTGCCTGACTCAAAGAGGTTTGCTTTTCTTTTTTTTTTAATTTTTTTCTTTTTTTTTATTGGAGGCTAATTACTTTGCAATATTGTATTGGTTTTGCCACAAGCTAGCCTTAGCTCTGATACAGCTTCCAAATCCTTAAAGTTCATTGTGTGTTAGTTGCTCAGGCATGTCTGACTTCTTGTGATCCCCAGGGACTGTAGCCTACAAGGCTTCTCTGTCCAGAGGATTCTTCAGACAAGAATGCTAGATTGGGTAATGGTTCCCTTCTGTGTGGATCTTCCCTGCCCCAGGAGTGCAACCCAGGTCTCCCACATTGCAGTCAGATTCTATANCTCAATATACTTTACCAAAAATATCCTTTTTTATTGTTGTCTTAGGTTCTGAATTTCATAACTTCAAAAATACACCTTTTCCCGGTAGTAAGAGAGAATTCTTTAACTGTTTTTTTACAGTAAGTCACATAGCAGATCTCTAAAACATCATTTTGGTGGGTTGATTTTTTTGTCCCTTTTTATAGATTCTTGTCGCTGTTTCCTAACTGAATATTTTAAGACATAAATAATATATTAAAATATTATTTAAATAATATATTTATATATTAAACATATATAGATATTAAAATATATATTATATAATATATATTAATATAGATATATAATATATTTAACCCCATACTGCCTAGAATGGACTGGAACATGAATATCCTCAGGCCACATTCTTCTTAGGGAATTTGTTTTCAATCTGGTATTGAAAACATGGGAAAATAAATAGAAGAATATGGAATGGAATTAACTTGTGTTGCATGTCAGTAACTAGGGTTGCCATATCAGTTGGACCTCAGATCCAATACATGCCCAGTAACTTTTTGGATAGTTGTAGGTGGAGCAATTACTTGGTGACGATATGTCTGCAGAATACATAGATGCCTTGGAATGATGCATTGATAATTCAATTCTCCTCTGCCAATTTTTAACAAATCTCTGTGTGTAGAAAGGGAATTGAACATGTTCCTGAGAGATACTCTGTAGTTCATCTGGTCTAAGATTTCTCTCTCCTTGTTCTAACAGGTGATCCCATTTTAATGTGCCTGTTACCTATCAAAGTGGATGTCAGAGTACATTTCCCCCACAAGAGAAGGCTTCTGTGGATAAGCGATGCAGGAATATCTAGATTGTCACATGCTCTAGAAACCTGTTGGGTTTTACAAATGATCTAAATTTAGAGTTGCTAGTTTTAGGGTGTGCGAGCGTGTGGGAGACTGTCAGTCAAAAGCAGTGCTTAACATTTACAGTGACTTTGGATATTGAAATAGGATTCCTTTTTGTCCTCAGCTGTAAGCTCCAAAATGGAGTGGAACAAGTTAATTAAAACATTGGTGGCTTAATACTTTTCAGCCACTGATAGCTTCCAGTCAGCACCCCTCAGGAACATTTTCTGTTACTGTGAAGCTCATCCAGAGCCAATAGAAAGATTCCTTAACAAACACAGTAATTTCTTCTAAGCTTTTTCTACCCTTTCTTTTAAGATCTGAAGGTGACCGTTTTGTGGACTATTTGTTGATGCTTCAACCCCTCTATGATACCATGGAAAATGTAAGGAATATCACATTTCACAAGCATATATCTAGAAAATAGCTTTATCAGCAGGCATCAACTTATCTTTTCCTATGCACAGACTTTGAACAGTCTGCCCAACAGGAATTGGCTAAATCCTGAGGAATAAGTTACAACAAAATCCTTCATAGGTCTAAGGTTATTTTTGGCCCTTGGTGTCCTAGATATAGAAATATACGGGAAGAGATTTATTTGTATGTTGAACTCTTTGCTCTGTGTGGAATTATTTGAAGAATTTTTTTTTTCACCAAAATATTTTACTATACAAGGAGTGAGAATGTATTCATGGAAAGTTCCTCTTCTAGAAGTTGCTCACTGGTGGCCCACAGGCCACATAGCCTGCAGACATGCTTTTTGTGGTCGAGGTATCTTCTAATTAATTGACTTAGGAGGCCTTTTATGTGAACTGGAAATTTCACATAGAAATAGATTTCAGGATAAAAAAAAAAAAAAATCTGTCACCAGTGGGTCTGCACTATCTTCAGGCAGGAGTTAAGTAGAAACTGCCCTTTGGATGTGACTCAGTCCCTCCATAGATGGGAGTGGACCCTCCTCTGTCAGGTATAAATTCTCTAAATGCCCTCTTCAAATGGGACATGCACCTTTTGGTCACTCCCTTTAGGTAAGCCACAGTTCTCCACAAATCACAAATCAAATCCTACTGTAGGCTTACCAAAAACATTTTGCTTTTGTGATTCCTGCTCTTGACAAGGAACTTTTTGATATCATAATCTTAATTATCAGTAACAAGAGAGAAACTAAGTCAGAAAGGGAAAACCAAACATCGTGTGTTCATGTATATGTGGAATCTGAAAAAAGTGGTACAGATGATCTTATTTACAAAGCAAAAATAGAGACACAGATGTGGAGAACAAAGGTACTGTACCAGATACCAATGGAGAAACTGGGGGTGGGATGAATTGGGAGATTGAGATTGACACATATACACAATTGATACTATTAATATATATTAAATAGGGAACTAATGAGAACCTACTATATATAGCACAGGGAACTCTACTCAGTGCTCCATGTGACCTAAGTGGGAAGAACAACAAAAGAGGAAATTATATGTATATGTATAGCTGATGCACTTTGCCGTACAGTAGAAACGAAAACAACATTGTAAAGCATCTATATTGCAATGAAAATTTAAAAAAAACAGAAACTATGATAAATGCTTTTTTGAGTTCCTTGAATAACTTCCTTTCCATGAAGTTGAACCGTCATTCATTAAGTGCCTGTCATGTGCCTGGAATCATTCTTACCCTGTCTCATGTGATCATTAGAAAAATTCCATCAAGTTAGTTATTTTATAGACTAGGAAAATGGAGCTCAGAGAGACTGAGTAACTTGCCTAAAATCACACAATTGCATTTCTAGGCCCTCCTGTTTCCAAGTTTTCTTCCCTGGTGGCTCAGATGGTAAAGAATCCACCTGCAATGAATGAGGCTCAGGTTCAATCCCTGGGTTTGGAAGATCCCCTGGAGAAGGGAATGGCAACCCAATCCAGTAATCTTGCCTGGGAAATCCCATGGACAGAGGAGTCTGTGGGCCACAGTCCATGGGGTCGCAAAGAGTCGGACATAACTGAGCAACTAACACTTCCTCTTCCTGGTTCCAAAACCCAGGCTCCTCTACTAAACCTCCTGAAGACTTCAGGTGACTTGACACAGAATCTCATTCCTCTTACCACATCCCTGTTGAGAGTAAGGAACTGAGTCAGAGAGATGGAATAGAGAAAGGGAAATTTTAAACTTTTTTTCTCAATGGCTACGTAAACATTTCCTTCTTAGAATTACAAGAAAATTTCCTATTTTGGTTTTTGTGATTCCGCAGGACAAATTATGAAACTTACATGTGGATCCTCTAGGCCACTAGCAGGTTGGCACCCATGTGGCTTTTCTTTGTTTTCCACTGGCTGTGTATTCTCACCTCTCAATTGCTGCACAGCTGTAAGGAGCTCAAATTGTAATAAAAGTGGTTTAGTGCCAACTGTACATTTATAATGATCTTTGATTTCCCCCTAGGCTTTGAAAATCTCTCTTAATTATCTGTCTGTAGACTTGAAATTTCTTTGCCAAGTCTATCTCCATTTTCTGTAGTGTCCCAAAACACCATTTTAGAGGAATTTCTTCAGAAGTGAAAACTGGCCCCAAGCCCTCATATAGGGGAAGGTCAGTGCAAGTGATGAAGTTGACCTGAAAACTTACTCCAGTGAGGAAGCCCTTTAAGAAAAGGCATTAGGTGGGAATTTACTGAATGACACAGGGAGCTCAAATCCCGTGCTCTCTGATAACCTAGAAGAGTGGGATGGGACGGGAGGTGGGAGGGCAGTTCAAGAGGAAGGAGACATACTTACACCTATGGCTGATATATGGCAATAACCAACACAATATTGTAAAGCAATCATCCTCCAGATAAAAATAAAATATTTAATTTAAAAGCACACACACACAAAAGCGATAGAGGACCCACTCTGTTTTAAAAATAAAAGTTGTAAAAATGGGAGTGAGGGAGGCAAAAAAGAACACTAAATAGTCCAGAATTGGGGAAAAATAACAATTTAGTTGAGCTGATGCCCTGGTGAAGGTTAAGCTTCCTTCTGCTCTGTATTGCTCCAAATTCCTGCTTTTGCCCCACCAGACTTATACAACCTTCTCCATACCTTCATTCAGTTATTCATTGAAACCTTCTCTGGGCACATATATAAAATGAGACCTACATCCATCTCAAGCCACTTACCCTGTTTTATCCTCTTCTTTTCACTCTTATCACTGCCTCATTGTATTATACATCCAGTTGTTTTATATATTATTTGCACTCTCACCTAAACATCAGCTCTCTGAGCACAAAGATCTGGTCTATTTGTTCACTCTTATACCACTAGCGCCTTATGCACGATACATGATAGAAACTTAGTAACTATCTGTTATTCCTACTATGTACATAGAGTCTGATTGATGCTGAAGCTGAAACTCCAATACTTTGGCCACCTGATGTGGAGAGCTGACTCATTTGAAAAGACCCTGATGCTGGGAAAGATTGAGGGCAGTAGGAGAAGGGGACGACAGAGGATGAGATGGTTGGATGGCATCACCGACTCAATGGACATGAGTTTGGGTAAACTCCGGGAGTTGATGATGGACAGGGAGGCCTGGCTTGCTGCTATTCATGGGGTCTCAAAGAGTCAGACATGACTGAGCGGCTGAACTGAACTAAACTGAATGTAGGTCTGAAAATGAATAAGACGTGGTTTCCACCTCCAAAGTATTCACAGGCTTTTTGGAGAGACAGATGCAAACATAAATGCAACTCATTCTATGAGAACTTGACCTGTATTCATGGGCTTCCTTGGTAGCTCAGCTCGTAGAGAATCTGCCTGCAAGTGACCTGGTTCCATTCCTAGGTTGGGAATGGAAGACCCTGGTTCCATTCCTAGGTTGGGAAGATCTGCTGGGAGAAGGGATATGCTACCTTCTCCAGTATTCTTGGGCTTCCCTGTTGGCTCAGCAGGTAAAGAATCCACCTGCAATGCGGGAGACCTGGGTTTGATCCCTGAGTTGGGAAGATCCTCTGGAGAAGGGACAGGCTACCCACTCCTGTATTCTGGCCTGGAAAATTCCATGGACTGTATAGTCCCTAGGGTCGCAAAGAGTTGGACATAACTGAGCAACTTTCACTTTCATGACTTTAGCAAAAGTGATTTAACTGATTGGCTGTTGGACTCCATAGTAGGATGGTTAAGTTTATGTTTCAACTTGACTGCCATAGAGTACAAAGGTATTTGGTTGAACATTATTCTGGGTGTGTCTGTGAGGGTGTTCCTAGTGGAGATGAACATTTGAATCAGTAGACTGAAGAAAGTAAATTGTCCTCCCTAATGGGGTTGGCCTCATCCAATCAGCTGAAGGCATAAATAGAACAAAAAACCTGAGACCACACCAGCACCACCACTACCACCCCACCCTCCCACTCCCCAGGAGTAAGAGGGGAGTCCTCCTGCTTGAATACTCTGACCTTGGTCTTGTCTGATTTTTAGACTTGGACTGAACCATTATCAGCTCTTCTTGGGTCTCAAGCCTGTCAGCTTTCACACTGGAACTTGAACTATCAGCTCTTGGAACTTTAGGTTCCAAAAATGGAATTCCACACTGGCTCTCCTGAGTCTGCAGCTTGCCAACTGCAGACCTGATGGCTTCTCAGACACTATGACTACATGAGCCAGCTCCTTATAATAAATATATATCTCCAGTAGGTTCTATTTCTCTGGAGAACACTGGCTAACCCAGTGGGCCAGGCAGGCACTTTGCAAAATGTCATGCCTTGATTCTCTTAGAAGCAGATGCCAAATGGAATCAAATCTGCAAGAGGTTTACCAAAGGAAGTGCCTGTGAAGGATGAGGGGCAAAGTGAGAAAGAGCAGTATAGTCAAGGGTAGCCTCCAGTCCATGATACAGATCTGAGTCCTATGAAAGGAAAGAGGAAGGAAGGATTGAGTAGGAAGAGTTTCAGACCACAGTACAGCTCTGAGAAACTTTCCGTTATCCTGGTGGAGAGTCCCCAAGCCAAAAGTGCCTCTCTGAAGAATCCCCCTTGAGAAAGGAATGACCCAACTCTAGTTCCCCACACCCACCACTTCCCTACCCCCGCCCTGTGCTCAGTCAGTGGCTGGGAGCAGCCCTGGGGAGGCGTGGCTTCAGAATAAACACATTAGTTTATCCAAAACAAGGCAGCTGGTGCTTCTTGCAGCTGGTGTAGCTGTCTATCAGCTACACTCCATACCACGTTCTCCAAGCAGGGTACCTTCATGACCCATTCTTCTAGAATGCCCCCTGTTTTAGAAAACCCACCAGCTTTCACGGATTTTGGTCATCATAGAATCTCTATGTGGGAGGAACAGAGTCTAAGAGGCGATCCCAGGAACTTATCTTAGAGCACATGGTCTGACTCAAATTATATATTTACCAAAGCCAATCTTAGCACCATCCCTGCCCACAAGCAAGGATGGCCTCGACTGAGAAAGGCTGGTGGTGGGAATCAGGGGAAAGGAAGGCGCAGAAGCTGGACTGGCTGTCAATTCTGCCAAGTCCAGTGGCATGGGAACAGCAGGCACTTACGATTCTAAGTGATGGGAAGAGGATCTGGTCTTTGAAACCAATATTACATCAATCCATGGGCCAGCTTTGGTACCCAGGCTCTACTTGACAGACCTCTGGCTGAGACTTTGAGGATCTGGATACATTTCAGTAGAGCTGGGAGGGAAATGGCAGAGATCAGCTTTCCTTAGTTGGAGCAGAAATGCTCCCGTGAGTGGGCAGAGAAAGATAGGAGGCCACCTGTTCCTTTGGCAAACCAAAGAATGCTTGTTTTGTTAAATGGTTAAAAATCAAGTTCTTTCTTTTGTTTCTCCTTTAGGATCAAAATTTATTAGCCATTTAAATGCTTTTACGTGGTCTGGGCTTCCCCTGTAAACATTTTCCTTCTTTAGTGTATTTCTTCATTTCTGCAAATTAAGAGAACTGCCACTTATAACTTGTCAAAGATAACCTTGTCAATTAATTCTGATGGAATCATAGTGATGAAGCATTAGTGATAGACAGGAATTTGGAGATCCTTTGTTGTTACATATAGAGAGATTGAAACCCACAGAAATAATGATTGCCCAAGGGTAGTGGGCTGACTGATGGCAGGAAGAAGTCTGGAACCGAAAGCTTTAGGTTTTAAGTTAGAGCTCTGCTCATCACAGCAGCCTAGCTTTCTTCTCTGATTGTACCCTGCTTTTTAAGTTCTTTAAGTTGAATACATACTTGGTTATCCAAAGATTTTTCATAGCACCTTTTCTAAGAAATCACTTTTTTTTCTCTGGTTAAGAGTTTTGAGACCTGACTTAGTCCTAGAAAAACCAAACCAAACAAAAAAATGGCTCTGTAATTGAGGAGCTTGTGCAAATGCCATTGCCTTGAAAATTGACAATGGCAATAGCTTAACATAAACCCTGTGGAGGGAAAAAGAGAAAGTGTTAGTCACTCAGTCATGTCTGACTCTGCGACTCCATGGACTGTAGCCCTTCAGGTTCCTCTATCCATGGGATTTCCCAGGCAAGAATACTGGAGTGGGTGGCAATTCCCTTCCACGAGATCTTCCCGACCCAGGGATCGAACCTGAGTCTTCGTGTTCCAGAATATTTCCTGCATTGCAGGCGGATTCTTTATCATCTGAGCCTCCCGAAATCATCCGGCTTTGTAGCTGGTAGAGCCAATCCTCATTTACTGCCATGGAAGATTCCACTTCTGCTTGTCTACAGACTCTGAAACTTCCATGAGCTGCAAGGAACTCTTGACAAATATTTATGAAAACAGGGCCCCAGGAAAGCAAATTACGGCTGGAACCCACACTTTCTTTTAGTCAGATGATTGTTGATAACCTAATACTTTGAAGAATCCAAAGATGAGGGTTTTAATTTAAGACAAGCAAGGGCAAATGAGGAAGTCGTGTCCAAAGTCAGAGCATACTGGCAATGAGAATCACTATTAATTCCTTCCAGGCACTGTTCTAGGTACTTTACATGGATGAAGAACTTTCACTGGGCAATGAGTCAGCTTCACCAGGTTATGTCCCAGTAACAAGCCCAAATCAGTAGCCTTATAACACAGTGGCTTATTTCTTATGTATTATATGTTGATTGTTATAGTGGAGGCTCTACTCCCCATGTCTTCTTCATTCAGGATCTATCATGAATGAAGGTGAAAGTGTTGGTCACTCCGTCATGTCTGACTCTTTGCGACCCCATGGACTGTACCTGCCAGGCTCCTCTGTCCTTGGAATTCTTCTGACAAGAAGACTGGAGTGGGTTGCCATTCCCTTCTCCAGGGGATCTTCCTGACCTAGGGATCCAACCAGGATCCTAGGTTGGATCTGCATTTGGGGCAGATTCTTTACCATCTGAGCCACCAGGGAAGCCCAGCATGAATGAGATGACCCTATTTGAGATAAGTCATCCTTATGGCAGAAGAAAAAGAGCACAATGGCTCTGAAAATGTCTGCTCCCTCATGTCGTGTGTAGTTCAAATTCCATAGTTCAAAGCAAGTCATGTGGCCAAGCCTGATGCCAATGAAAGAAATACAGCAAGTCATGTGATAATGGGTATGTGTATATGTGTGTGTTTAACATGAAAAGCAAAATATTTGAAACAATATTGCAATATACCACAATGAGAATCACCACCTTTATTAGCTCCTTTAATTAAAGCAAAAAAACACAAAACTATGTGGTAGGTAAAGATATCATTTAAAGTTGAAAGTATATAAAACACTTAAGAGACAGAACTAGGGTAACCTCCCTTTCCCCCACTGGGAGCAAAGACTGCCACCATGTCCTGCCAGCCATTCACTGCACACGGTGGGATGTCGCTCCAGGATCCTGCTTCCAATGTGTAAGATCCCCTAGCCATTAAAACATTGATGTCTCATAAAAAAGGAGACAGAGACAGAGCTGATGTTTGAACCCAAGCAGTCAGGCTCAAGAGTTCACACTTAATCAATAGGCTGTGTCACTCTTCATAATATGATGCCTTTAGTCCAATAACCTTCTGATACAGATTCCCTCTCCTCCTCTCCCTTTATCAACAAGGAAAGTCCATCTAACACCTCACCCAGAGACTTCCACTGTCTGTGATTTTTACCTCTTTCCCACATGCACTTATTTATTAAAAAAACACATGTGCGCATCTGTGAACATGACATAATACAAAGCGGTAGGCAGAAAGTGGTTACAAAAATAAATCAGAAATAGATGATGAGCCCTGTTCTCAGAAACCTAGTCAGGATATGTATAACTGAAGTGCACGGAATAAAGTAATAAATCATCAACACATATGAACCTACTGTTAATTGCTACGGGGAAGTAATAAGAGATTTCATCTGAGGAGGGAGGCCTGAAAAAGGATGGGAGGGGAGCATTAATTTGGCCTTTGAAGGAGGGGTTGAATATGAAGATGTGCAGATGGAGGAGAAGGAATGGGATGCAAGAAAATGGGTCCTTTGGGGATGCAGTGGACCAGCAGAGCCTTTAGTTCAAGGTACATGTCCACCACGGACCTCAGAAAAGTCTCTGCTTTGACTCAGCAACACATACACTGGCAAGAGTACACAAGCCCTTGTCACCTGTTTTAAACTGGTGTTCCAATACTGGGCCACACAGTTTAAAGTGACTCTATAGGAATATTTGTATAACTCTTGTAATTATCTATGAACGGCACAATTATATTACACTGCGTTTAGTAAACATTAAGAACATTAATTTGATAAACATTACCTTCTAATATTTAGCAAATATTTTAAAATCTTGTTTTGGCTTTTCTTCATTAAAAAAAAAAAAAATATATATATATATATATATATATACCAGGGACTTCCCTGGTAGTCCAGTGGCTAAGATGCCCCACTCCCAGTGCAGGGGCCCTGGGTTCAATCCCTGAGCGGGGAACTAGATCCCACATGCTGCAACCAAGAGTTCAGTTCAGCTCAGTTCAGTCGCTCAGTCATGTCCGACTCTTTGCGATCCCGTGAATCGCAGCACGCCAGGCCCCCCGTCCATCACTAACTCCCGGAGTTCACTCAGACTCACATCCATCGAGTCAGTGATGCCATCCAGCCATCTCATCCTCAGTCGTCCCTTTCTCCTCCTGCCCCCAATCCCTCCCAGCATCAGTCTTTTCCAATGAGTCAATTCTTCTCATGAGGTGGCCAGAGTACTGGAGTTTCAGCTTTAGCCTCATTCCTTCCAAAGAAATCCCAGGGCTGATCTCCTTCAGAATGGACTGGTTGGATTTCCTTGCAGTCCAAGGGACTCTCAAGAGTCTTCTTCAACACCACAGTTCAAAAGCGTCAATTCTTTGGCAGTCAGCCGTCTTCACAGTCCAACTCTCACATCCATACATGACCACTGGAAAAACCATAGCCTTGGCTAGACGGACCTTAGTCGTCAAAGTAACGTCTCTGCTTTTGAATATGCTATCTAGGTTGGTCATAACTTTTCTTCCAAGGAGTAAGCGTCTTTTAATTTCATGGCTGCAATCACCATCTGCAGTTAGCATGCCACAACTAAAGATTCTGCATGCCACACTAAAGATTCCAGATGCCGCAACTAAGACCAGGCATGGCCAAATAAATAAATAAATGCATATAAAAAAAATACCAGCAGCCTTAAAAAAAAAATGAAAGCAGATTTTATAGCTTTCAATGTCCAACGGGTTCTGTGGTGAAAGTATGGTAGAAACAAAGTTCAATCATTTTGACTGGGAAAATTGCTTTCATTCATTCAACCAACAAATATTTAATGAACACTTAACAAGCTATGATTCCAGGTATTGGGAATGAAGCAGTGAATAGAGGCACACATTTCTGCCCCCATGGAGTCTGCATTCTACTGAATACACGAAGAAGTAATGAGAACCAAAAGGCCAGATTTCACATTTTTGAAGGAAGTGAACCTTGACTGTCAAGCTGGCTAGTCTCATTTTTATTCTGAAGACTGTGGGGAGTCATCAAAGCATTTCCACAAGGAAGAGAGAGGTTTGCAGCCTAGTCTCTGGTAGGGACAACGTGGCTTAGCCCAGAGGTATATGGTGGGCTTTGGCACCCTAGCTTCCTAGGCTCAGTGGTAAAGACTCCACCTGCAATGCAGGTGATGTAGGAGACTCAGGTTCGATCCTCGGGTTGGGAAGATCCCCTGGAGAAGAAATGGCAACCCACTCCAATATTCTTGCCTGGGAAATACCATGGACAGAGGAGCCCGGTGGGCTACAGTCCATAGGGTTGCAAAAAGAGTTGGACATGACTGAGCAAACATGGGCACAGACCCTAGCTTTGAAGTCTAACCTGACACTTAATAGCTGTGAAGCTTTGGGAAGATGGCTTAACCTCTCTGAGCTTTATTTTTTTTTTCTCTCTGAGCTTTAATTGCTCCATCTGGAAAAGCAAAACATAATCCCTAACTTGCAAGATTAAATAAGATAATAAATACAGTACACAGAACATAGACTAAGTGCTCAATCCCTTTTTGTTGTGATTATTATAATTACGGGGAAGAGGAACTGGCTTGGAGTATACATTTGAAATAAGTG
Organism: Neotragus pygmaeus; assembly: GCA_006410875.1. Classification (NCBI taxonomy): domain Eukaryota; kingdom Metazoa; phylum Chordata; class Mammalia; order Artiodactyla; family Bovidae; genus Neotragus; species Neotragus pygmaeus. Next base: position 56,949 of record SJYV01047553.1, on the reverse strand, counting down.
CATACTCATTTGAAGTAAATGCAGAGTAACTTCAGAAGTAACAACTCCCAAAGAGAAGTGTTGAGTGGACAGTCAGAAAGTTGGGAGGCCTTACACAAGCCCCTAAATTAATAATGACAATATATTGCCATCTATTTTGTGAGCATTTACTGTGCTAATGATTTGATAAGGTTCAACCCAATTAGTTCTTCCAGTAAGCCTACAACAAATACATGGTTGTCATCACTTAAAAAA
>SJYV01047553.1:30762-56577 GCA_006410875.1 Neotragus pygmaeus | reverse complement strand
CCAAAGAAATCCCAGGGCTGATCTCCTTCAGAATGGACTGGTTGGATTTCCTTGCAGTCCAAGGGACTCTCAAGAGTCTTCTTCAACACCACAGTTCAAAAGCGTCAATTCTTTGGCAGTCAGCCGTCTTCACAGTCCAACTCTCACATCCATACATGACCACTGGAAAAACCATAGCCTTGGCTAGACGGACCTTAGTCGTCAAAGTAACGTCTCTGCTTTTGAATATGCTATCTAGGTTGGTCATAACTTTTCTTCCAAGGAGTAAGCGTCTTTTAATTTCATGGCTGCAATCACCATCTGCAGTTAGCATGCCACAACTAAAGATTCTGCATGCCACACTAAAGATTCCAGATGCCGCAACTAAGACCAGGCATGGCCAAATAAATAAATAAATGCATATAAAAAAAATACCAGCAGCCTTAAAAAAAAAATGAAAGCAGATTTTATAGCTTTCAATGTCCAACGGGTTCTGTGGTGAAAGTATGGTAGAAACAAAGTTCAATCATTTTGACTGGGAAAATTGCTTTCATTCATTCAACCAACAAATATTTAATGAACACTTAACAAGCTATGATTCCAGGTATTGGGAATGAAGCAGTGAATAGAGGCACACATTTCTGCCCCCATGGAGTCTGCATTCTACTGAATACACGAAGAAGTAATGAGAACCAAAAGGCCAGATTTCACATTTTTGAAGGAAGTGAACCTTGACTGTCAAGCTGGCTAGTCTCATTTTTATTCTGAAGACTGTGGGGAGTCATCAAAGCATTTCCACAAGGAAGAGAGAGGTTTGCAGCCTAGTCTCTGGTAGGGACAACGTGGCTTAGCCCAGAGGTATATGGTGGGCTTTGGCACCCTAGCTTCCTAGGCTCAGTGGTAAAGACTCCACCTGCAATGCAGGTGATGTAGGAGACTCAGGTTCGATCCTCGGGTTGGGAAGATCCCCTGGAGAAGAAATGGCAACCCACTCCAATATTCTTGCCTGGGAAATACCATGGACAGAGGAGCCCGGTGGGCTACAGTCCATAGGGTTGCAAAAAGAGTTGGACATGACTGAGCAAACATGGGCACAGACCCTAGCTTTGAAGTCTAACCTGACACTTAATAGCTGTGAAGCTTTGGGAAGATGGCTTAACCTCTCTGAGCTTTATTTTTTTTTTCTCTCTGAGCTTTAATTGCTCCATCTGGAAAAGCAAAACATAATCCCTAACTTGCAAGATTAAATAAGATAATAAATACAGTACACAGAACATAGACTAAGTGCTCAATCCCTTTTTGTTGTGATTATTATAATTACGGGGAAGAGGAACTGGCTTGGAGTATACATTTGAAATAAGTGCATACTCATTTGAAGTAAATGCAGAGTAACTTCAGAAGTAACAACTCCCAAAGAGAAGTGTTGAGTGGACAGTCAGAAAGTTGGGAGGCCTTACACAAGCCCCTAAATTAATAATGACAATATATTGCCATCTATTTTGTGAGCATTTACTGTGCTAATGATTTGATAAGGTTCAACCCAATTAGTTCTTCCAGTAAGCCTACAACAAATACATGGTTGTCATCACTTAAAAAATTTTTTTTTTAAATATAACTTTGTTTATTTTGGCTGTGTTGGGTCTTCCTTGTGACACATGGGCTCTTCGTTGCTGCGTGTGGGCTTTCTCTGTTTGTAATAAGCAGGAGCTACTCTCAAGCCAAGAGTGGAGAAGAGACTTGTATGATACTGTATGATATCATTTATGTGTAATTTTTAAAACAATACAAATGAATACACATGCAGAACAGAAACAAACTCAGGTTTAGGGGCTTCACTGGTGGCTCACTGATAAAGAACCTGCCTGCTGATTCAGGAGATGTGGGTTTGATCCTGGGTCAGAATGATCTCCTGGAGGAGGAAATGGCAACCCACTCCAGTATTCTTGCCTGGAGAATCCCAAGACAGGGGAGCCTGGCAGGCTACAGTCCATGGGGTCACAAAGAGTCGGGCATGACTTAGCAACTACGCAGACTCTCTAGTTGCAGTTCTCAGACTTCTCGTTGTGGTGACTTCTCTTGTTGAGGAGCTCTGGGTCTAAGGCCTGCTGGCTCCCATAGTTGTGGGGCAGGGACATAGCATGGGGGATTTAGTTCCTGGACCAGGGATCGAAGTCATGTTGTCTGCATTGGCAGATGGATTCTTAACCACTGGACCACCGGAGAAGTCCCTGTCATCACTATTTTAAAATGAAACATTTCTTTTCTATGTTTATCCCAGCCTACACAGCTGATAAGAGGCAGAACTTGAATTCGGGTCCCCTTGACTTAAACATTAAGAGTTTAGAGTGGCAAACTCAGAAGTGGCACTTCATTTAGTTTAAGAACAGTAACTGCCCACTCATCCATACTCAGACCCCTCCCATAACCCTCCAGGAGTGTGGCCTGGATTCTCTGCTCTGCTTATGAAGGTAACCACCTTGCCCATCTCCACAGCACTTTTTGTAGACTGGAGCTGATTTCATGGTTCCACTCAAATACCTATTCGTAATCACAGACAGCTCCTTTGGCTCTGGAAAGATCTGCGTGTGTCCTCAGTCATGTTCAACTCTCTGCAACCCCAGGGACAGTAGCCAGCCAGGCTCCCCTGTCCATGGGATTTCCCAGGCAGGAATACTGGAGTGGGTCGCCATTTCCTACTAAAATCCAGGTTGACTCTATCTTTCTCTAGTAATCTTGAGCAAGGTGCCTGAGATTTGGACCCAATGCAATAAAAATATACCAGTCCAAGAAATCAAGACGCAAGTTCAGTCTGGATCTTCATCATTTATTACCTGTGTGTTTGGGGTAAAGTCCCTTACCCTTTTTTAGCCTCTCTTGCTTATTTGCAAATCAGAGAATGACCTCAGGCTCAGATCAAACAAGAGAAAAATAAGTTGGTTTGGAGAAGGAATCTGTAAATAGCAACTGTTCCCTATGACATTTCTGTCCTACAGGTGGTCAACTGGAAGAGAGAAGAAAATCTAGGTTTTTAGCCCCCAGAAGATGTCAAAGCCGTGAGCCACAGAATGCTCCCAAGAGAAACACCTCACCTGACCCTTGAATTAGACCACCTTGAACTCAAGTACAAACCTATTTCCACTCTTCTTTTGTTTCCCAAGTACAGCTATATTGAGTCATTTTTTCACTCAAGGAAAAGTGTCACATTCACAGTTCTGCCCCTTCTATTTCAATGTTAATTTTAGCATTACCTTTGCAGATTACAGGTTTCCGATTCCAAACAAGCCTTGCTTAGGACAGAATGGAGGCCGCTCTCTGACTGACTTAACAGCTTAATATCAAGCTTTGCCATTTCTCCGTGAACAGCTTCTGGCAACAAAATCTACTGGGGTGTTCTTTCCTAATAATTTACTGTATGAGGAACTGACAAATTAGCTTCTGAAAATCCACCGCGCAAAAGCGGCCCTGGCTGGCTAGTGTTTGGGAAAAATTTTGATATGATCAGAAGAAGACAAGATGCAGATTGTTTTATGTGTTAGTCAGGGAAGCCTGATTTTGTTTCTCATTCTGGGTCAATCTCTTAAAAATATGAACTTGTCCCAGAGAGCAGAGACTTGCCTTTTCATCAAAATCCACTCCTCACTTCGACTGTCTCACAAGCAGGCATCTCCTTGTTTTTCTTTCCTTTCCCTTGAATGTGCGATCTGGCCAGTCGAAGGAAACACCAAAATGCCAGAGCAGTCAAGTGAATAATCGGCATTTACTCTGGGCTCCGGCACGTTTTCTAGCCAGAAGGACGACAGAGTTGAATGAGTGGGGGTCTCCAGCATGTGGCTTTGTTCAGCGGGCCTGCCAAGCATTACTATTCCAGCCCTTAAGCCTGTGCCAGACTGTTAATGTCTTAATGCTTATTCAAGTGTCAGGGAGTGCTGGCAGATGTCAGGGAGAATGGGAGGCTGTCAATAAGGAAATGACTTACATTCACAGGGTGATTGCTGCAGTCTGTCAGGTAGCATTTGAGAAGATGTCAAGCTGTAAAGAAGGAAGCAGAGGGAAAAAAAAGAAGGTGGCAGCAAACAGCATGGGGGGAGGACCCTTTTTTATTTTTATAAATTGTTTCAAGATATTGTATTTGCCTTTTTTTGTCTAGAGCTAAACACCAGATCCAGCAGTCATAGGTCAAGAAATAAACAAGCAGTTGTTTCCTACTTCTGAAAACCTTAAGCGTCAGTGCTGCGCGACTGGGGTCTTTTGTTTTTGACACACGACAAATCATTCAAGCTCTTGCCCCAAGAAGACAGCAGGAGTCAGTTCCCTGGTCATCAGGAAACACACATGGTTTTCCTTGAAAGTGTATTCGTTGCTCAGTCATGTCCAACTGTTTGCGACCCCCTGGACTGTAGACCACCAGGCTGCTCTGTCATTGGAATTCTCCAGGCAAGGATATAGAAGTGGGTAGTCGTTCCCTTCTCCAGGGGATCTTCCCAACCCAGGGACTGAACCTGAGTCTCCTGCATTGCAGGCTGATTCTTTACCACATGAGCCACCAGGAAAGTGCCGTGGTTTTCCTTACATTCTACATCTCATTCAGCCACGACTTACTACCTTCTCTGTGCCAGGCATGGTAAGTAACCCAAAGACTTGATGTATACACACGTGTATTTAAAACCACATTTTTGAAATGTTAGGAAGGAAAAGGCTTCCTTGCTCTGTGGTTTAACATTAAGAATTTGAACTGAGTAAAATCCCACCTGTGTAACTTTGACAGCATCTACCTTTCTTATTGCCTGTTTCGTGAGGACACTTGGGGAACAGAGCTTTGGAGAAAGAGGTTTACAGGCAATCTTGCCTTTAAAAGCTTTTTGTAATTCTGGATCTGCTGTGGGGGTTCTATTTATTGCCTTATGCATTAGAGGGCAGACAGAATGAAAACCACAATCACAGAAAACTAATCAGTCTGATCACATGGACCACAGCCTTGTCTAACTCAATGAAACTATGAACCATGCCATGCAGGACCACCCAAGGTCATGGTGGAGAGTTCTGACAAAATGTGATCTACTGGAGAAGGGAATGGCAAACCATTTCAGTATGCTTGCCTTGAGAACCCCAAGAACAGTATGAAATCATCCACCTATCAACAAGGNTGAACCATGCCATGCAGGACCACCCAAGGTCATGGTGGAGAGTTCTGACAAAATGTGATCTACTGGAGAAGGGAATGGCAAACCATTTCAGTATGCTTGCCTTGAGAACCCCAAGAACAGTATGAAATCATCCACCTATCAACAAGGTAATTGATATATATCCTAACAGTGGAATACCCTGGAATACTTCTTAACAGTGGGAAGATACCCTGGAGGAGGGAACGGCTACCCACTCCAGTCTTCTGGCCTGGAGAATTCCATGATGTGGAAAGAGTCAGACACGACTGAGCGACTTTCACTCCCTCACTCTGTGCCTGTGAAGCCCTATTTCTGTCTTTTTCCTGATCTTTATACCCCCTACCTTATCCTTCTGTGTATGTAAATGTCTGATGTCTTTGGCCAACACAACAATCTAATTACAAGGGGGGAAATGCAGATGTGGCTACAAAACTTAGCTTTGGATGGGTTGAAAGGATGGGTCCCTCAGAAATACCCTGGAAACATGAGACCCCTCTGATGTTTATCCCTAATAATGAGAAGAACATCATTGGATTTAAAGGGAAAATGGCAATTCTATTCTTAGTTAATAATGGTTTTTTAAGGCTGTCTGCGCTTAAGGTATAATGTCTCATGTTGCTCAGTCCTGTCCAACTCTTTGCGACCCCATGGGCTGCAGCATACCAGGCTTCCCTGTCCATCACCAACTCCTGGAGCTTACTCAAACTCATTGTCGATGCCATCCAGTAATGCCATCCAACCATCTCATCCTGTGTTGTCCCCTTCTCCTCCTGCCTTCAATCTTTCCCAGCATCAGGNCTGCAGCATACCAGGCTTCCCTGTCCATCACCAACTCCTGGAGCTTACTCAAACTCATTGTCGATGCCATCCAGTAATGCCATCCAACCATCTCATCCTGTGTTGTCCCCTTCTCCTCCTGCCTTCAATCTTTCCCAGCATCAGGGTCTTTTCCAATGAGTCAGTTCTTCACACTGGGTGGCCAAAGTATTGGAGCTTCAGCATCAGTCCTTCAAATGAATATTCAGACTGATTTCCTTTAGGATAGACTGGTTGGATCTCCTTGCAGTTCAAGGGACTCTCAAGAGTCTTCCCTCACACCACATATTTCCTACCATGACCTAGCTTCCTTTACTACTTTAGAAATTCTCCCAGGAGAAATAGAAGAGGGGAAGTTAGGCACATTTGTGAGTTGCCGTTGGACTACTTAAAGAAAAGCAGGTATTTTACTGATGGATACTCCAAGGTGAAAGGTGTCCAGGAATACAGGATACAAGGACAGAGAACTTCTTCCCACAGAACCTGAGTCAACCAAGCTCCTGAAAGATGCCCCTGGACGACTGGACTCCCTGGGGACAGAATAGGCTGGGGTGAAAGCTGTAGTCCATACTTAGCTTTTTCATACTGTTCATGGGGTTCTCAACACAAGAATACTGAAGTGGTTTGCCATTCCCTTCTCTGGTAGACCACGTTTTGTCAGAATTCTCCACTATGACCTGTCCATCTTGGGTGGCACTACATGGCATGGCTCATATTTTCACTGAGTGAGACAAGTCTGTGGTCCATGTGATCAGTTTGGTTAATTTTCTGTGATTGTGGTTTTCATTCTGTCTGCCCTCTGATGGATAAGGATAAGAGGATTATGGAAGCTTCCTGATGGGAGAGATTGACTGTGGGGGAAACTGGGTCTTGTTCCAATGTGCAGAGCTATGCTCAGTAAATCTTTAATCCAATTCTCTGTTGATGGGTGGGGCTGTGTTCCATCCCTGTTGTTTGGCCTGAGGCCAAACTATAGTCAGGGTAATGAAGGTAATGGTGACCTCCTTCAACCAACAAAGGTCCATATAGTCAAAGCAATGGTTTTTCCAGTAGTCAAGTATGGATGTGAGAGTTGGACTATAAAGAAAGCTGAGCACCAAAGAACTGATGCTTTTAACTGTGGTGTTGGAGAGTCCCTTGGACTGCAAGGAGATCCAACCAGTGCATCCTAAAGGAAATCAGTCCGAATATTCATTGGAAGGACTGATACGGAAGCTGAAACTCCAATACTTTGGCCACTCGATCTGAAGAACTGGCTCATTGGAAAAGACCTTTCTATATGTCTGTGTTTCTTTTGTTGTCTCACATACAGGGTCATCATTACTATCTTTCTAAACTGAGGATGATGTTTGAGGTTTTAAAATAAATGTNCGATCTGAAGAACTGGCTCATTGGAAAAGACCTTTCTATATGTCTGTGTTTCTTTTGTTGTCTCACATACAGGGTCATCATTACTATCTTTCTAAACTGAGGATGATGTTTGAGGTTTTAAAATAAATGTTCTTTAATCATGTTGAAAAAAAAAAAAAAAGGAAAAGACCGTGATGCTGGGAAAGATTGAAAGCAGGAGGAGAAGGGGATGACAAAGGATCAGATGGTTGGATGGCATCATTAACTCAATGGACATGAGTTTGAGCAAGTTCCAGGAATCAGTGATGAACAGGAAAGCTTGGTGTGCTGCAATCCATGGGGTTGCAAAGAGTTGGACACAACTGAGCAACTGAACTGAAACTGGAGACTTAGCCTGGACAGAGAGGTGGCCCCAGTGGCTTGAGCGAGGACCTCCAGGCCATCTCTCCCATCCCAATATCCCAATAGTTCAGAGGACACTGTGTGAGATTTGGATTCTGGACAAGAATGTGCTCTATCCACATCATCACAGCCCCCCCAGGAGCATCCTGCCCCGGCTGCTTGGGCTGTGTACTCTGGATTTCTGGGGCATATGCCACATACCTTCATGGCTCTCACCCTAGTGGTGGAGGAGGCCCCTGGCCTTTGAAGTGTCCTCTGAACCTTTGAAGTGCTCACTCCAAGAGGGTATCAGCAAATCACTCTCTGAAAAATGTGGCATTACTTAACCCATCCCAGGAGGCATTCTTCCAGGGACACCTCACATTTCAGGAAAAGGTGATTAAGTCTCTATCAGCTGAATTTACAACAGCTTTGCTTCTTTTCCTTGCTAAGTTGAAGCAGAGATCAAGCTGGACACCCTGTGGTCTATATAGTAAGCTTTGAAACGTCTTTCCTTGTTAGAGCTGTAACTTCTTTACCCTCCCCTGCTCCACCCTCATACACCCAAGTAATGTCAAAGACCATCTCCTATATACTGCAATATAGGATTCTGGGTAAGAGAGCATATCAATCAATCAATCAATCCAGGACAAATGCTGAAAGAAATACATAAAAATACAGGAACACACAACCTAAGCAATATGAGGACAAAATTCTGGAGATGTCACCAGAACATTGTCAAGGCCCCAGGGTTCCTGTATGCATTTCTTTTCCCACTTGGTTATTTACCATATACTGCTCATTTTACGGAAACATTCTATTTTTCAAAAATTAGAATCCATAGCATTTTCAAAATATTTTGTTTTCCTCCCCTATCCTTTCTAATTTCATGATTGCTGTTATTATATATCTTTGTTTCTTTTATCCTGTTCTCTAACTGGATACTGGTCAGGGAATAACGAGAAAAAAATGAAAATAACAAGGTCGACTAATTGTGTCATTAATTAAGTATTTACTAAGTGCTGGGTTAAACTCTTCACAACTCCTCACTAAGATTTTAGGATGATCCACTATCCCTATCATTACAGAAGACTGACACTTAGAAAAGGGAAATAAGGTCTTAGTTTTTATAATCCCAATGCAAGGTCATTTCCTTGGGGAACCACTCTCAATGAGGACATAGACCTCTTTAAATGTTCTTATAATCTTATAACATCTTGTAACTTTCCTTCATATTTCTTATGAGAGTTTGTAATATCACATTTATTTGTGTAATTTTTTGAATAAAGTTTTTCTCCCCACTACACTCTGAGTTCTAGGACAGCGGAAACCACATCTGCTTTTGCTATTACTGAGTCTGGTACATAGCAGTAGGATTATAATACATATTGAGTGAATGAATACTAAAATGTCTTAATTAGTGAATAATTGAGTCTTTGTCTAACTCTAGAACTTGAGAGTTTTAGTTTAGGTGGCAAAATTGATTTTTAGATGAAGTCCTAGGTAACAGAATATGCAAAGTGCTGTATCAGTTCAGTCATTCAGACGTGTCTGACTCTTTGCGACCCCATGGACTGCAGCATGTCAGGCTTCCCTGTCCATCACCAATCTTTTTTAGATTCTTTTCCCTTATTGGTTATTATAGAATACTGAGTAGAGTTCCCTGCTAAACAATAGGTCCTTGTTAGTTATTTATTTTGTATATAGTAATGTGTATGTGCTACACATTCCCTTCTTATTTTACTTTTTATAACCATCCCAACCAGAATCTGACCAATATTTCACTGTCTTTCGGCCTTCTCCAAATCAGTTCTTCAATGTTTCCCCAGCCTTCCTAAGACAACAGTCATCAGGTGATCCCGATTCTTCCTATTTTCTGAGTGCTCTCAAGTCTCAAAGTAATAGAAGTACCGTAGTGAAAAGGAAAATGAGACATACAATCAAATCTCCTGAATGGGAGTTTGTCTTCAGGCCTGCTTCTGACTGGCTATTTGATTTTGAGCAAGTTATTTCACTCTTCTAGGTTTCCCATTGCCCATCTGTGGAAATGAGACTAATTCTCCACGAAGCTTATTCTGGAATTGTTTTTCCTTTCTCTGCCCTATTTGTTTAGATCTATGTCATAAGAGCAGTAACAATAGTACATGCTTTCAACTTACACTTTCCAGAATCTTTTGTATGATTTGGTCACCATGTCAAAAGTCTGAGGATTTCCAGCTGGACACTATCACTCCACTTCCAGATAAGGAAAGTGAGCTAAGACAGGAAGAGCGTATATGACTTGGCAAGGTCCCGGAGCTCCTAGAACACAGATGTATCTAACTGTGGTCTGCCAGACGTCTATGGTATGTTGTATGCATTGTGCTGGGCAAAGTGCTAGCGATCCAACACCAATCCCATATTTTTTGGTAATGGAATATGCACACAAAGATCACCTGTGAACCAAAGGGAATAGATGCTAAGAGCCAAATGAGTAAACTACAATTCCTTTTCGTCTTACAGATTTGACTGGGAAGAGAGAATCCCTTCCTTTTTAGATGAAATTCCCCCATTGTTGTATGCTACGCTCTCCCCTCTTATTTTCCTTTTAATAAACATGCTAACCAGGACCTGACCAATACTTCTCTATCCTCTGGGCCTTCTCCAGATCAGTTCTGCAATTTTCCCCAGCCTTCCTAGAACAACAGCTTTTAGGTGGCCCTAATTCTTCCTATCTTCTGTGTGCTTTCTAGCCTCAAAGTATTAGAAATACCATAATGAAAAATGAGACATTCAGTCAAAACCCCATCTCATGCAGCTGCTACATGGAAGGCAGAGATCAATTTTACTTTACATCATTATTGAATTATATGTAAGCACTAGCCTTGGGATGGGTTTCTTTCAACAGTGGTCTGTTTGGACTTTAACTACAGTATGTTTTTTTGATTTACTCCTAAGCTTTAAAATTCTGTAGAAGAACAAAAATCAAGATTGGACGCTGTCTTGATCATTTTCTTGTGAGGTTTTGTTTTTTTTGACTTGGTGTTTTAGTTCTGATTGTATGAAAGATATGCAGGGTTTCAGTTTCATTTTCAGTGAAATTGAGGAGTACCAGAATTGACTTGGAAACTCCACAGTGAGAATAAACACTAAAAGAAGATCTGGAATTTTATCTATTAAGAGAATTACATTTTCTTAGGACTTTTGGTAGTGCTTTTAAGGAATGTAAAGTTTTGAATGTATTCACATAAATACAAACATGATAAAGTAAGAAAAGGTGTCTTGAGAAGTTTCCTTCCTGATTCTCCCTCTCACTGTCTTCCACCTACGTAGTTCTCATCTCTTCCACCGAATAGCTAACCAACCACTTGTCAGTTCTTTATCAACCCAAAGATTTTTCAGTGTAAAAAAAAATAATGCAATACAAGTATATATTCCTTCTTGTTTCCTTTTTTTTACATAACAGCACACTGCTGTTGCAGCTAAGTCACTTCAGTCATGTCCAACTCTGTGCTACCCCATAGATGGCAGCCCACCAGGCTCCCCCGTCTCTGGGATTCTCCAGGCAAGAACACTGGTGTGGGCTGCCATTTCCTTCTCCAATGCATGAAAGTGAAAGGNTGTCTTCCACCTACGTAGTTCTCATCTCTTCCACCGAATAGCTAACCAACCACTTGTCAGTTCTTTATCAACCCAAAGATTTTTCAGTGTAAAAAAAAATAATGCAATACAAGTATATATTCCTTCTTGTTTCCTTTTTTTTACATAACAGCACACTGCTGTTGCAGCTAAGTCACTTCAGTCATGTCCAACTCTGTGCTACCCCATAGATGGCAGCCCACCAGGCTCCCCCGTCTCTGGGATTCTCCAGGCAAGAACACTGGTGTGGGCTGCCATTTCCTTCTCCAATGCATGAAAGTGAAAGGTGAAAGTGAAGTCGCTCAGTCGTGTCCAACCCTCAACGACCCCATGGACTGCAGCCTTCCAGGCTCCTCCATCCATGGGATTTTCCCGGCAAGAGTACTGGAGTGGGGTGCCATTGCCTTCTCCAATAATAGCACACACTATATGATAATCTGTACCTTTTTTCACTAAACAATATATGAGGACTTCATATCAGTACACAGTTTCATTATTGTCTATTGTATTATATTAGCTGAGTGTTTGAATTCTGTGCATTTATCAAAACATATTTATTCAGCTCCTTAATGAGGGACAGTAAGTTGCTTCTAATATATTTACCTGAGGAAATGAATTAATACTTTGTTCACGTGTTACTTCACATACTGAGTGGAGTGTATCTATAGGATAATTTTCATTGGTTCATGTTGGTGAATCAAAAAGTGTGTAAGCTTGTAATAATCCTCTACAACATGGATTTTTTTGCTAATCTGAGGAAAGAAAAAAGATACCTCAGTATAGTTTTAATTTACACTGTTGTCAGTATGAGTAAGAGGGAACATCCTTTTAAAAACTTTTTCAAATACAAGCTGCGTGTTCATACTCTGATTTTCTCTTGGGCTCTTGATGATTTTCATTCAGACAAAGCACAACAAATAAGTGTATATTCACTATTTCCTAAGTTCGCTATGGGGTAGGCTTCTTTGTTGGGAGAAAGTGGCTATTCTTACCTTCTTTATAACTTAAGCTACATACAGGTGGTTAGTTTTGGCAAGCCCCAACAAACCCTACATATTTTCTTTCTATTTTTAAGATTTGACCAAGTTGAACTGGAACAAACAGAATTATATTTATCCCCAAAGTCCTTCTCTTTCTATTGCACTCCTCCACATGGTTGAAATTTGCTCAGTATAGGAAAGAAAAAACAAGTTCAACTAAGAAAAACTCCCAGTCTTTTTTTCCTCTGTTAGTCATTTTTAAAATCATTCACCGGTTCTTACAATAAAACTGGAAGAACTAATAATGTGAGAAGAAAAAAAAAGTGGAATTGTCTACAACAGAGTAAATCTAACACTATCACTAAATGATGATTTGCTCTTTTTTCCTCTCTTTGAAGTCTGAAAACAATTTTTCAATCGATATACAGTTTTCAGAAACTTGGAAAAGCAATAGCATGTTCTGATATCTCTAAACGTGTTATAAAATTAACCTATTAGCTTCCTAGTGTGCCACATGGCAAACAAGGAAATCCTGAAGCATGAAAGGAGGATGAAGTGGCCTATACACTGAATATTGATTGATTGAGCATGTATTATTGAGCAGTAATTATGACCTAGGGCTTCCCTTGTGGCCCAGCTGGTAAAGATTCTGCCTGCAATGCAGGAGACCTGAGCTTGATCTCTGGGTTGGGAAGACCCCCTGGAGAAGGAAAAGGCTGCCCACTCCAGTATTCTGGCCCAGAGAATTTCATGGCCTGTATAGCCCATGGGGTACAAAGAGTCAGACACGACTGAGCGACTTTCACAGTCACTTAGGAGCCAGGGCTTCCACTGACTGGGCTTCCCAGGTGGCACTGGTGGTAAAGAATCCTCCTGCCAATGCAGGAGATGCACGAGACGCAGGTTCAATCTCTGGGTCGGGAAGATCCCCTGGAGTAGGAAATGGCAACCTGCTCTGGTATTCTTGCCTGGAAAATTCCATGGACAGAGGAGCCTGGTCAGCTACAGTCCATGAGTCCATGGGGCAGCAAAGAGTTGGACACAACCGAGTGACTGATCACACTTCTACTGAACAGATCAAACACATGAACGTGTGCTAAGTCACTTCAGTCTTATCTGACTCTTTGTGACCCCATAGACTGTAGCCTGCCAGGCTCCTCTGTCCATGGGATTCTCCAGGCGAGAATACTGGAGTGGGTTGCCATGCCCTCCTCCAGGGGATCTTCCCCACCCAGGGATTGAACCTGTGTCTCTTTGCCACTAGCGCCACCTGGAAAGACCATGGAATATGAATTAGTAACTAAAGGTGTGCTCCTGCCTTCTTAGAGCTGGGATCCTACTCTCATCCATCTTTACCCAGATTACAGTGAGGATTATCTGGAACAGCTTTGCAACAATACCAATGCCTGGACCCAAGGTAAGAAATTCTAGGGTTGCAACTCAGGAACAAGTATTTCTCAAAACTCCCCAGATGATTCTAAGAGAAGCCAGTGTTGAAAACCACCAGCCTACATACCCTAGAGGTAGCTACAAAACCACAAAATATTTTGAAGAGGAAGTGGTCGTGGAAATTTTCTATGATGTAATATGAACTACATAGCGTTAACTTTGAAGCATTCTTGCCATGTTTATCTTAAACTCAATAAAGCTTTAAGCCTCTCAATCCATTTTTTGGATAATTTAGAGGATAGAAGGAAACGTTAAATGGCATCGCAAGGAAAAATATCAAACAGTTCCAGAATGGCACTTTCTCCAAGACAGATAGATTGGTTCCTTCACAAAGAAAGCAATATCAAGAAAAGCAGAAGGGGGTTAGGAGTGGAGTGAGGACTGGTACACATTAAAAGAGAAGAAACAACAGAGTTTCAAGGACTTCAATCCCTGAGTCAAGAAGATCCCCTGCAGTAGGAAATGACAGCCCACTCCCTGGGTCAGGAAGATCCCTGGAGAGGAAAATGGCAAACCCCTCCAGTACTCTTGCCTGGGAAATCCCATGGACAGAGGAGCCTGGTGGGCTATAGTCCACAGGGTTGCAAAGAGTCAGACACGACTGAACAGACACAAAGAAACAACCGCCAAATAAAACACTTTAATTATGTCCTGGTTCACAAAATTCCTGGGGATAATTTTGAGGGACAATTTAGGAAATTTAAATTATATACTAGAGACTAGACGATATTAGTTAACATTATCAATTTTTCTTAGGTGTTTAGAAATCTCAATATCAGTGAGAATGTCCTTACTTTAAGGAGATGCATGTTGAGGTATTTAAGTGTATCCACAACTTTCAAATTGTTCTTCAGCAGCCCAAAAGGAAATCACACGTATAGACAAAGCAAATATAGTCATATTTTTTAAGACGTTCAAAAGAGGCTGAAGTGTTAAAAATGAAAGAGTCTGCTGAATAGTGATAATAATTATATTTAATTAACTACCATGTATTGAGTTCTGTGTTCCAGATACTGTACTAATGACTTTATATATTGGTATTANAATATAGTCATATTTTTTAAGACGTTCAAAAGAGGCTGAAGTGTTAAAAATGAAAGAGTCTGCTGAATAGTGATAATAATTATATTTAATTAACTACCATGTATTGAGTTCTGTGTTCCAGATACTGTACTAATGACTTTATATATTGGTATTATTTCACTTCTAAAGAAAACATTATCATTTTAATTTCACAAATGAGAAAACTGAAGCATTATTATTGTAATTTCACAAATGAGACAACCGAAGCTTGTAAAGAATAAACAGTTTTTTTAAGTTCACACTGAAACAGATTTTGAACCAAGCTCTTCCTGTTTCCATTGTGGGAGATCTTGAGTACTACGTATGCAACATTGCTCTGCCCCCAAAAGTATACACGCTTCGTATTTACTTCCATTACAGTGCTTAGTGTTTATGTGTCTGCTCTATAGACTGGGTCTTCTTTGTCACAGGAAGACTATGATCTTTGGAGTCCTGCCCACCTGGATTCAGATCTTGGCTCTGTTACTTATTTGATGTTGTTCTTTGGCAATTTTTACAAACTTCCCTCAGTTTCAGCTTCCTTTTTTGCAAAGATGGATATAATATAAAGTGCTTTATAGGACTGAAAGCACTTAACACAGCTCTGGCATATAGTGAATGCCCACTAAATGTTTCCTCTCTCCTTACTTTTTACAAAATTTAATTTGGACGACCACAAATGACTTCTGCTCATACTGAGAAATCCCCAAAGCTCATTGTTTGCTCAGTGCTGAATCCTGCAATTGTGTCCATTCACTGTCGATTTGGAATCAGGGACCATGGCTTTGAATCCCTAAAGCCTACAACAGGAGAATTCAACTAGTCTTTAAAAATATATATGTTTGTTAGTATTAAATCACTGGTATGCCTGGAGCAGGAAATGGCAACCCACTCCAGTGTTCTTGCCTGTGAAATCCCATGAACAGAGGAACATGGTGTGCTACAGTCCACGGGGTCACAGAAGAGTCAGACAGGACTGAGCAACTAAACAACAGCAACAGACTGCATGAGAATCTATATTTATTTTCTAAGGAAGAGGAAACACATACTTTTTAAATAAGAGAGAGGCTGATGTTGCTGGAAAAAACTTAGTCAAGATGTGTTTTGCTTTGAAAAAATAAAAATAAAATTAATGATCAATATGATAGTCATTGTGACTTCATTTATTAAGCTTGTGCCGGGTATTAAAAGTTCCCTCTAGGAACTTAAAATGATATTTTCAATGGGTTTCTAAAATTCAGGCAGGAATAGTTGTTTGTAATATATTTTAGAACTAAGAAATGACATTCCAGGTAAACGAAACAGTCTGAGTAAAGTCATAGAAATGGGAAAATGTAAAAAAATTTTTTCCAGAGACAGGTAGTAAACTCAGTTGTATTACTATACGCTTAAAAGCATACATAAGAGGTAAGATTGGAAAGTTTGATTGAAAAGCTTCAGGCTTCAATATGAAAAACTACTATCAGTTTTGAAGCAACTGAACAATTCAGGTTTCTGAGATCTCACATATCAGACCTCGTCTAATCTAGAAGTGTGTTGTATGAGTATCTGTATGTGTCCTGTTGGGCAGATGCAGGGATGGCAGTTGGGTAGGTGGTCATTTCTCTATTCTCTGAATGCAATGGGACTAGAATGGTGAGGGAAAGTAAGGGAGATTTGGGGGATAGACAAATTAGAGGATATAGCTACTGACTGGATGTAGCAATCAGCCTGGATAAACAGGCCAAGTTGGCTTTGAGGTCTGTAGCCTGAGTAACTGAGAAAATAAAGGTACCATGATCAGAAGTGAGAAAGTCAAACTCTCCTCCCATCCAGGCTGCTGCATAACATTGAGCAGAGTTCCCTGTGCTATACACTAGGACCTTGTTGATTACCCATTTTTAATAGACCAGTGTGTACATGTCGATCCCAAACTCCCTAACTAACTATCCTTTCCTCCTATCCTTCCTCCCTGGCAACTGTAAGTTCATTCTCTAAATCTGTGAGTCTGTTTCTGTTTTGTACATAAGCTCATTTGTTAGATTTCTCATATAAGGGATGTCATACTACATTTCTCCTTTTCTGTCTGACTTACTTCACTCAGTATGACAATCTCTAGGTCTATCCATGTTGCTGCAAATGGTATCATTTCATTTTTAATGGCTGAGTAATATCCCATTGTGTATATTGTTGTACATGTTTGGGCTTCTCTGGTAACTCAGCTGGTAAAGAATCTACCTGCAGTGCAGGAGACCGTGGATTGATCCCTGGGTCAGGAAGTTCCCCTAGAGAAAGGATAGGATACTTACTCCAGTATTCTTGGGCTTCCCTGGTGGCTCAGATGATAAAGAATCCACCTGCAATGTGGGAGACCTGGGTTTGATCCCTGGGTTGGAAAGATCCCCTGGAGAAGGGAATGGCAGCCCAATCTAGTATTTTTGACTGAAGAATCTCATGGACAGAGGAGCCTGGCAAACTATATAGTTCATGGGGTTGCAGAGAGTCAGATATGACTGAGTGACTAAACACAGCACTTTTGGGGGAGAATGGATGCATGTATTTGCATGTCAGAGTCCCTTTGCTCTCTACCTGAAACTGTCACAACATAACTGTTAATCAGTTTTTCTCCAATATAAAATAAAAAGTTAAAAAAATAAGTGAGAAAGTAATAATAATGAGCTGTTTCAAGGGACTTGAGAAATTTCCTGATGGAAAAGGTAAATTAGTTCATTTGTTAGATTCTGCTAGAATCTAGCTAGAGTTTGTTAGACTTGTACCTTCTTTTAATTAGTAACACCACAGTCCACCACCATTAGAGGCACCAATAAAGCTGAAGTCTTGAAGATCTGTCTCTCCTCAACTTGGGTAGCAGAGCACCTAACATCCTGTGAGCTGATGTCTGGACGCAGAGCAAAGGAGAGGGCTTGCAGCAGCAGGCAGACTGGCTTAGGAGAGCCCTCGCCCAGAGCTTCATGGCTGTCCTGTGGTCCATAGGATCTACAGTTCTGTCTGCCTCATGGATAGTCTGGTTGAGAAAAAAGATATAATCTGGGGAAAGTAAGTTTAGGGTAGCTACATAATATTAATAAATCAAAATATTACTCTCCTTTATTTATTCAATAGATATCGAACATCTAATAAATACCAAGTATTGTGGGTACTGTTGGCATTGCAGATTAGGTCTTTGTGTGAGTGCATTTTTATTCTAATTATTCTGTGAGCATTTTATTCTACATCTGATTCTAACAGTAAGCACATAAATGGATAAACAGTTTTGGAGAGTGATAATAAACTCCTAAGATTTTCCTGAAATATCTCTTAATTTTTAGAAATGATCTAAAACCTGTCCTGGCAATACTCATGACTGACTTCATATCCTTCAGGTCTAATTCAAGAGAAATCTTTTTGGCCCCCCTCTAAGCAGAGCCCAACATCTGTTTCCTGCCCAGCAATGACCACCATCTGTAATGACCGTTTATTATTTATTCCCTTGTTTAATGTCTGTCTTACCCACATGGATGGTAGTCTCCTGACAGCAGGAATCTTGTCCACTTTGTTCTCATGGGGTTTCCTTTTTCTAGGGCTAAAGCCATAGAAGGTTCTTGGTAAACTCTGTGAAATTAGGGTGACCAACTGTGCCAGTTTGCCAGGAGCTAAGGGTTTTCCCAAGACATAGGAGTTTGGGGGCTACAACCAGGATGAAGTGAAAAAAGTATGAAGTGAAAGTGTTAGTTGCTCATTTGTGTTTGACTCTTTGCAACCCCATGGACTGTAGCCTGCCAGGCTTCCCTATCCATGGAATTCTCTAGGCAAGAATACAGAGGGGGGGATAGCCATTCCCTTCTCCAGGAGATCTTCCCCACCCATGGATCAAACCCAGGTCTACTGCATTGCAGGCAGATTCTTTACCATCTGATTCTGTTCATGGAATTCTTCAGGGAAGAATACTGGAGTGGGTAGCCATTCCCTTCTCCAGGGGATCTTCCTGACCCAGGGATCGAGCCTGAGTCTCCTCCATGGCAGCTGGATTCTTTACTACTGAGCCACCAGGAAAGCCCAGAGCCACGATAGTCCTGACCAGATCGAGATGCTTGGTCACCCTATATGAAATGCACGTCTGTGAGATAAGAAATTAGCCCCCCAAATTAGCCCCAGACCTTCAGTCATTGAAGCTGAATGTCAAAGCTTATGAAACCAGACGCAGAACAGAGGTGTCACTATGCCGTGGGATGGTGAATTGCAGCCACTGCCTCTAGTGTTAGGCCGAGCCTTAGGGAAAGTGACAATAGATCCCTGGGGACTCTTTGAAGCATCCTCATCATTATAATAATGCAGACAATGAACTCTGGGGAAAGATATAACCAGAACTATAGTCGTAACCAAGTCTGTGGAGTTGGGTCACGTCCATCACTTCTGGGCCTCCTCAGGCCTCTTGGCTGGCTGCTGAGGTATCCAGATGGAATCAGTCTAAAAACTGACAATTAAAAACAGTATTAATATGAAGCAGTATTTGCCAGCTAGAAACCTCTGAAATAGAATCTCCAATCCCCTCATTTTACAGTTGAGGAAACTAAGAATCTGAGGTGTTAACTTCTCCAATAGAGAGCCAAGTTCTATAGGATCCCTGTTATTAATACTTATTCCTATACTGCCCAGGGTCCCTTTCAAAGAATGTTCACTGCTTTCACTTTACAGGTGAGAAAATGAGTCCCTTCTGTTATCTGCTCTCAACAGGCTGTCCTGTTTTACATTTTCTTCCTCATTTTGTATGCTCTGGAACAAGTTCAGCTAGCCTTTTTTGCAAATGACTTATTTCAATGTACTGGTTGGTTCTCCCTAAAATAACTGTCTAACAGATTCAAACATTACTTCTTCCTGGTTTAATTATTCTGAGATTTAGAGTAAAAAAATCTCCCTGCTATGTAAATCACAGAGAAAGAAAGAGAGGGAAATTTTTGAAAAAAGAAGATAAAAGAAAAATAAAAGGAAAGAAAGCCTGAAAACTCCTGTAAAAAATTGTGAAACCTGGTAGAGGCACCTTATCAAGCTAGATGTTCTTAGAGTTATATCACTGTGATATACTTTAAAGGCTAGGTTTTACCCTCACCGGTGGAAAGGCACAGGCCAAAATTCACATTCAGTTTTATTTTGTTGTGTGTTTTGAATCAAAAAATGACAATTGTCAACTATTAGCCTTAGTGCAAGAGTGGGGGCAGGGCTAGCCAAAATTGCATCTATTTAGAGATATTTTCAAAACAGTATGTCCCAGTTCAGCTATTCTGGGGGGAAAAGTACAGCTTGTTAGTATTTTGGAAGTTAGAAAGTTTGGGCTCACAACTGCCTTTTGTAACAGCTGGTGTTTGACTTTTAACTTAGGAAGGCAGGGCATTTCAAAGAGTTTGTTGTGAGTTCTTAAGAAACAAAAGAGAACGTAAGACAAATGTTTTATATATTAGGGGGATTTTATCCAGGCTAAGATATTTTATTTGACCTTCTGTTGTGGATTTCTTGTTGTGAGAGGTGTTAAATTCATCCTTTCACAGAGAAGGGCTTGGTCTTTCTTAGGCTTATTTCCTTACATGCTTTTTCTTGGGAGATAATCTCTTTAAAATCACCGAGAAATACATTCTGGACCAGAAAATTTCTATTTATTCCATCTCTTTCCAAATTTTACCACTGCTGGCAACAGGCATGTCCTTCCACCCCATTTACTCATCAAACACATCTTGAAAACATATTCTCTGACTCTCTCAACAGACCTGAAGGGAATGGACTATTCTACTAATAGACATTTCCATGTATGCAACCTCCATTTTCCTTTCATTCTTGACCACTCTTCAGAGACAGCTAATTGGAGTTAATTATGTGGGTAACTGTAGATTCTAAGGATATCACTAGTTAATTCCAAGCCCTAGAAACATTAGTCATATGCTAGTGGTGTTAATGTGTATGAGGTTTGACCTTAAAGAAGATTTCTATCCAGACTCGAAGCCCTTTTGTGGGTTTAATACTCATAGTAAACGTCACAGTCTGAGAGAATATACTCACAGTCACATCACAGCAAGAGAAAGCTAATCTTGATAAACTCTGTGAGATGCATAACATTCTTTAACAAACTTTTCATATATATAATTTTGTGTGTGTGTTTATATGCATGTGTGTGTGCTCAGTATAGTCTGACTCTGTGACTCCGTGAACTATAACCACCAGGCTCCTCTGTCCATGGGATTTCCCAGGCAAAAGTACTGGAGTGGATTGCCATTTCCTTCTTGAGGGGATCTTTTAGATCCAGGGATCAAACCTATAGTCTCTTGGATCTCTTACATTGGCAAGTGAATTTTTTACCAGCTGAGCCACAAATTCTCTGGACTTTTTATTAAGTTATACTTTATAAATGTGATTAATCAATGAGCAGGAAAAGGTAAAACAATAACTTTACCAGTATATATTACTTTAAAATTAAAACTTTAAATATAGACATTTAGGGAGTTCCTGGCTTAGTGGTTAGGATTCTGAGATTTACTGCCGTGATCTGTGTTCAATCTCTGGTCAGGGAACTGATCTCCTGTAAGCTGCATCAGTTCAGTTCAGTCACTCAGTCATGTCCGACTCCTTGTAACCCCATGAACTACAGCATGCCGGGACTCTCTATCAGCAACTCCCTGAGTTCACCCAAACTCATGTCCATTGAGTCGGTGATGCCATCCAACCATCTCATCCTCTGTCATCCCCTTCTCCTGGCCTCAATCTTTCCCAGCATCAGGGTCTTTTCAAATGAGTCAGCTCTTCCCATCAGGTGGCCAAAGGATTGGAGTTTCAGCTTCAACATCATTCCTTCCAATGAACACCCAGGACTGGTCTCCTTTAGGATGGACTGGTTGGATCTCCTTGCAGTCCAAGGGACTCTCAAGAGTCTTCTCCAACACCACAGTTCAAAAGGATCAATTCTTTGGCGTTCGGCTTTCTTTATAGTCCAACTCTCACATCCATACATGACTACAGGAAAAACCATAGCCTTGACTAGACAGATCTTTGTTTACAAAGTAATGTCTCTGCTTTTTAATATGCTCTCTAGGTTGGTCATAACTTTCCTCCCAAGGAGTAAGCGTCTTTTAATTTCATGGCTGCAATCACCATCTGCAGTGATTTTGCAGCCCCCCAAAANCAAGAGTCTTCTCCAACACCACAGTTCAAAAGGATCAATTCTTTGGCGTTCGGCTTTCTTTATAGTCCAACTCTCACATCCATACATGACTACAGGAAAAACCATAGCCTTGACTAGACAGATCTTTGTTTACAAAGTAATGTCTCTGCTTTTTAATATGCTCTCTAGGTTGGTCATAACTTTCCTCCCAAGGAGTAAGCGTCTTTTAATTTCATGGCTGCAATCACCATCTGCAGTGATTTTGCAGCCCCCCA
The DNA here is from genome assembly GCA_006410875.1 of Neotragus pygmaeus. Taxonomy (NCBI): domain Eukaryota; kingdom Metazoa; phylum Chordata; class Mammalia; order Artiodactyla; family Bovidae; genus Neotragus; species Neotragus pygmaeus. The sequence goes on along the minus strand of SJYV01047553.1, from coordinate 34,382 downwards.
AAATAAAGTCAGCCACTGTTTCCCCATCTATTTGCCATGAAGTGATGGGACCAGATGCCATGATCTTTGTTTTCTGAATGTTGAGCTTTAAGCCAATTTTTTCACTCTCCTCCTTCAATTTCATCAAGAGGCTCTTTAGTTCTTCTTCACTTTCTGCCATAAGGGTGGTGTCATCTGCATATCTGAGGTTATTGGTATTTCTCCCGGCAATCTTGATTCCAGCCTGTGCTTCTTCCAGCCCAGTGTTGCATGGCACAGCACAAGAAAGGAAGAAAAGAAATAATTTTAAGGTTATGTAACATAGTTATATGAAAACATCCAATTTTCGCCTTAAAAATCTTTTGTGTTTTTGGAAGAAATTTACAAAATTTAAAAAAGAAAAGGTATTGACACCTGTGTATTCACCACCCACAAATGATAATATCAAACATCTTGTCGTGTCTGCTTTATATCTTCTTTATGAAAGAAATAAATACTATATTGGAAAAGACCCTGATGCAGGGAAAGATTGAGGGCAAGAGAAGAAGGGAGTGACAGAGGATGAGATGATTGAATGGCATCACCGACTCAATGGACATGAGTTTGAGCAAACTCAGGCAGATAGTAAAGGACAGGGAAGCCTGGCGTGCTGCAGTTCATGAAGTCACAGAGTCAGACATGACTTAGTGACTGAACAACAACAGCAAAAACACTTCACATAAAGCTGGAATCCACTTTGTCTTCCGTGCCCAGTCCACCCCCACCCCTTCCCTGGGACAGCCATTCTAATTCAGTGAACTAATTAAATTATATGATCTGCCCCATTTGTTTTTGTGCATAAAAATATACTTAATATTACATTTTTTCACAGCAATATTTAAATACATTGAACAGAAATGCTGCTGTTACTATGAAAATAATGGCTGTCCATGAGTCAAAACGTCTGGACATTTTACAAAATTAAACTTCACAAGATTATCTAGAAATCACAACAATGCTATAATATTTATGAAAGAGGATACAGTCTTCTGAAAACTATTTTATTAAATAAAAAATAACTTCTAGGAATATGTTTTCATGATGACAACATCAAATGCTTACTAAAGAAGGTTTTTTGATTTCCTTTTTGGGGGAAGGGCATGCTGCACAACTTGTGGGATCTTAGTTCCACAACCAGGGGTTGAACCCAGACCCATAGCAGTGAAGGCTTAGAGTCCTAACCACTGGACTGCCAGGGAATTTCATAACTTCTTGAATACAGTTTATAAAGTCTGACTAATAGTCTAAACTATGGTCATGTTAATGATAAAGCAACTGAGAATTTACTATATTACTATCTTGAATATTAAATAGATAAATGATATTAGCAATATTTAGAGAAATCTAATAAAAGGTATTAACAATATCTAAAGAATTCTTCTTTATCATTTCATCAAGAAGTATTTAGTAGAGAGAATTTTTCATCAATATTTGAAAACAAATTATACTTCCATAACCTCAAAGTTCATCACCAGATAGTCAACACTGAAATCAGTTTGATTATATTCTTTGTAGCCAAAGATGGAGAAGCTCAATATAGTCATCAAAAAAAAAAAAAAAAACNGGTGAAAAATGGAAACAGTGATATACTTTTTTTCTCAGGCTCCAAAATCACTGCAGATGGTGACTGCAGCCGTGGAATTAAAAGTTGCTAGATCCTTGGAAGAAAAGCTGTAACCATCTAAAGAGCATATTCAAAAGCATTGGCATTACTTTGCAATTAATGGTCTATCAGCTCATACTATATAGTTTCAATTACTCATGGATGGATGGGATAGTTGGAATATACAGGAAGCTGAGCATGGAATAATTGATGCTTTTGAACTGTGGTGTTGGAGAAGACTCCTGAGAGTCCCTTGGACTGTAAGGAGATCAAAGCAGTCAATCCTGATGGAAATCAGCCCTGAATATTCATCGGAAGTACTATTGCTGAAGCTGAAACTCTAATACTTTGGCCACCCAATACAAAGAACTAACTGTAGGAAATGACCCTGATGCTGGGAAAGCTTGAGGGCAGAAGGAGAAGGGCCTAGCAGAGGATGAGGTGGTCGACTAGTACAACTAATTTGATGCATATGAGTTTGAGTAAACTGGGAGTTAGTGATGGACAGTGTGATGGTGTGCTGTTAGTGACAGTGTAGTGCAGTCTCTGGTATTGCAGAGAGTTGCTATGACTGAGCAACTGAACAACAGCAGAGTAATATATTTCAGTAAGAAGTGAAGACCTAACTTTCAAGAAGACTCTCAGAGAAAAATAGAGAAAAAAATAGCAATCCACTTCTTATACAGCCGTTTTTACATCTACTGAAAAAAGTTTTTCCATATTTAAATATGGCTTTCCTGAAGTATTTGAATTATTTTTTTTTTCATCTCAGAGAGGTGTATTGATGAAGTCATGATGCACAGACCAATGTCAGTTCTCACAGATTCCCTTAATAAAATCATGAAGTACTTAAGGAGTTAGGGGTATTTTTTCCATGGGAATGAAATATTTTGATGAAGAACTGTTAATTATTTAGAAAACACTAATTACTATAATCAAATTAGTTTGGGATATTTGGAGTCTTTCCTTCGGTATCAGAAGACACTACAGCCCTAACAATAATGCAGGGTTTTACAACCAAAACCCTGAAACAGAATAGCTCACCATACTCTAAAAGCACGTTAGAAAAGTGTTAATTTGCTGTGGCAAAAACAACTTGAAGAACAATCATTAGAGTCTGCTAAAAAATGCAGTATGTGGTTAATGGTATGAAAGGTTAGGGTAGACAACACTTGAACTATGGTAAAGGAAATTGTACTAAAAGTTTCCTAGTGTGTGGACAGAACGAGAAGTCTCCTCAGAAACTAAAACAAACAAAACAGATTGATACATTATTTTAGAAAATCCAAATGGTTTCAGAATGAAATATAAAGGTGCAGAAGAGGTCACTAACAGCTTCAATAGATATATGTATACTCGAATTACATGAGCAACAAGATGTTTCACAGGCTTTGAGGCATTCACACCACAAATTTGGACCTTGATGGTTGTGATACCCTAACCTCTCATCCTGGTGAACTATTGCATATAATATTTTTACTTTATGATAAATTTGTTCTATTCAGTATCATTCAATCATGTTTCAAAAAATAAGTATTTTTGGGCTTTCAACATTCAAAGTACATTTGCTTGTTGCTACATATATGTAAATACACTTCTATGTTAAACTAAGTCACTGTTTTTAGTTAAGGTCTTATTTATTTTATTATTTTTAAAATTGCATTTATTTTGGCAGGGGTAGTTATTCATTGATGTTCAAGGGCTTTCTCTAGCTGAGGCAAGTGGTATGGTCCACTTCAATATGGTCCATAAACTTCCTATGCTGATGGTTTCTTTTGTTGGAGAACACTGGCTTTAGTTTTGGCACATGAGTTCCTGAGTTGTGGCCCATGAGCTTAGTTACACTTCAGCATGTGGGATCTTCCCAGACAAGGATCCCTGGAAAGCTGACTATTAATTGGTGGATCACTAGGGTAGTTCTGAACAAACACAGATTATAGAGGCTAGAAGTTTGATACAGTACATATGAAAGCCAAGAAGTACTTCTTAAGTAGATACT
>SJYV01047553.1:6807-30182 GCA_006410875.1 Neotragus pygmaeus | reverse complement strand
ATTTAACTTATATGCAGAGTACATCATGAGAAATGGTGGGCTGGATGAAGCACAAGCTGGAATCAAGATTGCTGGGAGAAATCTCAATAACCTCAGATATGCAGATGACACCACCCTTATGGCAGAAAGTGAAGAAGAACTAAAGAGCCTCTTGATGAAATTGAAGGAGGAGAGTGAAAAAATTGGCTTAAAGCTCAACATTCAGAAAAGAAAGATCATGGCATCTGGTCCCATCATTTCATGGCAAATAGATGGGGAAACAGTGGAAACAGTGGCTGACTTTATTTTGGGGGGTTGCAAAATCACTGCAGATGGTGATTGCAGCCATGAAATTAAAAGGTACTTACTCCTTGGAAGAAAAGCTATGACCAACCTAGATAGCATGTTGAAAAGCAGAGACATTACTTTGCAAACAAAGGTCTATCTAGTCAAAGCTATTGTTTTTCCTGTAGTCACGTATGGATGTGAGAGTTGGACTATAAAGAAAGCTGAGTTCCAAAGAATTGATGCTTTTGAACTGTGGTGTTGAGAAGATTCTTGAGAGTCCCTTGGACTGCAAGGAGATCCAACCAGTCCATCCTAAAGAAGATCAGTCCTGAGTGTTCACTGGAAGGACTGATGTTGAAACTCCAGTCCTTTGGCCAACTGATGGGAAGAGCTGACTCATTTAAAAGACCCTGATGCTGGAAAAGATTGAAGGCTAGAGGAGAAGGGGATGACAGAGGATGAGATGGTTGGATGGCATCACCAACCCACATGAGTTTGAGTAAGCTCTGGGAGTTGGTGATGGACAGGGAAGCCTGGCGTCTTGCAGTCCATGGGGTCAGAAAGAGCTGGACACGTCCGAGTGACTGAACTGAACCTCAAAGTAGCTCCACAAACTTCAGCCCTGAAGGAGTAATTAGGAAGTCAAATCAGGTAGGTTTTGAAGTCTTGGACTTACTACCCAGGCTCTTTGACTTTATAACCTTGGTGAATTTCCTTGTTGGATGGCCTTGGAGAGATCATCTAATCTCTTAGTATTCAATTTCCTCAATTAATAAATGCCTTGGTTGGTGGCATTGAGGTGGGGAAAGATGAACAGAGATGATCGTTAATTTTTCTCAGCTCTAAGATTTTATTGTTCTATTATTCATTTTCTCCCTTCCCTACAACACTCAATGTTCTAGGACGTAGACTGGTAATTAGTCAAAACTGAGGGGACTGTCTAGCAAAATAATCACACAATATTAAAGGATATAAGAATAGGAAATATAAAACTTTTTTTTCATTCATTATAAGATCAACTCCTCCACAAGAAACCAGACCAAACCACTATAAAGAGAAATTTGAACTAGAGAAATAGTATGTTTACCACTCACTGTAAAGGTTTTACAAGATGAAGAATATTTATCTAAATAAATTCATGTTAAATATAGTTGAATCTCCTCTCAAAAGAATGATTTATTATTTAGTTGCTCAGCCATGTCCGTCTCTTTGTGACCCCATGGACTGCAGCACACCAGGCTTCCCTGTCCTTCACCATCTCCTGGAGTTTGCTCAAACTGATACATTATATTAAAATAGTGTTTAAGGTTATGAAATATTTCTTTCTCTGTATAAAAAAATTCACTGTGCATTATACAATCAATGATGATGAGACTGTCTCATAACCAGGCCAAGCAATATTGTTTCTCAATATGAATATCCCTTCTGAGGGTATTGCAAAAATTACTTTGTATGAATAAGTAAGAATTGGCAAATGAGCAAAATAATGATGCTTATAAAGGAAAAATAATATATTTGCTTTTCTGTAGTTCTTGTCTGGTATAAATGAAAATATGGTAATTTTTACATCTTCTTAGGGCTCTTTGAAAACCTACTATGAAAACCTATGTACTTTGTGGAATTTTCCATGCAGTTGTGACATTCTTCTCTACAACTTTAAAGTCCGGTAGACAAACAGTGACAATTTGTCACCTAGAGGATCACCTAGATGTGTGGAAGAGACTTCCCTGAAGTTACCTTTTCTAGTCAATTCCCTTTTACTTAGTGGTAACTTAGCAAATCGAAATGACTGGCTCTCTATAATATTTTTAGTGAACCCAGGAAGGAAATGCCTCTGTAATAACCACCATTAGAACTGAATGACCTTCATGAACCCAGTTTTCTCCCTAAATGAGACAGTGCTGTGAAAGAACATTGTAAATGATAACAATTGTTAGGAATTATGATTGAGGAGACCATTCCAAGGCTGACCCAATCATGTGTTTCATTGCAAAAATTCCTCCCAAGGGGCAGGGTTCATTTTATAGTTGTGAAGGGCCAAGGACTCAGAATCTTGAATATCTAAATTTTCCAGTCCTGTGCTCACCATCCTTCCTTCAGTTTCCAGGAAAAGGTAGAAATAGAGGTCAGTGTCAAATACATACACACTTTATTACTGTGAAATTCCAACATGGCCCCCTCATAGGCTAGGAGGGCCCATGAGCAGAATTCATGTTACTCAGGCTAGAATGAGAAAGAGGCCACGAAACTCAAGCATGCCAAGCAGCTTCCTTCCCTGTTTCATTCTAGGCTCTCAGATGAGGAAAGGGAAGTCAGGGGAAATCATGCTAAAAAGCAGGGGAATATAAGGGGTTTTTTTTGTAAGGTCTAGAGCAAGGCTGCTCTAATTGACCTGATCAACATCTCATCATCCCATTATAGCCACATGAAAGGGAGAATCCAAAGAGGATCCCAATAAATCAGACCTCTGGTTCCAAAATGTCTTTGTCTCTACTGAGCCACACCACTGTACTATTTCATCCTCCCTTTGTGAAAGGGTGCAGTACGGGGGAATCTTGGGGTTTTCTTTCCTCCCTCTTCCTTTAAATTGATTCTCATGCAAAAGCAATTGCTTTTCCCGCCTTTTTATATAAAATAATGGTATCTGTGCCGTACCTAGGTATTATAGAGTTTGGTTTCTTTTTATCTGTTGATTTTGCGTATTCCAGAGAAGCTGCGATTAGTTCAGACAAAGGACAAATTAACCAGCTACCAACTTATACTAACATACCTTGCTTAGGAACTGTTTAATGATTTTTCTCAAAATTACATCTGGTCATTCTTCCTGTTTCTGCTTTCTGAAATGCTTGTAATCTTCTGTCAAAATATACGTGAGGCAGTATACATCATACTTATAAAACACGGGTTTGTCTTCCTTGGCTTTGAAAGTGAGAAGGCTGAGGATGTGGTCTAGACTGGCTGTTGATAAGCAATGTGACCTATGCCTTTGTTTCCTGCCATTTATAAACTGGGGCTAAGATTCCATATCCTTGGACTCTTCATCTTCATATTTCAGAGTGACACTAAGAAGCTAAATGAAAGAGAATATGTGGAAGTGTTCTGGAGAGTTACTTGGCCATTTCACAAGGCCCTTTAAGATCCAGAGAGAGGGAATTCAATACCAAAAAAAGCTGCTGTTCTATTTGGGGCATTGTTGTTCAGTCACTAAATCATGTCCAACTCTTTGTGACCCATGAACTGCAGCATGCCAGGCTTCCCTGTCCTTCAGCATCTCCCGGAGTTTGCTCAAACTCATGGCCATTGCGTTGGTGATGCCATCCACCCATCTCATCCTCTGTCATCCCCTTCTCCTCCTGCTTTCAATCTTTCCCAGCATCAAGGTCTTTTCCAATGAATCAGCTCTTTACATCAGGTGGCCAAAGTATTGGAGCTTCAGCTTCAGCATCAGTCCTTCTGATGAATATTCAGGACCGATTTCCTTTAGGATGGACTGGCTTGATCTCCTTGCAGTCCAAGGGACTCTCAAGAGCACCTTCTTCTCTCCAGCCCCACAATTCGAAAGCATCAATCCTTTGGCACTCAGCCTTTTTTATGGTCCAACTCTCACATCCATACGTGACTACTGGAAAAACTATAGCTTTGACTAGACAGGCCTTTTTTACTGTTTTTCTTAAACTGGAGCCTTGGTCCATTCCTATATACTTTTCCCTATTTAGTTCTATTTGGTGTTGAACCTTATTCCTCTTTGATATAAAGTGCTTTAAGCATTGGAAGGCAGTTATTCTTTGTGAGAGTTTCATTTAAATTTCTTGTGTCTTAAGAAAATCATAAGCCACAAAAAATGATATTTAACTTGTGTCTGAGACAAGTGATAAACGTTGCTTTGCAATGAAAAGAACTGGTCTCTGGTTTATCTACACATATCTACCAGTTTTAAGAGCAATGAAAAAGCCAGACTCTGGCTTTAATTTATATACACATAGCTACTGGTTTTAACAGAAATATCCTGCATGTGAAATGACCAAGAAATAGAGGATTTTTTTTTCAGATATTATTTCCAAAATCTTAGAGTAATTATATCCATTCTGTAGAGTGAATTGGAACATTGGAACCAGAGAGAGATGTTTCATTCATGGCTTCTCCATTTGAATGTTCTTGGCAGTTATTTACCTTAAGCTTCAATTCCTTATCTCATTAGCAGAGAAAACAGTACCTGTATCCCAGAGTTTTGGTGAGGACAAACGATAATGTAAACAAATATGAAAGTGAAAGTGTTAGTCGCTCAGTCCATAAAACGAATATGATGAAATACTCAACAGCGAGTAAACGAAATGAACACCATCAGCTTATGTCAACATGGATGGATAGATGATCAAAACTTAGAAAAAACCATGAGAAAGAAAATGAGATGGATCACACAATAATGTTTAGGTAAATAAACTCTTGTGGTGCTCACATAAAATATACGTCATCGTTCATGAAAGGCAGATCAAAACATCCGCACCACATCTGTGAGAAGGGGTAAGTGGCTTTGGGTGAGAAGTGGGATCTTAGATGGGAAATGAAAGAGAATGCAATAAAAGGAGGAATGTGGGACATGAATCAGTTGTGACGATTGTTCTAATTTTGTGAGCTTCAGGTCCAAAGGGAAGGGAAAGAAAAATAATGTTCAGCACAGAGCACATAGCAGAAGCTCAATACAAGTGTCTGTTTTTATTACCCAAGTGAGGTCCTACACAGCAGGGGTTTATTTGCATCAATTTGACCAACATTACTGAGCTTGCCAACATGTCAGAGACAAGAGCTGAGCCAATGGAGTCCAAAGACCAGAAAGAAACTATGACAAGTAGAGAATGGGATAAATATCTTTTCATGATAAAAGGTAATTAAATACATACTCATAAAAGCTGTTATTTACCATTTGCGAGGCATTCATTCATTCAACCAACATATAGATAGTGAGTGTTTATTATGTGTTAGATACTGTTCTAGACATTGGAAACAGCAGAAAGACCACAACTGCAACAAGAAACCACAAACTTGGCTCTTATGGAACTTACATTATAATGAAGGGAGGGAAGCAAATACTAATAAGTAAAATAGACAGTATGTTAAATAGTAGAAAGTGCTATGGAAGAAACAACAAAACAGAGAAGGATGAGATGGATTGGGGAGGGGATTACAGTTTTAAATAGGGAGATCAGGGGACTTCCCTGGTGGTGCAGTGGCTAAGACTCCACTCTCCCAATGCAAGGGGCCCGGATTTGATCCCTGGTCAGGGAATTAGATCCCACATGGTGCAAATGAGATCCCATATACTGTAGCTAAAGATCCCGCATGCCACAACTAAGACCTGGCATTGTGTGTATGTGTGCTCAGTCGGGTTCACTCTTCGTGACACCATGTTCTGTAGCCCACTAGGCTTCTCTGTCTGTGGAATTTTCCAGACAAGAATACTGGAGTGGATTGCGATTCCCTTCTCCAGGAGATCTTCCCCACCGAGATCAAACCCACGTCTCTAGTATCTCCTGCATTGGCAGGCAGATTCTTTACCACTAGCGCCACCTGGGAAGCATTAAATAAATACTAAAATGAATTTTAAAAATAATAAGGAGGTCAGAAAAGGCTTCTCCAAGGGACACTTTTCCAAGTTTATTTTATGTGTTATATCTTTTCATCTTGTTCCATGAAGAATTTGCTTTCATAAAGCATGACTGCTTTTTTTAGATGAATCAGCTGGGCCTCAAGAACCCTTCCTTGCCTTTTCTAAGGTTTGATCTCTGGCTAAGAGACAGAGGATTAGAGTTTGAGCCACCTAACTCTGGAGCAGTCTCCTTATGTGTTACTCTCAGATAGAGAGCTGGAAGGGGCCCTGGGGGATGAACCAGAATGGGGAGCAGGAATGTGGTTTGGAAAAGCACTGAATCAATAGTGTCATAGTATCTATCATATATTTTTGAGAAATTAAAACAAATATCTTTTATTTGGATGGAAGAAAGAAAAACTGCAAAATGTAAAACTGGGAAAATCTTTTGGGCCGGTGGGTATATCCGGAGGCTACTACAAAGGATCTCAAACATTTCCATTAAGAAATCATGATTTACTCTAGCTCTTATTTATTGCTACAGGAGCAGGAACCTCAAGATTGGAAATGACTTGCCCAACCTCTTATGGCTTGTTTGCTGCAGAACCAGGGTGGAAAACTGAGCTCGGAAGACTAGCCAGCCAGCATAACCACAACAGGGCTGGGCCACTCAAGCCTGGTGCTTTACTCTGAATAGCTGGCTGGCCGTGCCAAGCTGTCTTGGCCTTACGGCTCCTTTAAACTGTAGAGAAGCTCAGATAAGTGAGAGTGTCTTCCTGAGTCATGAGGTGGGGGTAGGGAGGTGGAGGGAGTGGGGGGTGAGGAGACCCATTTGTAGAAGAGAAGGATGGAGTATAATTAGTGAAAGAGAAGCCCCAGGAGGCACCGATGAAGAAGCTGAGGGGAGGGATGAGCTAAGCATAGGCAAAGTGAACTTTAAGAGCACTGTTTCCATCCCAGGAAGGAGGAAGGAGGGAAAGAAGATGGCACAGAGACAAAGTTCCTCTATCTCAGTAATCCTAATTATAGTCCTATAGACCAGATATGAATAATGTTGTTTTATACATGGGAAAACGGAAGCTCAGAAAAGCTGCTTTACTTATCCAAGGTCACATAGCAGGCAAGAGAGTCTGTTGATGTGTGTGTGCGTGTATTAATTTTTTTAAACTTTTTATATTATATTAGAGCATATAGCCAATTGGGTTTCCCTGGTGGCTCAGACTGTAAAGAATCCGCCTGCAATCGAGACCTGGGTTTGATCCCTGGGTTAGGAAGATGCCCTGGAGAAGGGAATGGCTACTCACTCTAGTACTCTGACCTGGAGAATTTCATGGACAGAGGAGCCTGGCAGGCTACAGTCCATGGGGTGGCAAAGAGTAGACAGGACTGACTTCACTTCATATAGCCAATTAACAATGTTGTCATAGTTTCAGGTAGACAGCAAAGGGACTCAGCCATACATACATATGGATCCTCCTGATGCTTTAAGATTTTGTTCTTTTCTTGCATCTCTTCCTTCCCCTGTTGTTCAGCTTTTCTTTCCTCCAGCCTCTTTTTCTTCGTACAAGGTGAAGTACTGGGGGTTTTACCTCTTTTTGTAAAGTAGTTATCAAGTATCCAATGATAAAGTATAAGGTTCCCATGACAGTAAGACATTTACTGAGGTCAGGCCACCCCTTTGCCTCCAGAATCTTATTTCACAGCACAGTTCCCTTTCATTGTGGCACCTGTAATAGCCTCAGTTTTACGTTTTGTTCGGGTGATGATTTTCTTGTTTGTCCTCCACTAGACTGTAAGCTTCATAATAGCAGGGACCAACCTGGAGTGTGCCCCCAGCGTTTGGCACAACCCTAGCACTCAGGCTTTCCATAAATATTTGCTGAGCTCTTGTGGTTTCTCTCCGCTCCCTTCTGAAAGTTACACGGACAGTAACCTCTAGCTCATAATTATGTTAATAGAGACGGTATAACAAGTCGGGCCGGTATTTACAGGTAGCACACAAGTAAACGAACACACACACGCACACACATGACTGCACAAACAGCCCCCGGCAGGTGCACTTGGGAGGAAGCGCACGCCGACCGAGCTAGCCGCTGTCTCTTATACACATCTAGCAGAANTTAGATGTTCAGCTACTTTCTGGGTACACAAAAATGAAGACAGGAGAGTGGAATTTCTTATTGATGAAAATTATGTAGAGATTTATTATTCAACTGAACTGCCTTTTGTTTTTCTCCTACAAGTGTTTTTAAAAATGCTAGTTTTCAAGAAGGCTGAATGAGAAAAATATTTTGACCTTTTAAATTTAGTGTTACTATTAAAATCGATCATCTTAAAATCAATCTTTTGACCAGTCTGTATATTACTTTATATCATCTGTATATTACTTTGTTTCAAGGTATGTCTATGTCTAGAAGTCATTCAGTTGACTCATATTTTATTAGGAAACTCTGGTATGAAAATTACTGTAACACAGAGAAAGCACAAGTTAGTCTTGTAAGAAAGGAAAGCACTTTATAGACCACTAATATCCTTCTATTTATCTAAAAGGGAAGAATGGAGGAGGGGTGGCAGATAAGGGTAATTTTTCAAGAACTTGCAGTCAAAAAAATAATATTATCCTAGTAACCATGTTAATAGAAAATTATACTTGTTTACTAAATGTCCTAAGTATCAGTGAGGTAAATTGGGTGTAGAAACATAAACCCTTTTAGTTAACGTTGCTTCCCCATTTGATATTCTGTAATTTGACTTGAAATCTATCATGTGTAAATGATGATTCCACTACTTATCTCTGTGCTGTGCGATATGGTAGCCAGTGCTGTTCAGTAACTAGCCGCATGGGGATATGTGAACTTAAAATTAAACAAAACAAAAAAACTGCACAAGTCATGTTTTAGCTGCTAAATAGCTACGTGTGTAGGTGGCTGATGTATTGGCCAGAAAAAGAAAATTTCAAATATCTCAGCAAGTTCTTTTTGACAGCCCTTAATTAGATGATGATGATTTTGATTATCCAGAAGATCATTTTTATTCCTCTGGGAAAATGACAATTAATTCTCATCATAAACAGCACCCAAGACATAAGGAAATGAGACCGACTGGCTTTGTATGTTTGCAACTGTATATCATGAGCAATGCCACCTTCCAAAGTTGAGTAATTTGCCACAATCATAAACGCCAATTTCTCATAAAATTTCCCCTAGAACTCCAATTGTCCTTTTACTTTTCTAAACCAGCACCTACTGTTTCTGCTAGAATGCATCAGCCTTTTCAACGACAAGGAACGTGGAGCCATCTACTGTTAAGGTCAGGAACTGCATGGAAGTTGTAGATGAAAAACTGCAGGAAGAATATGCATGGTGATCATTTCCTACAAAAAAAAAAAAAGTAAAGATTTATCTTAAAGAAAGGTTTTAAATGATTCTCCAGGCCGATTTATAGTTTCCATGTACTGAATTGTTATTTTGTGTCTTGATAAACTGCTGACAAGATATTCCCAAGTCAAAAGATGACAAATTTTAGCTTTAAAAGATAGTAATTATTTGAGTCAGAATTCTTTTCCTTCGTTAATTAGGAATTAGTTTTTTTTAAAAAGGTAGCATCTAGGGCAAATGAAGCAAAATGCAAATTCATTTTTTATATGGAAACCTGTAACAAATCAGGAAATACCCCTATTTCATCCTTATAGGGAGAAATAGGACCTTCTTTCTTCAGAAATACTGATTATTTCCCCTTGACTGTGAGATCTCCTAAGCATTTGGGGCTCAGTTCCAAAGAATGTACTTATCTGGGAGTCACTTACTTTTTGTTCTCATGCCAAAGAGGTGAGTCAATTCTTACTTGTCTACTCTGTATTGTTTGTAATCTCAACACAATACCTCTTTTTTCAAGGAGGTTAGCAAAGGTGTAGCTTTTCTTGCATCCAGAGATGCTGCTAGGAAGAAATGAGAAGATAATCTTTGAGACGTCTTCAAGCTCAAAATAAGCATGTTTTAGATAGTGCTGGAAACTTGATTTTACTTTCTTCCAACTCAGACCCACGATGAGAGAAACACTCTCTGAGCCTACTGTTGACTGTTGTCTTCTGAGATTCCACAGTGCCTGAAGGAGGATAAAAGTACGTGAGATCCCAGCTGGAGTCAAGCTGAAATATATGAACTCTTTTTTCATTCCCATCTCTGGAACCTCAAGTGAGAAAGGGAAGTGGTGGCCTCTCACCAAACGGCAAAGTTCCTCTGGAATCTAGATGGGAATTTGGGAACCAGTCATTCCCGGATCTTAAATTAAGCCTCTCCTTACTAAGCAAATATGGTTTCGAAGTTCAACAGTGATAGAGTGGCTGTCCTCCACCTCATTGGGACACATGCCCAACATTTTTTAACAGAAGCAAAAGGATAGCAATCAATATAAAGGCATTGGGTTTATTAAATATCTCACCAAGGCGCTCTATGATGAAATAGGGAGAAATACACCTCTTTTTTTTCTTGCACTCCTACCCTTTGCGATCTCATTCTCCTGGGTATAAATGAAATGCTGATTTGACATCTTGGTAGAGATTTACAAAACACCTAAAGCAGATGTTGAAGGATGGCCTTTGATTTACTTCCCACACCCATCTTTTCCTGGCCCTCTTTTCCAATTTGCATTGTCACCTGAAACCACCTTAGCCTCATACACCTGCCTCCCCATAAATAACCTTGTGCAAAAGCAGTCGCTGATTCAAGCACAGTCTGCTGTTTCAAGAAAAGGCAGCTTTTCATCTGGTGCCTTAGTTGGTTTGAAACCATTAGGCATGCCTTTCAAATCCATTCATCCCTTAAATCACCCAGAGCCTGCTTCCTTGCTGCTGGATCAATGTCACGCTGAACTCTGGCAGGGTCCTTGAAAGAACATGATATATCTTTGTGACTGAATTAGCTGCTCCTGTGAGATATCTTGTCTGTCAACCAACTTTCCAGGTTCCCAAATTCATTTTAAGAAAGAGCATTCATCTTGTATACCTGGGTTAGGTATCGCTTACTTCCCCTTGGGAAGTTTCCCAGAAGAACCTGTAATCTGTATGCTAATTCTGGCAACTCAAAGCTTTCTTTTATCCTGGATCATTGTTTTAAAAACCAAATTCATTTCCCACTGTCTCATTGCCTTTTCTCCATTCCAAAGTCCTCAATTTGTGGAGGGTATGGGAGGGGGGTGAGGCCTATTTAATTATCTCTGCCCCCCCCAAAAGAAGTATCTTTTTCATTCTCTTTAACTCCATTGGATCAGTACTACCAGGAAAAAAAAAAAACACAAATATTTATTGCTTTCTAAGGAGCCAGTTTTGAATGTGTTACACCAAGGTTCTCTTCAGAACCACCATATTCTCCTTCTTTGAGGAAGTGGGTAATAAATAACGATCCAAGTTCTGTACAGGCCAGCACACATACTTCCGAATCTGAGATCTGAACTCTCTAAAAGTATATATGCATTTGTTGGTTGATTTCTTGCAGAGAAGTTTGTGATCTCCCTAAAATGCTAGAGCCACTGGCCAAATAGAATATATTCTGAGTTTCCAGCAACTGGGTTACAAGTGAAACTTTGCAAGGTGAGAACTGTTGGTGGGGTTAACCTGTCTCTTAAGCCTTATCTTCCTGGTAGTAATTTGAATAGAGTCAACAGCTTTTTCAAGCATCTCACAGAAATCTCACTTTTTCCAAAGGAGTTAACTGCTTTGAAGTTTGACTTAACCAGCAAATTAAGGACAGTACTTAATCGCCTGGGGGAGGAAATGGCAATCCGGTCCAGAATCCCATGGACAGAGGAGCCTGTGGGCATCAGTCCATGGGATCTCAAAGAGTTGGGCAAGACTGAGCAGAGCACAGCACTTACTGCTGTCACTTATTTCAATTTTGGAGAAAAGTGAATTTCTCCTAAACCAGAATTTTTGCTAGCTGGTCCCCACAGCAGGTACATTGGATTGGGCAAAATTTGTACTGAAGGAGGATGGAGAACTTGGTGGAGGATGTGCTAAAGAAGGATGGAGAAGTTAGTGTTGAGATTATGTTGGAAAGGATAGAGAAGGTAAGTAAATTGAGAGTTTACAGAACCCAGCAGACAGAACATAGTAATTGTGAGTGCTGTAAAGAGAAGGTTTGCGGCAGATAAGAAGCCAGAGCTTCACTGAGATTAAAGAAAATAAATGGAAGCTGTGGGTAGGAACTACCTTAAACTCAGTCCTTCGTCCACTGGGGTAACGTTAGCAAAGGATTCCTGGAATTAATAGCTCCCGGGGCTAAATGCTTCTTTGGATTCTCGTGTCCAGTACTTGGACATTCTGTGAATTTGTTTTCTTAAACAAAAACCAAGCCAATATTTAATCTTCTGAGCCTCCCTATTTAATTCTAGAACTGTAGCAGGTTGAACCAAAGTCTTGGACATCAAGTTTGAGCAATGCTAAATAAACAGTTCCTGATGTGGGTAATAAGAGGAAAAATACTTGAGAGAAAAAAATTGCACTATGTTTATCTTTGGAAGTATTTAAAAATCCACTTCACAAACAGTTCTTTCTGTGCCATTCTGCTGACCTTTCCCCTTGTTTAACAAATACATCTATTACACAAGGCAGTTGATCTTTCCAGAAAACAGACTGGCCACTTGCTAGAGATTGTCCAGAAATTAGTTATGCCTGCTGTGATCCATGAGCTTTCTTTGTGTCATTTTATCTCATCAGATTTTTTTTTCTGGAAATCTATAAAGTACACACAAGCAAATATTACTGTATTTCATTGAATCTAAGATGTCATCCATTATAAGATACTCTTTTATATATTGCTAAAAAAAAGAATGATGGTTAAATGTGTTTTCTTGTCACTCAACTATCTAATGAAACCCAATTTCAAAGAAACTAAAATACAAAGAAGTGTATATTAGAATATCTGAAATCTCTGACTAGAGGGGATTATTCTTTGATGGCAAAGGTCAGTATCTTAAATACTTCTGTTGACAGTGTTGCTTTTTAATAAGAGTAATTAATGGCCTATCATACATCTTTGGAGCAAGGATTTATGTAGAACTTGTAAAGGATATAAATTACTCTAATAGACTACAACTTGGGACAGACTGACAGGCTTTTCATTTTATGGGTAAACATTAGAAGTTCAAAGAAGACCATTTGCAGTATAGCATGATGTAGAGTTGTAAATTTTGAACCTGGAATGTGAAGACCTGGGTTTTAAACATGGTATGCAAGTTGAATTATCAAGATCAAGATGGTTTGTGGTCAAATCAATCAGCTGATCAGCAACAGAACTTTGGGCTAATTAGAAGGCAGAAAGCAACCAGTGACATGGTCTTTTCTTAAATTAGATTTTTAGTAAACTATAACCCCAATTAACTTATCTCAGTTGACCATCCTTTGCTATTTGCAGTATTTTCTTTTGGTACCTGGTCAGAGAGTTTTCGGAGAAGACAATGGCACCCCACTCCAGCAACTTCACTTTCACTTCTCACTTTCATGCATTGGAGAAGGAAATGGCAACCCACTCCAGTGTTCTTACCTGGAGAATCCCAGGGACCGGGGAGCCTGGTGGGCTGCCATCTATGGGGTCTCACGGAGTCAGACATGACTGAAGCGATGCAGCAGCAGCAGAGAGTTTTTTGGTATGCTGATATTTTGTACACAGTTCCCAGGAACAATACAAATGCCTTTTGTCATTGCTCTAAAAAATGCTCTAACTTTTCCATAAAGGAAATTGGTAGTTTGTTATTATTTAGAATTTTGGAAGGAGAGAGCAAAAGTGGAAATAAGTTTCCAGGTGAAGAATATAATTCCTAGGGGTGAATAAGTGACTCTCCAAAGTCTTCAAGGCTCTTAAGCCCCAGACGAGGGCTTCATACAGTCTGCATCTTTGTCCATATCTGGATTCCTGTCCACTTTTGGGGAGTAAATGTGCTTATCTATGAAACAGAAAAGAGATACACTGACATACAGCATAGACTTGTGGTTGCCAAGAGGGTATCAGGGTACAGGGAGGACGGATTGGGAGTTTGGGATTAACAGATACAAACTACTCTGCATACATACAACTGAATCACTTGGCTGTACACCAGAAACTAACAGAACATTGTAAATCAACAATACTTCAATAAAACAATTAAAAAGTAATAATAAGTACTTTTGGTGCTGATTTTTTGAAAGGGAATTCTGAGTAATTTGTGACCGTTTTGTGAGTTAGTGATTCCTGTCAACCAACCGAAGGCCACAGGGGTGTGTGTGTGCAAGATGCAAGAAAGTTCCACTGGGCTCACTTGATGCTGTAGCCATGGGACTGTGAGGTCCTAATCTGGTCACTTCACCTCCCTGCACAGGGTCTCAGTTTGTGCATTGGTGGACCTGACTGTCATGGCGCTTGGACCTCGGCTGCTTGCATAACTGTTTTCTAGTCATTGCTGATCCCTTAGCACCTAGCTACAGCCTTAGATGCTAATCCCTTACCATACATTCCCCACCTGGTTGCAGCCTTTGAATCCTTCCTTTTCACGGGGCCTCTGGGCAACCACTTCAGATTGATTGCAGCTAGAAAGTGAAATGAAACCTATTTCCATCTTCGACTAGTTGATTTCCTATGGTCCTTTTGAACTTCTGGCACTTTTTGATTGTCTGAAATTCCCAACTCTTGGCCTACTGCCTCCCCAAAGCACTTTACTATGATGGTTTCAGTAGCAGTGAGTGAGTAGAAAAATCAAGGAAAATTCATGATTCTTGGCAGAAGGGGGAAAAGAAAACCTTCAAGGGGATGATGGAGTGAGTTCCACTTGTCAACCTTGGGTGACAACGATACTGTGTGGTTTTAACCATCTAAAGCTTTTTTAAGCCAAAGGCAGGTGACCACATCCAAATGGAAGGTTCCTTCCAGGCTGTAACTTTTAGATGTTTCTCATCTCAGTCTCTCGTGTCCCAGTTTAAGGACATGTTGACTTTCTCAGGGCAAGGGCAGATGGTCTCTTGTTTTTCTTCCCACCAGGGACAACCCATTTGCAAAGATGCTATTGCACGTGAAACAGACTCACAGAAAAATGGCAGTTTGGAGAGGACAGAAGCGTACTTTGTCCATTGTCTGATAAAATGTTGGCCTTGAGTTGTTTATTTAATTGTGATTCCTGTGTATACGATCTTGCCAACTAAGTGGAGAGCATTTGTGTAAACGTCTACATCTCATTGTTCCTGGTTCCTTGGCCATTAGGACCATGTCCCGCCCAAGCGAGAGGGATGGCAGCGATGACTGGTGGTTACCGGTCTCCCCAGACAGTGATTCTCAGTGCTCACTTTCTTCCCATTTGTGACTGTATTTTTGCAGTATAGTTGATTTACAATGTTGTGTCCATTTCAGGTGCACAGTAAAAGGATTCAGTTATATATACTGTTGCTGTTCAGTCGCTAAATCATGTCTGACTCTTTGCGACCCCATGGACTGCAGCACGCCCGCCTTCCCTGTCCTTCACTGTCTCCCGGAGCTTGCTCAAACTCAGATTCACTGAGTTGGTGATGCCATCCAACCATCTCATCCTCTGTCGCCTGCTTCTCCTTTTGCCCTCGATCTTTCCCAGCNAGTAATTTGAATAGAGTCAACAGCTTTTTCAAGCATCTCACAGAAATCTCACTTTTTCCAAAGGAGTTAACTGCTTTGAAGTTTGACTTAACCAGCAAATTAAGGACAGTACTTAATCGCCTGGGGGAGGAAATGGCAATCCGGTCCAGAATCCCATGGACAGAGGAGCCTGTGGGCATCAGTCCATGGGATCTCAAAGAGTTGGGCAAGACTGAGCAGAGCACAGCACTTACTGCTGTCACTTATTTCAATTTTGGAGAAAAGTGAATTTCTCCTAAACCAGAATTTTTGCTAGCTGGTCCCCACAGCAGGTACATTGGATTGGGCAAAATTTGTACTGAAGGAGGATGGAGAACTTGGTGGAGGATGTGCTAAAGAAGGATGGAGAAGTTAGTGTTGAGATTATGTTGGAAAGGATAGAGAAGGTAAGTAAATTGAGAGTTTACAGAACCCAGCAGACAGAACATAGTAATTGTGAGTGCTGTAAAGAGAAGGTTTGCGGCAGATAAGAAGCCAGAGCTTCACTGAGATTAAAGAAAATAAATGGAAGCTGTGGGTAGGAACTACCTTAAACTCAGTCCTTCGTCCACTGGGGTAACGTTAGCAAAGGATTCCTGGAATTAATAGCTCCCGGGGCTAAATGCTTCTTTGGATTCTCGTGTCCAGTACTTGGACATTCTGTGAATTTGTTTTCTTAAACAAAAACCAAGCCAATATTTAATCTTCTGAGCCTCCCTATTTAATTCTAGAACTGTAGCAGGTTGAACCAAAGTCTTGGACATCAAGTTTGAGCAATGCTAAATAAACAGTTCCTGATGTGGGTAATAAGAGGAAAAATACTTGAGAGAAAAAAATTGCACTATGTTTATCTTTGGAAGTATTTAAAAATCCACTTCACAAACAGTTCTTTCTGTGCCATTCTGCTGACCTTTCCCCTTGTTTAACAAATACATCTATTACACAAGGCAGTTGATCTTTCCAGAAAACAGACTGGCCACTTGCTAGAGATTGTCCAGAAATTAGTTATGCCTGCTGTGATCCATGAGCTTTCTTTGTGTCATTTTATCTCATCAGATTTTTTTTTCTGGAAATCTATAAAGTACACACAAGCAAATATTACTGTATTTCATTGAATCTAAGATGTCATCCATTATAAGATACTCTTTTATATATTGCTAAAAAAAAGAATGATGGTTAAATGTGTTTTCTTGTCACTCAACTATCTAATGAAACCCAATTTCAAAGAAACTAAAATACAAAGAAGTGTATATTAGAATATCTGAAATCTCTGACTAGAGGGGATTATTCTTTGATGGCAAAGGTCAGTATCTTAAATACTTCTGTTGACAGTGTTGCTTTTTAATAAGAGTAATTAATGGCCTATCATACATCTTTGGAGCAAGGATTTATGTAGAACTTGTAAAGGATATAAATTACTCTAATAGACTACAACTTGGGACAGACTGACAGGCTTTTCATTTTATGGGTAAACATTAGAAGTTCAAAGAAGACCATTTGCAGTATAGCATGATGTAGAGTTGTAAATTTTGAACCTGGAATGTGAAGACCTGGGTTTTAAACATGGTATGCAAGTTGAATTATCAAGATCAAGATGGTTTGTGGTCAAATCAATCAGCTGATCAGCAACAGAACTTTGGGCTAATTAGAAGGCAGAAAGCAACCAGTGACATGGTCTTTTCTTAAATTAGATTTTTAGTAAACTATAACCCCAATTAACTTATCTCAGTTGACCATCCTTTGCTATTTGCAGTATTTTCTTTTGGTACCTGGTCAGAGAGTTTTCGGAGAAGACAATGGCACCCCACTCCAGCAACTTCACTTTCACTTCTCACTTTCATGCATTGGAGAAGGAAATGGCAACCCACTCCAGTGTTCTTACCTGGAGAATCCCAGGGACCGGGGAGCCTGGTGGGCTGCCATCTATGGGGTCTCACGGAGTCAGACATGACTGAAGCGATGCAGCAGCAGCAGAGAGTTTTTTGGTATGCTGATATTTTGTACACAGTTCCCAGGAACAATACAAATGCCTTTTGTCATTGCTCTAAAAAATGCTCTAACTTTTCCATAAAGGAAATTGGTAGTTTGTTATTATTTAGAATTTTGGAAGGAGAGAGCAAAAGTGGAAATAAGTTTCCAGGTGAAGAATATAATTCCTAGGGGTGAATAAGTGACTCTCCAAAGTCTTCAAGGCTCTTAAGCCCCAGACGAGGGCTTCATACAGTCTGCATCTTTGTCCATATCTGGATTCCTGTCCACTTTTGGGGAGTAAATGTGCTTATCTATGAAACAGAAAAGAGATACACTGACATACAGCATAGACTTGTGGTTGCCAAGAGGGTATCAGGGTACAGGGAGGACGGATTGGGAGTTTGGGATTAACAGATACAAACTACTCTGCATACATACAACTGAATCACTTGGCTGTACACCAGAAACTAACAGAACATTGTAAATCAACAATACTTCAATAAAACAATTAAAAAGTAATAATAAGTACTTTTGGTGCTGATTTTTTGAAAGGGAATTCTGAGTAATTTGTGACCGTTTTGTGAGTTAGTGATTCCTGTCAACCAACCGAAGGCCACAGGGGTGTGTGTGTGCAAGATGCAAGAAAGTTCCACTGGGCTCACTTGATGCTGTAGCCATGGGACTGTGAGGTCCTAATCTGGTCACTTCACCTCCCTGCACAGGGTCTCAGTTTGTGCATTGGTGGACCTGACTGTCATGGCGCTTGGACCTCGGCTGCTTGCATAACTGTTTTCTAGTCATTGCTGATCCCTTAGCACCTAGCTACAGCCTTAGATGCTAATCCCTTACCATACATTCCCCACCTGGTTGCAGCCTTTGAATCCTTCCTTTTCACGGGGCCTCTGGGCAACCACTTCAGATTGATTGCAGCTAGAAAGTGAAATGAAACCTATTTCCATCTTCGACTAGTTGATTTCCTATGGTCCTTTTGAACTTCTGGCACTTTTTGATTGTCTGAAATTCCCAACTCTTGGCCTACTGCCTCCCCAAAGCACTTTACTATGATGGTTTCAGTAGCAGTGAGTGAGTAGAAAAATCAAGGAAAATTCATGATTCTTGGCAGAAGGGGGAAAAGAAAACCTTCAAGGGGATGATGGAGTGAGTTCCACTTGTCAACCTTGGGTGACAACGATACTGTGTGGTTTTAACCATCTAAAGCTTTTTTAAGCCAAAGGCAGGTGACCACATCCAAATGGAAGGTTCCTTCCAGGCTGTAACTTTTAGATGTTTCTCATCTCAGTCTCTCGTGTCCCAGTTTAAGGACATGTTGACTTTCTCAGGGCAAGGGCAGATGGTCTCTTGTTTTTCTTCCCACCAGGGACAACCCATTTGCAAAGATGCTATTGCACGTGAAACAGACTCACAGAAAAATGGCAGTTTGGAGAGGACAGAAGCGTACTTTGTCCATTGTCTGATAAAATGTTGGCCTTGAGTTGTTTATTTAATTGTGATTCCTGTGTATACGATCTTGCCAACTAAGTGGAGAGCATTTGTGTAAACGTCTACATCTCATTGTTCCTGGTTCCTTGGCCATTAGGACCATGTCCCGCCCAAGCGAGAGGGATGGCAGCGATGACTGGTGGTTACCGGTCTCCCCAGACAGTGATTCTCAGTGCTCACTTTCTTCCCATTTGTGACTGTATTTTTGCAGTATAGTTGATTTACAATGTTGTGTCCATTTCAGGTGCACAGTAAAAGGATTCAGTTATATATACTGTTGCTGTTCAGTCGCTAAATCATGTCTGACTCTTTGCGACCCCATGGACTGCAGCACGCCCGCCTTCCCTGTCCTTCACTGTCTCCCGGAGCTTGCTCAAACTCAGATTCACTGAGTTGGTGATGCCATCCAACCATCTCATCCTCTGTCGCCTGCTTCTCCTTTTGCCCTCGATCTTTCCCAGCATCAGGGTCTTTTCCAGTGAGCTGGCTCTTCACATCAGGTGGCTCAAGTGTTGAGCTTCAGCAGCAGTCCTTTCAAGAATACTAAGGGTTGGTTTCCTTTAGGATTGACTGGTTTGATCTCCTTGCTGTCCAGGGGACTCTCAAGAGGCTTCTCCAGCACCACAGTTTGAAAGCACCAGTTCTTCAGTGCTCAGCCTTCTTTATGGCCCAGCTCTCACATTCCCGCGTGGCTACTGGAAAAAGATATTCTTTTTTCAGATTCTTTTCCTTTATAGATTATTACAAGAGACTGACTATAGTTCCCTGAGCTATACAGTAGGTCCTTGTTGTTTATCTATTTTATGTATAGTAATGCATATCAATTAATCCCAAATTCCTAATTTATCCCACCACCACCTCCTGCCACTACTTTCCCCTTTGGTAAACACAGACGTTTGTTTTCTGTGTCTGTGAGTCTGTTTTTGTTTTGTAAATAAATTCACTTATATTACTTTTTAAGACTCTGCATATAAGCAGTATCATATGAGGTTTATCTTTCTTTCTCTGTGCTATTTCATCGTGGATGGTTTTATATTCTCCCACAGTATTGGTTTATGGATGGGATAGACCACAAAATACTGAAGTTATTATTTTTCTCCTTTGTCACTTTCCTGATGCTTCTTTCCCTAAATGCCATTTCACCTGCCAGGGCGGCTTTACAGCAGGTGTTGTTTGTTCCCAACACCCCACCCCTGGCGGCTCCTTGCCCAGGCACGTGCAGGTACTGTGATGCTCTGGCCCCCGTGGGAGGCTGGCAAGGGAGGACCTGGGACAGACATGCTTGGAGAAGGATGTACAGCCACAGACAGACCCCACTCCCCGCCCCCATTCTGATGCAAATATCTTAAGCCTCTTGAAAAGAAGGATTAGTCCAGGTTGTGTCCTCCTGCAGCCTCCAAACACCCTGGGCCTGTCAGTCCCAAGCCCTGGAGTTTGTCTTTCCCTCATTGTTTGCCTCTGAAACCCTCTATCTCCGCAACTCCTGAATGCCTCCATTGTCCAGACAGGCTGCCGGAAACAAGAGTCTGTTCTGGGGCCAGGAGCTCCATTCCTCAGAGTCCAAGTAATAACTTAATAGCCTCTGGCCTCCAGCAAACACCCTCTTATGCGGGCTTTGTGAGCAGGAAAGCACACACAGGGAGAGGACGTCACAGCGCTCCTTGTTCCTCAGTCAGGTGCTTTCTCAGCCTGTGTGTTTACTGAGTACTGAGGCTTTATAGAGCCCTTCACCCCAAAAGAATTTAACACAAAGGGGCAAAATGAATAGCATCAGACTTCCAGTGAAAGCTGGGGAGTTGGCATAAAATCTCCTGATAAATATATGCATCTATAAACTTACACAGTGCTTCCCTGGTGGCTCAGTGGTAAAGAATCTGCCTGCAGTGCAGGAGACTCTGGTTCGATCCCTGAGTTGGGAAGATCCACTGGCGAAAGGAATGGCAACCCACTCCAGTATTCTTGCCTGAGAAATCCCCTGGACAGAGGCGCCTGGCGGGCTACAGTCCATGGGGTTGCAAACAATCAGACATGACTTAGTGACTAAACAAGAACATAAACACACACACGCACACATATGTACCCACAGAGACACTTTAATTCTAGGCTTCTCTTAGGCTTCACTTTTTCAGCTTCTGTTTTGGTTATCTCCTAATATGTCCAAAGCTAGTCCAGTATTTCTTAAGCATTATGTAATTCTTCCCCACCAACTTTGAAGGAGCATGTTTCCACCTTAGGATGACACTTGACTGGGAGGATAAAGCAGTTTAAAGCTCGACCCCTCTCCCTGCCTTCCTAACCAAATGTGAAAGAGTAAGATCTAAACACAGCAGCCAGAGACTTGGCTTTAGGTATAGATTGGCGCCTTGGATCCAAGTATTTCATGGTACTTTATTGGACACAATTGGTACTCAAAAATATGCATTCATGTGCTCTTCAAAAGCAGTGTACTTCTTGATGAGTTCTGAGATTGTTTCAGAATCTAACCTGGGTTAAAAAGTGCCTGCTTCTTCATGACTGTGAAAGCCTCATGCCTAAGTTTGCTTTTCTTTGGGACTGCCTATTACTGACACCATGTTTCTTCCTTTCTTATTCATTTCAGGAAAGCATGCCTCAGACTCCTCCCTTTTCTGCCATGTTTGACAGCAGTGGTTACAACCGAAACCTCTATCAGTCTGCAGACGACAGCTGTGGGGGATTGTATTACCACGACAACAACCTCCTCTCTGGGTCTCTGGAAGCGCTCATCCAGCACTTGGTACCCAATGTGGATTATTATCCGGATGTAAGTATTCACGTGTTTCTGAAACACATCCTTGGTATCCAGCAGGAATTACAATAGAGTAAACAGGGACCCTGGATGCTCCAGAAATACATCTGGGTTGCCAAGAATTTTTCTAACAAGAAGTTGCATGTTGTCATTGAGTGCTTTGAGACCCGATTGAGCCTGGATACCATAGTTCTGCATATCAGTTTTCTTTTCAGGGTTGGCATCACAGTGTAGATAGTCAGAGACCATCTAAATAACTGTAAGGTTTAACTCGTGCGTGTACCATGATCCTTAAATAGAAATGCCAGAGAACCTTGGATGCTCCTGGAATGTTTAGTGCCTTTCTGGTTTCCAAGGCCATCACTATGTTGAGAAAGGTGAAGTGACACAGGGAAGCTTCATAGAAAAGAGAACACAAGTTACATTCAAGATGCAATTCTTTGTAGTAGAATGGACATCAGATAATATGCTTGCTTATATTTTCCTTAGATCCCTGACATTTGTATAGGTAATCCTTTCTAATTCAGGAAAATTTTCTCAATCTTTAGAGCAATTCCAAGAGACTGAGAGAGGAAAAAAAAAAATTGAAATTTGGGATTCAGTTGGCACACAGTCTCACACCCAACATCAACAATCAAACCCGGGTTTTCTATTTCTAGAGCAAGTGATGTTTCCTCCCACTTTCTTTGTGCTGTGGCTGACCCCATTCCTCAACAGCTGCTTGTTGATAAAGATTTCATGAAAATATCCAGACACTGGATTCAAATGCTTTTATAAATATAATAATGACCTTGGTGTGCAAACGATAGTCTGTGCTTGTCACTGGAGTTCACCATAGTGTTTGTTACTGAGTTATCTATCTCTGTGTGTGATTTGTTACATAGCATTTTCAAATATGTTGCCACACAGGGAAAACTTGTAATCAAAAGTAAAAGGCGTCCCTTGTTCAGCCCTGTAAGTGTTTATGAACTATAAAAGGGTGCCTCAGGGGGAGAAAAAAACCCATGGAATTTTTCTTTTTATTGGGAGTCTGAAGCTATTATAACACATAAGCATTACTTCATTACTGGCTTCTTGGGAGACAGTGTGCTTAAAGAAAAGTATATAGTGTGATATTATGTTTTATCAAATTGCTTAGCCTTTGAGCAAGTAAACAGATGACTTGAATGCCTGTCTTTGAATGTTCTGACAAGCACACAAATGCTCCAGTGTGTAATACTGGACCCACTGGAGAATTCTTGAACTGATGTGGGTAGGGTGGTTTTTTGTTTTTTAATTTCCATTGAGTTACCATAATATTTGGACACAGAACAAGATTCTGAACGGGTGGTGTATGTAAGTTAGATTGATCTCTGTGGGCTGAATTTCATTCTTCTTTACTGGGGTGAGTTATGTGTCCTGGTATGCAGGCTCCCAGAGGATAGATGTAAAAATGTGCTGTGAATAATTTAGTAGCTCAACTTATCCAGTACTTCTGTTATTTTTTAATGTGGTTTAAGGGGAAAGATATATCAGAAGGTAAAGGAGAAATCCATCTTGTTTTCCTACTAGTAAGCATCACTTTTGAAACTACAGCATTTTCACTTTGATCAGGAGAACTTGATATATGATGTATCATGTTTAGGGAAGATACTAGTTTCAGATGTAGGATCTAACCATGATAACCTTTTTTTTTTTT
>SJYV01047547.1:40475-75073 GCA_006410875.1 Neotragus pygmaeus | reverse complement strand
AGCCTTCAGAAGTTGTTTTGTGGAATTTACTCAGCGTTGGATTGTTCTTTTGATGAAATTGTGTGGGAGAAAGTGGTTTCCCGTCTTATTCCTCCGCCATCTTCCCGCCCTCCTAGCATCACTTTTATTTAGCATTATGTTTTAGGATGTAGCCTGTGAAAGAAGACAGAAAAAGGATGCAGAAGATTTGATTGTTTAATTTAAGACGCAACAGAACAAATTGAAAAACTGAGATGAATAAGACATTCATCACGGTGGCTGGTTCCAAATGAAATGTAATAGGCAATCTCCTAAGTAAGCTTAACTGAAGTGTCAGATTAACCAATGCTCCTCTTTCCCTCTGAACAAGGTGCCAAGTGAAGCCCATGAGACACTGAACACAAGGGACCTGCGGCTTAGTCTCTGACACGTTTGAGCATTCTTAACAACCATACTGAGCTGTACGTTTACAACTCAGTTGGGTTTCACTCTCACCTACTTCGATCATTTGGATTCATTTTTGTAATGATGTAATTTTATTAAATTAAGATTCAAATTTTTAAAAAGTGGAAGAAAGCTAGAAGATAGTGTAGACAAATATTTTTCAGATCTCAGAGTACAACCAAGTGACTTACAACAAATAAGCAGAGCACATAAAACTTGACACTTGGACAGAACAGACATTTAAAAGGTGTGTGTCAGACACACAGTCAGCAAACGGAATAGGAAGTGAAAATTTACTTCCCAGCAAAAAGTTCATCATCAGAAGAACAAGCAATTCAAGAAAGAAAACTTCAAAGACATATAAACATTCAGTTTCATTATCATTCAAATAAATATAAATGTAAATAAAATTGGATATTATTTTCTGCTTAGAAACTGATTGTTTTGGAAAAATAATAATATCTAGTGTTGTGAAAGTTGCAAAGAGGGATATATTCCCAAACATTGCTGAAAGTGAAAGTCCCATAGTTATGTCCCACTCTTTGTGATCCCATGGACTATACAGTCCATGGAATTCTCCAGGCCAGAATACTGGAGTGGGTAGCCTTTCCCTTCTCCAGGGGCTCTTCGCGACCCAGGGACTGAACCTGAGTCTCCTGCATTGCAGGCAGATTCTTTACCATCTGTTATTTGGGAAGCTCTAGTTACTGGAAGTATAACAGTGCTATAAAGCTGTGCCGAGTACAATCTGGTAATATGTCATAAAAGACTTTAAGAAATGCATTCACTTTGATTCAGCAATAATGTATTAAGGAATTTATTCTTATAAATTAACCATGTGTATATGCACAAAATTGTTGACAGGAATTTTCATTACAGTTTCTGATATAACAGTGAAAATTGTACCAACCTAAATATCATTAATGAGAAAATGCTTAAATTTATTGGGGTCTAGCCATGCTATGGAAAAATGCAATCATTTGAAAATGATGTTGTGGAAAAATGCTTTGTGAGATCAGGAGACCCATGAAAAAACAGATCATAAAAAAGTGTTAAATCAGGATTCCATTTAAGAGACAGTGATTTATATTCATAAAAAAAGAATATATCTGAAAATATTAACAATGAGTATTACCAGGTTGGTGGGATTTTAGTTTATGGCTTATGCTTTTCTATATTTACACATTTGACAGTAAGTGTACCCAATTTTGCAATAGTTTAATAAATTAAAAAATTTTTCTTTATCTTTTGGCATTTTAACATAATGTTGAGAAGGAAGAATGGTAGAGTGTTGATCGCATGAATTTTTGTAGTCAGATCTGAGTACAGGGACTTGTCTGGTGGTTCAGTAGCTGAGACTCCAAGCTCCCGATGCAAGGGGCTTGAGTTCAGTCCCTGCTCAAGGAACTAGATCCCACATGCTGCAACTAAGACCCAGGACAGCCCAACAAATAAATATTTTTAAAATTAGATCTGAGTGTGAAAACTGCCCTGATTTACTAATTTAATTTTCACATTAATTACATTAGTTGATGAGCCTTGATTCTCTAATGTGTGATTGGAGATGTGAATGTGGGAAATTCATGAAGACTGAATGTTTCAAATATATAATGTGCCTGGGACATGGTAAGTGTCGAGCGAACATCACTGATGTCTTTCTCTTTTCTCATGATGGTGAGTTTCCCTTGGCTAGTTACCCTTCAGTTCTTATCTTTTCCCCAGTGGACAATGAGGTTCCTCTAGAGCTGTATTTTCCCAGGTCTTGAGTTGCTCTACTAAGCACTGGAAATAAAAAGAAGAGTAAAAAAGAAAAGGAAGAAGAATAAAATGGAAGAGAGATTTCAGTGAAATAATGTGATTACATATCGCCAAAAGCAAATAAGATAGATCTTAACTCAGGAAAACATTTAAAAATGAATCTATCTTATTAAGACTTGTGTGTGTGTGTGTTTTCAGTTGCTCAGTCGTACTCAACTCTTTGCGACCCCATGGACCGTAGTTCAACAGGCTCCTCTGTCCAGGGAATTTTCCATGGCAAGAATAGTGGTGTGGGTTGCCATTTCCTACTCCAGGGGATCTTCCCAAACCAGGGATCAAACCTATGTCTCTTGTGCCTCTGGCATTGGCAGGTGGGTTCTTTACCACCAGCACCTCCTGGAAGTGAAAGTTGCTCAATCGTGTCCGACTCTTTGTGACCCTCTGGAATGTATATTCTCCAGGCCAGAATACTGGAGTGGGTAGCCTTTCCCTTCTGCAGGGGATCTTCCCAACCCAGGGATCAAATCCAGGTCTGTCACACTGGAGGCAGATTCTTTACCAGCTGAGCCACCAGGGAAGCCCAAGAATACTGGAGTGGGTAGCCTATCCTTCCTCCAGGGGATCTTCCCAACCTAGGGGATCGGACCCAGGTCTCCCACATTGCAGGTAGATTCTTCACCAGCTGAAGCACCAGGGAAGCCCCTATTAAGACATGAAAATCAAATAAGCAGCTTTTAACTTGGATGGGAACTGTCAAGATTTGGTGCAAAACATACTTAATGTATGGATAATGGATAAAGCAAGACATAGTGTTGGAGCTTGATGTCTGCTAGGACAAGTTATGTCAGGGCAATTTCAAGGAAAAAACTACCACATATATTCAAAGCGAGTCTATAAAATATAAAAAAAATCAAACTTTGTACTTATGAATCACGCATTTTCCCTTTCAACAGCCACTTTCAAAGGATTTGCACTTACTTTAATGGTGTTTCTTTCAAAGCATTTTTGGAGTGCCACTGAGTGTTATTTTAAAAGAATGCACATTTTCTCTTATCTCATCAGTTGTGACATATGTTCACACTTGGAGGATACATTTGCTCATTTTCTTAATAGCAAAGCATTTGAGGTACAGCGAAATAAAATAGAGTAATAAGTGATCCCATTTTGCTATATAGAGTTTGAGCGAAACAGGAGTTGGTGACGCTGATATTGTTGTATAGTAGAAACATACATTTTTCTTCAATTTTTTTAAGAAATAAAAGAATAAATATTATCATTGCTATTAAGTGTACCATTTGAGATGTTTGGCACAATCTTTGTGAACATTTTCCTCATGTTTTCAACTCAAGTCTTCAACTCTGAGTAATGGATTTTGTCATTCAAATTCACTTCTTTTGGCCACTGACCGTGAAGTAATCTCTCCACTGACACAGATGGAAAATCTGACCATGGCAACATTTTCATCTGGCTAATGAGGGCTGGTGCTGGCGGCAAAGAACCTGCTGGCCAGCGCAGGAGACGCGAGAGACACCGGTTCAGTCCTGGGGTCAGGAAGATCCCCTGGAGGAGGGCACCGCAGCCCACTCCGGTGTTCTTGCCTGGAGAATCCCACAGACAGAGGAGCCTGGCAGATCAGAGTCCGTCGCATCACAGAGAGCTGGACACGACTGGAGTGACTTAGCGTGCACGCGCACAGTGTACGAGAGGCTGATTGTATCTAGAGAAGTTCTTAATAGACGTTATCCTTATGCTCGCTCTTTACTTTTTCATGTCCAAAAGAGTACTCTACAAATAGCAACACAGTTCTAAGTCTTTATCATCCTATCGTATTTCATGAGGCGTTCAAAAATTCATCTCTTGATTACATAACAGTCCATGCAAATCCATAAGGTGGCATTTATATTATTCTGTCTTCTACTACTCTTTCAAAAACTATTCTGAGTATCTCCCAGACCTGTTATCATTGCTACTCACAGAATTCACCCTTTTTCTGGGTGCCTACATTCATTCCTTGGGGAACACTTCACTCCTGGCAATGCCATTTTGGTAAACATTTCAATCAGGGCTATATTTAAGCTCCACAAAGACAAGAATGTCTGTCTTGTTCATCAGAGTATCTCATCACAATAAATTTGATTTGAACTAGATTGAATTATTTTGTATTGTAAAATAGTTAAATTATAGTTAAATCTCATGTCCTTTAAACTTCCTTCAAAGCCAGTATCCAGTGGCACCTCTATAGCCCACTTACGCTGCAACTTCTTTGGCCCCACAGAGACTGGGGCTTTCCTAGTCCAAAGGTCATTTTGTTTATATTTGTCTGCTGCATGCAAAAAGGATGGTTTGGATGGGATGGGACGGCTAGTGGGAAGCATAGCAATTAAGCTATTGATGTGCTTATTGAATAATTTTGATAATGTTGTGAAGCTCATCTAGTTAGCAGTTATTCCTTAATGACTGATGAAGCAGTATTTCAAGGTGTAATATATGCTTCCTGCTGATCCGTAAACACTGTGCATGTAGAACCTAAACACTTGTGGAAATATCAGTGAGCCAGGAAACCATAGCAAAGCCCATAGGTCAAATGTGTGCTTACTTATAAAGCGTATGTAAAGCTGGATCTCTGTGTCTGGTAACTATAAAGGGACTTAAGAGGTACCTGGTCCCACATACATCCTTTGTGCAAAACTCAAGGTCTGCTAAGATTAAGCCTTGTTCAGAGGCATAACGCTAGTGATAAGCATATATGGGGGCTGAGTCTATTTTCTATGAGTTACCAGAGTGTAAAGTGTACATACAGGCCTTGAGTACATTTCACGTTTTATGTACAACAAAGGTGATATGAAAGCTAAGACAGTGCAAAAACCCAGCAGAAAGGACACGGGACAGGTCTGGCAGAGCTGCTGGGAGACACGCCCACACTCTGCTGCTATGCACACAGCTAAGCGGAGTGACATCTTTCACAGAACAATCTGAAAGCTCTTTATAACTTCCGCTGTTCCAAACAATTTCCTGTAATGATGACCACTAAGCCATTCTCAAGTTAATTGTACCTTTTTTCAGTCTTTCCTACCACCAGTTTTATTGAGGAAGCACTGACAAATGTAACTGTATATATGATGATTTGATAGATACGTATAAATGATTACCAAGACCAAGATAATGAAGAGACATTTGGTCTCTCAACAGGAGTGTGGGTTCTGGATTTGCCGTTTCATAGTTTCAGAACCTGGGACAAAGTTACCGAATCTTCACGAATCTCAGATTTTTAGCTATACAGGATATATATGTTACCCTATAGAGTGGTTGTGAGAATTAGCTCTCACAGTGAGTTAACAGAGCTAGCAGTAAGGTAAGCTAGCAGTAGGGTGAGTCAGCAGTAAGGTGAACTGAGCGTCCCGCCTGACTTTGTTGCTGTTCTTTAGTTGCTCCGTCTTGTCTGACTGTGACCCCATGGACTGTGGCTGCCAGGCTCCTCCGTCCATGGGATGCCAGGCAGGAATACTGGAGTAGGTTGCCATTTCCTTCTCTGGGGGAGATCCTGGCCCAGGGATTGAACCCGGGTCTCCGGCTTGACAGGCGGATTGTTTCCCACTGCGCCACCTGGAAAGGCCTGCCTGACTTCTAGGAGGTGTGGTTTTTCCGCCCTCCACCTTGTGCTTTGTGCCCCAGCTCTACTGGACCACCTTCAGTTCCTCCCGCTGGCCCCTCTTGCTCTGGGGGTTTGGCATTATCAGCTCCTTCCAACTTGGACTCTCCTCTTCCGCTCCCTAGCTGCACCTTCTCCTTCAGAGCTGTGTCCAGACACCATTCCTCCTGTAACGCTTTCCTTCACTCTATTCCTTCCCCAAGTCTAATGACAGACACTTCTCTGGGCTTCCCCCAAAGCCTCGTCAGCTCAGCTCTGAGGCCACTGTAACTGATCAGTATACAAATCAAGCAGACCAGCATGTATGGAGGGTGTAAAGAACTCAAGTCCTGGGCTCAGCTATGTGGAGATGTATAAGAAAATTATAAGACATAATCGCTAGCTTCAGCCATATAACAGAACATGAAATGGAAAAGAATTTAAACATCCTCTGAGGTACTAGTTCCTAAATTGTGTTCCTTAGACTAGACTTCTTGACACCTCAGAAATGAAAATGTTCATGGTCAACTTGGGAAGCATTTTTCTCAAGAGTTACAGTGAATATTAGCACAGTGAAGTTATGGGAGGCCCTGTTGTAAAGCAAACAGTTTCATTTTACCTCAAACAATTTCCAAATCTGTTTCACCAGAGTATGTATATATATTTTCACATAGCACCATAAGAATTTGTGATTTAATTCTACTTAAAGAAAAGTGAGGTCCATGCCATACCATTGAAGAAAGTCCTATGGACAGTATATTAAAAGGAGAGACAAAAAGCCCAAGTTTTATCCTAGCATCACACTTCTTAGGTATAGGATGTGAGGTAATTCAACACTTTTTGTATCTGTAAAAGTGCATAGTAGTACCTACTCTGGTAACTTATTTGTTTTGCACAATTTTATGTATATGGATATTCTTCTACAATTGCAAAGCACTATACATACTTGTGTTTTATTACTATTTTTAGAAATAAAGTCAAAATCAAATAAGAGAAATCGTCTCTTGAGATGCTGTCTTACCAGTTTGAAATTTGCTTCAATCCATCAGGTTAACTTTTCTTGCTGAGATGTTAAAAGTTCTTGGCATGAAGGATAGAGGAGCTCTTCCAGGGAAGTCATCGACCCTATTTTTCCTCTTCTCAAAGCATGACTTGGAATGAGGATCCACGAACCTCATGCTGTGCAGCGTCTCTTAGGGAGGACAGGTGGATGTTGTGTGATCCCTCCATAATGTCTAGGTGAGAATGGAGAAGAGTATCCTTTGCATGCTGATATTCATGAGAAGAGACACCTCTCAGAGATTTGTGGCAAGGACAGAGCAGGATAAGAGGCACGTCCTTTGGAAGGATGATCCTATGGAATCATCCCAAGTCCTGAGCGGGAAGACCCGCAGCCCCTGCTTACTGCAGGGTCCAGTCCAGCCTGATGTAGTCCGGTTACTTGACGTCCTCTATGACCCCTCTTTAAAGTTAGTGAGTCCTCACAGAGAAGGAAGTTCCCCTATGGTTCCCCTTAACTGAAGCCAGCCAGAGAAAATATTTGAGAAAAGCTTCCTGAGTTGATCAGCTAAACAAGACTCATGGGCAGCTCCTCTGCACGGTCGCCAGCAACAGCCATTATCCGGGAATTCCAGACAGTGTTGTGATTCCTTTCCTACACCCAGCAGGGAACTTACTCATGTGGTGTTCCAGCCTTGCTGAAGACACACATTCCTTTCAGCTTGAGCTCACGGAACATGTATAATGCACTAATTCAGCCCTGGCCTGGGCATCTGGAGAGCTGGAATCTAATTATGGATCTGCCATATAGCCATGACCTCAGGCAGACCATGGCGCTCTTATGTGGGCAGGTTTCCATACCTGTGATCTGAGGTGTCAGGTTAAATAGACTCCAAGGAATTTTCCAGCTCTAAAATTCTATGAACTGTGTTTTTTTTCTTGATAAGCAGACTTATGAAGCATTTTCCTATAATGATTCCTTTTGATCATTGGTTTCATTTTTTCTTATCTTACTTATTTCTATTTCTCCATCAAGTCTTCCCTGTGATGATACTTTTCTAGTCTTTCAAGATATTTATATATCTGTATCTATTTTTTGGTAATTATAGCTATATTCCCACCTCTTTTTAAATTGCAGTATAGTTGCTTTATAATGTTGTGTCAGTTTCTGCTGTACAGCAAAGTGAATCAGCCACATGTATATACATCTCCCCTCTTCCTTGGATTTTCTTCCCATTTATGTTACTCCAGAGCCTGGACTAGAGTTCCCTGTATATTCTCACCTCTCAACCTACTCATTTAAAAATTTGTTTCTCCTTTTCCACCTCCCTCCAACCTCATGGAATTAAAATCATATACTTTATCCTCACTGTCGCCTTTAATTTTTAGTCAGGTTCCACATCCCTGTCTTATGTGAAAAGTAGTTGCTCAGTTGTGTCCAACCCTTTGCTACCCCATGGACTGCAGCCTGCCAGGCTCCTCTGTCCACGAAATTCTCCAGGCAAGAATCCTGGAGTGGGTAGCTATTCACTTCTCCAGAAGATCTTCCTGAGGGATCGAACCTGGGTCTCCTGCATTGCAAGTGGATCCTTTACTGTCTGAGCCACCACAGAACTTGAACCTCCAGGGAAGCCTCCCTGAATTATGCCCATTATTAATAATGTATCTTTATTTAATATGAAACAAATGTTTATTGAATGCTTACTATGAGCCAGGTTCTGTTTCCAACGTTTGGGATATATCAGTGTGCAAAATAGATGAGACTTTTGCCCTCACAGAGGTTGTGTTCTTGGAGGGGGAAGAAAGGCAATGAGCAGAAAGTAAGGATGAGAGTGTGTGAGGGGATCTGAACAGATGGCATTGAGGATCCTGTATGCAGGGCCGCAGTGGAGACGCAGATATGGAGAACAGACCGCTGGGCTCAGTGGGGAAGGAGAGGGCGGGACGAGCTGAGAAGTGGCCCTGAAACACACACATCTCCGTGTGTGCAGCAGCTAGCCAGTGGGAATTTGGCGTATGCGGCAGGGACGTACAGACACCATACAGCATACGCCGGTGCTCTGTGACAAACCAGGGGGCTGAGATGGGGTGGGAGATGGGAGGGAGGCTCAAGCGGGAAGGGACACGTGTATACCCAGAGCTGATTCATGCTGATGCATGGCAGAAGCCAGCCCAACACTGTAAAAGGAATTATCCTCTAATTAAAATTAAATAAATGTTAAAAAAGAAATGAGATAATGTGTCAGAAGTGGTGAGTGCTACAGACAAAAAGCAAACCAGGGTGAGGATGCTGGGGATTGAGCCTGAAAATGATGTGACATGTGAGAGGGGCAGAGGCTACCTGAGTTCTGGGAAGGGCTCTCTTGGGCTCTAGGTAGGTGGTGATCTGAGCAGACAAGCCCGCTGGGAAAAGAGAAGGGAAAGAGTCTTAGGGCAGAAGCCACAGCAGGCGACATGGCCTTTTCTGAAGCCCAGATGAGCATATCAAACTTGTCCATAAAGTCCAAAATATCTACAAATCCATGTAAGGAAAGACAGTTTGCTTTTATATTCATGGCAATCATGAATTAAATAGCTCTGTGCTGGTTCTTAAAATTGGAGGATAGTTACGCCCATACAGAGACTATACTCAGATTATTTTCCTTTTTTTCTCACTCAGACATGTTTGTTTGTTCAGATGACCTCATTCCTGCAAACATATTTTATACTCTTGCAATGACAGCATGTAGTACTTCCATCAAAAAGGAGGTTGTGTTTTCAAATACAGTGTTCACAGTCACATTTTTGTGACAACTTAATATGACTAGTATTGATGTCCCACAATTTATTAAATGAAGCCCTAATATTGAACAGTTAGGATGTTTTTTATTTTCTTATGAGTTTAGATGAACATACAGTAATATAGATGATTTGATTCAGTTAGTCATCCAACATCGTGTTTTTGAAAATGTGCACTTTCTTATTGCTCTTTGTTAATTTACTTGGATATTTATGCATGATTTAGGAGGTAAGTAGTATGTATTGTTTACTTAAAATTTGTTAAGAGAGTAGATCTTGTGTTAACTATTCTTACCACAATAAAGTTTTAAAACGTGCAACAAGAGTATTTTTAAAACATAAAGAAAAATTCTAAAGAAGTCAACCTTAAAAAGCTTAGATTATATACTTGCCAACTGCAGTATCTAATTAAGTCAGCGATATACAGTATAAATGATCTTTACAGATTTATTTTTTATGGGGCCTCCTTGATAAGATATCCATAATCCCATGTTTGTTACAAGATTATTCACAACAGCCTAGATATGGAAATGACCTAAGTGTCCATTGGGGAATGAGTGGATACAGAAAACGTGCTATATACATATAATGGAATATCGATCAATCTTAAAAAAGTGAAATCTTATTATATGTGACAACATTGATGAACTTTGAGGACACTATGCTAAGTAAAAAAAGCAAGTTACAGAAGAGTAAATACGGCATGACTTTAGTTATCTGAAGTATCTAAAATAGTCAGATTCATAGCAACAGAGAGTGGAATCACGGTTTCTGGGGGGCTGGGTACAGGGAGAGATGGGAATTGGCATTCAATCGGTATAGATTTCAGTTATGCAGTTCTAAAGAGCTCTAATGAGTTCTAAAGAGCTGATGTACATTATGGCTGTAGTTAACAAAACTGTATTATGTACTTAAAGATTTGTTGAAAGGGTATACAGTGGTCTTACCACAATTAAAAAAGAGGAAAATGAGAAGAGCAAAGCAATATGCAAGGCATCAACTTCGCTGGCATGGATCATAGTTTAGAGGCGAGATTTTACAGCCAGCATCTTCTGGGTTTTGTGGATTTCTGATTCTGGCAGCAGCAGTGAAATGCTGGGACCAGATATTGTCCCCAGGGGCTTCACATAACGTACCTTTCTATCCAGAGCAGCAATTTTGGAAATCACAGAACATATAATAATAGTTAACACTTTTTGCTTAAACGAAAGAAAACTAACCAGCCAGTCAAATAGAATCATTAAATGTTGCTTAAAAGGAAAGAAAAGAAAGAAAAGGAGATTATATTCCCCAAGTTCTGCAAGTAGGGAACAGTCTGAGAAAACCGCCTAACTGCAGACACGTGCTGTGTGCGCTCAGTCACGTCTGACTGCTGACCCCAGGGACTGCAGCCCACCAGGCTCCTCTGTCCATGGGATTTTCTAGGCAAGGGTACTGGAGCGGGCTGTCATTTCCTCCTCCAGGGCGTCTTCCCCACCCAGGGACAGAACCCGTGTCTCCTCCATTTTAAGGCATATTATTTGCCGCTGAGCCACCTGGGAAACGTGCTACCCTTCAAGAAAAAGGAAGGGTGACTTTGGGGACAGCAGTGAAGCCTTGGGCCACAGGGAGGGACTCCACGGGCCCAGAGCTTGGAGTTGCGAGCCACAGAGGATTATTCCTGGGCCGTGAAAACTCATGGAATCTGCCTTGTTTGATTTCAGAATTGGTTGGAACCGAGAAATACATTTTTTCCTTCCATTTTCTTTCATTTTGAATGGGAATGTCTGTAACCGTTATTTTATGCCTGCCCCACTGTGTGTTGGGAACAGATACCTTGTTTTCTAGTTCTAGGTCTGGAGGAGGGGAAGAATTTCATCCTAGCATGTTTGTACTCTAAGTCTCATCTAGACCATTATTTAGATAGTTTGGATGATGAGATTTGAGACTTTTGAACTAATGATATTTAGATAAGATTTTTGGACCTGAGTTAATGCTATAATCAGATGAAGCTTTGGGGGGTTTGGAAGAGGGTAAATTTATTTTACATTTTAGATGTGTTTTAAATACAATTGTCAAAAGAAAATTTAGAGAACTTTAGTTGATATGAATATTTTATCGAGCAAGAAGCTCTAAGCAAAAAGGGAGAATTCAAACTGAAAGTGATTGGAAGCTCAGAGGCATATTGTTATTAATACAAGATGGCTTATAAAGTGAGAATTGAGAAGTTGCTTAACTTACACAATGATTGATTATTACAATGGGAATTTCCAGATGAAAGAGGACTTGGATAAAATGTGTTATACCACTTTAGGAAGATGACTTCAATTTTATTTATGATTATCAGAGACAGAGGAATATCTAAGTAGAGTTTCACTTATATTCATGAAATAAGCTAGATTACGTTTTGCTTACATGGCTTAACTGATTTTGTCTGCTCAGGGGATTTTCAAGTGTAGTCTCCATTTTATCTTATTTTAACATGATGAATTCCTTACTTTCCCCCCATTCCCCAGTCCTACCCGAACCTTAGATTCATTGTATTTATGTGGCTGGGAATCAAAGATAAAGAGAAAAAAATGTACCTTTAGGTGGTAACCCCTGCCCCCTTCCACAAAACCACAAATGATTTTTCATCAGAAAAATGGGAGCCAAAGGGGAATGGGATGACATCTTTAACGAGATGGAAGAAAAATGGTCATTTCTAGAATTCTATATTCAGTGAAAATATTCTTAAAATTAAAATAAAAATGTAGAAGACTAGTTTTAGAATATCTTTAAAAATGTTGGCTATTTAAAACAAAATGAAAATGTATGATAGAATTTATAAGTAAGGTGTCACAATAAGAGCACAAATATGGGGGCAGAAAATGGAATTAAACTGTTCAAGGTTTCTTACACACTTACTTCAAAAGTATCATAACAATTTTTGGTAGGCCATGATAAGAATGCAACTACAAAATATGAAACAAAAAAACATATCTAAAAAGCTCTTGGAAAAAAATGTTTACAAATCCCAAAAGAGGCTGATAAGGAGAAACTAAAAAACAAGAGAACAGATGAATAAAATACTCACGGAAATATGGTACTCTAAATTGTCCAATCAGGATTAAGAAGAAAAAGTATAGACTATATGCTCTTGATAAGAGCCATACCTTATATATGAGGAAATACAGGTAGAAGTCAAAGGAAGAACAATATGTACCATGAAAATGTTAATCATAAAAAAGATAGTGTGGACAAATTA
The DNA here is from genome assembly GCA_006410875.1 of Neotragus pygmaeus. Lineage (NCBI taxonomy): Eukaryota > Metazoa > Chordata > Mammalia > Artiodactyla > Bovidae > Neotragus > Neotragus pygmaeus. Next base: position 62,261 of record SJYV01047547.1, on the reverse strand, counting down.
AGATTAGATGTAGATTTCTGGACCAGGGATATCACCAGCAATAAAAGTGAACATTGCTTAATGATAAGATGGTTAATCCATCAACAAGATATAATCACGCTAAATATATATACATCGAATAACAGAGCTTCAGAAAAAGGGAAATAAAAGAACTAGAACAAGACAAAAATTGCCAGAACTAAAGGGAGAGATTGACAATCGACAATCATAGTTGCAAATTTTACCTACCTCTGATAGGAATGGATAACACAAGTAGACGAAGATATATAACGATAGAGATTAGAACCACACTATTAACTAACTTAATTCAATTGACTGCCCTCAGCAGCTATAGGATACACATTCTTTTCAAAGGTACTTGAGACATCATAATAAAACAAGTGTCATAAGACAATTAGTGATAAAAATTATAACCCAGACTCAAAATCTTGAATCTTATAATTAGCATCCATTCCCAGTTTGGATGACAGTAGACACTTTTCCTTCAGAAGGCATGGAAGAGGCACAAGTATTCACTGTGGTCAGTCGAGTCTGAGTCTCTGCAGCTCTGTGGACTGCCGGGCTCCTCTGTCTATGGAATTTTCCAGGCAAGAATACCAGGGCGGGTTGCCATTCCCTACTTCAGGGGATCTTCCCAACTGAGGGATGGAACCCTTCTCTCCTGTGCCTCCTCCACTGGCAGGCAGACTCTTTCTAATGCCATCTGGGTGCAATCACAGACATGGAAGGCAAGAGGAAGCAGTCGGCACTGCCCAGGCCGATGAAGAAGCCCGTCTGAGCGGCACAGCCCCGCAGGGTGATGGTCTTCTCCGACCGCAGGATGTTGGCCAGGATGTGGGCACCACCACAGCCGATTTCCCCTCCCGAGAGGCTGCCCAGGAGACAGTACGTGGGCGTGTGGAGGCGGGCTTCGGTCTGGATGGCCACCCTGATGAGGACACTCCTGGTGATGGCCCGCGTATAGACCAGGCTGACCCCACGGAAGGACAAGCCGCGCAGCTCTGACGGGGAGGGATAGGCCAGGAACACGAATTCCATCCACACTGAGCGGTTTCCCCAGGACATTGAGTTAACAGATTTTCTCTGTCGAGAGTTATTAATACAAAGGAAGACGAGTCAGACGAACAATACATCAGTTCATACTCTGAACCACGAGGCAATCTAATTAAGCCTGGAGTTAGAAACTAGAATAACTAAGACTTATGCTCTATTTCCTCCCTTTTTAACAAGTTTCTTCACATAAATAGCCACAACTTCACTTCTAACTTCACTTCTAACTTCCGATGTCACTTCCCTGGTGGCTCAGACAGTAAAGGGTCTGCCTACAATGAAGGAGACCCGGGCTCAATCCCTGGGTTGGAAAAATTCCCCTGGAGAAGGAAATGGCAACCCACTCCAGCATTCTTTCCTGGAAAACCCCATGGACAGAGGAGTCTCGTAGGCTGCAGTCCGTAGGGTCGCAGAGAGTCAGACATGACTGGGCGGTTTCACTTTCTCAGTCCTAACTGCCAAAAGTTGGGCTAAATTGTGTAAGAATTTTTTGAGGAAATGTGGCAGAGAATTTTACGGAATTCAAAGCTATTTTCAGTAGATGTGGAATGAAAATTCAATTGTTTTAGTAAATTCACAAGAAAGTGTCAAGAAATTCTTGAGAGCCAGGGCTGTTGAGAACAGGAAATATTTATTTATTCACAGGTTTACACACAACACCTCCTGAGGCATTGGCTTGGAGATACAAGGATATAACACTGAAAAACTAGTGATATGATAGCAGATGAAGGAAGAAAACCCAGTGCCCACACGGGCAAAGGGCTGACATTGGCCTAATGTTCACAGTGTCGGGTGTAACCCTCCGAAGCCAAAATCCTCCCAGCTCCTGGGTGTGCTCGCCATGTCCACTCAGGGAGTTTTATCACAGGGCTCCTCCTGGCTTGTGGTGCTATGGGAAAACATGTGATCATAAGCTGTCAGAGAACTGAGCACCCTTCCTGTGAGTTTAGGGATGAACGGGAAAGACCAAGTCTGTTTCCATTTGCGTTTCCTCTCTTCTAAGAAGCTAAAAGAAAATCTAAGACAAGCCATCTAGCTTCCTTGAAAACTTTCTAATGTAGAGTCCCAACTCTCAAAGGGCACCCGTTCCATTACTTTTCCAAGATCAACTCATTCAAGAAGGTGGAACAGGACTTCTTGGGTGGTCCAGTGGTGACAAGTCCACTTGCCAGTGCAGGGCACACGGGTTGGTCCCGGCTCTGGGGATGTCCCACAGGCTGCGGGCCAGCTAAGTCTGGGCACCACAGCTGCTGAATCCACACACTGCAGCCCCGGAAGCCCGTGCACCCTGGAGTCTGTGCTCCGCCACAGGAGCAGCCGTCACAGCGAGCAGCCTGTGCCCCAGCTAGAGAGGGGCCCCCACTCACCACAACTAGAGAAAAGCCCCCACACAGAGACGAAGGCCCAGAGCAACCAAATTAAATAAACAGATCAATCTTAAAGNACTGCGGGCCAGCTAAGTCTGGGCACCACAGCTGCTGAATCCACACACTGCAGCCCCGGAAGCCCGTGCACCCTGGAGTCTGTGCTCCGCCACAGGAGCAGCCGTCACAGCGAGCAGCCTGTGCCCCAGCTAGAGAGGGGCCCCCACTCACCACAACTAGAGAAAAGCCCCCACACAGAGACGAAGGCCCAGAGCAACCAAATTAAATAAACAGATCAATCTTAAAGAAAGAGGAAAAGAGGCAACGTTCAACCTTGATTCAAATGTCCCTAGTTTAATATATATTATTTACCATGAACTTAAAGAGAAATCGTATCCAGAAGCACCACTCTGACAAGCGCTATTCACATAAACCAGCTTAGGGTGATTAGAGATTGTCAGGAATAAATGTCAAGAGCCTCTAGGGCATGAATGCCTCTGCTTTTCCAACAGTTAGCAAGCAGTGTCCATTTCATTCATTCTTTTTCTCTCTTCTGAACTTCATTAATGCTTTGAATGAGTGCTAATGTTACATAGCATAGCCAACATCATATATAACATGAGGAGGTGGAGGAGCAGTGTGCGAGTGTGAAATTAGTTTTGATTTTAAATGATGTGATTTGAGTGATTCCATCTCTGTAATATTAGGCTATGTATAATGTCTTTGAGTCCCAGTTTTTTTTTATTTGAAAAATGGGGATAATAATTATACTTAGTTCTTGAGATCTTAATGTAAAGTGTCTACCACCAAGATCAGTCAGTAATAATGACAACCTCATAATGGATAACCATGATTATTATTTGTAAGTTCCAGGGCAGCCATTCTCCCTTATTTATACTTTTATCTCCTACATAAATCAAGCCTAATGTTGCACAAAGATTAGGCATTCAATAAATCTATGTTGTATGGATGACCATACTATGAAAACATGTCATTTACCCTTTTTCCCATTTTATCTTTTACTTTTAAGATTATTTCATGATCAAAACCTTTGTATAAGAGCCCTTTATGGAAAACAACTTGGTATCCAACATTTGAGTTGCATTCTGGAAAAGATTATGTCACTCAGAAATATGTAAAAGACTTCAGCAAACACGTCTGAGGCTGTCTACCATCTGTATTATGATGCAGGGCTTTGGGATAATGATTTTACTATAGTCAGTTACACTCATGTCATCTTAATGCTGCTCTCCAGGATCTGTAATGAAATATTTATACAGGTCATGAATTCTTAGTGCTGGAAAAGACCTCAGAATGTGTCTAGTTCAGTCATTTGTTAGATACTTCGACCTCCTATCTGTGTCTGAACATCGGGTCACCTTCAAAGTTTAGAAAATCTCATTACCTCCTGACTTGTCTGTTCCACTGTTGGATGACATCGTTCTCAAGCAAAAAGTTTGGTCTTGTANAGTTCAGTCATTTGTTAGATACTTCGACCTCCTATCTGTGTCTGAACATCGGGTCACCTTCAAAGTTTAGAAAATCTCATTACCTCCTGACTTGTCTGTTCCACTGTTGGATGACATCGTTCTCAAGCAAAAAGTTTGGTCTTGTAATGGCTGAAATCAGTGCTCAGCTGCTTGGTTGTGTCCAATTCTTTGTGACCCATTGGACTGTAGCCCGCTGGGCTCCTCTGTCCGTGGAATTCTCCAGGCAAGAATACTGGAGTGGGTTGCCACCTCCTTCTCCAGGGGATCTTCCCAACACACGGATCGAATCCGCATCTCCTCCGGCTCCTGCAATGCAGGCTGATTCTTTACCTGCTGAGTCATCAGTGAAGCCCAGCTGAAGCCCCTCTGCCTCTGTGCAACTTCCACACATTCATGCTCTTCTACAAAGTGGGGCCATTTCTACATGAAACTCTAGGAATCAGAGCTCTTGTCACGCAGTCCAGTAAATGTTCTTCCTACTTTCCTTTTTTCTGTTCCTCACAGAACAGAAGTCTGTGAGGTTTTGGTGAGTCTCACAATTTTAGCTCTAGAAGTGCTCTCATTTTAAATACCTTACTTAAAAGTGTACTGTGTGTGACAGATCACAGAGGTGGTCAACTATAAAAAGATCTGGGTGTCACCTATCTGTTCACTGGCAGTCTACTTCTTTACTTTAATCAAAATTAGATTAATTCCTGTGTTTGATTGTTTTCATGATATCATCAGACTTGGACTGATATGTAGCTCTCTAGACACTAAAACTCTAAACATCTCCCCCGCCCCCGCTCTGGGAAGCAGAGCATCCTCCATTGTTCCTTAGCATTGGCCCATAACTTTAATCTATTGAGATTGACATTAAAAAAAAAAACAACAACTTTGATCTGTGACTCCACTATCATTCCTACAGTCAGTCTCTCATATTTTTAAAAATAAATTAACTGCCAAACTCACATACAACAATGATCAAAATGGCACAGCAGGGAAGCCTCAAAATGGCGCAGTGGTGTCCAGATGGTTATATATCTTAATGAGAGAGGCAGGTACTGTTAAAGAATCTGGCATATACTTGTATAAATATACTATACTATGCTATAAATATATGCTGTATAAGTATAGTATATATTTATATGTATTATGACCTACAGGCTTCTCAGGTGACTCAGTGGTAAATGAATGTACAGCCAGTGCAGGAGACATAAGAGACTTGGGTCTGATCCTGGGCTCAGGAAGATCCCCTGGAGAAGGAAATGGCACCCCACTCCAGTACTCTTGCCTGGAAAATCCTTGGACAGAGGAGTCTGGTAGGCTACAGTCCATGGGGTTGCAAAGAGTCGGACATGACTGAGCAACTTCACTTTCACTTTGGGAATATCCCCTGGAGAAAGGAATGGCAATCCACCCCAGTATTCTTATCTGGAAAATTCCATAAACAGAGGAGCCTAGCGGACTCTAGTCCATGGGGCTGGAAAGAGTTGGACACGACAGAGCACACAGGCAGTGTGTATATACAGGTATATGTGTATAGATAGGTATAAATGTATATATAGGTGTATGTGTATATATAGGTGTATATGTATATACAAGTATATGTGTAATACAGGTATATGTGTATATATAGGTATATGTGTATATATATGTGTGTGTATATATAGGTATATATGTGCATATATAGGTATGTGTATATATAGGTATATGTGTATATACAGGTATATGTGTATATACAGGTATATATATTATATGCAGAGTACATCATGAGAAACGCTGGACTGGAAGAAACACAATCTGGAATCAAGATTGCCAGGNAGACTCTTGAGAGTCCCTTGGACTGCAAGGAGATCCAATCAGTCCATCCTAAAGGAGATCAGTCCTCGGTGTTCATTGGAAGGACTGATGGTAAAGCTGAAACTCCAATACTTTGGCCACCTCATGCAAAGAGTTGACTCATTGGAAAAGACTCCTATGCTGGGAGGGATTTGGGGCAGGAGGAGAAGGAGACAACAGAGGATGAGATGGCTGGATGACATCACCGATTCAATGCACATAAGTTTGGGTAAACTCTGGGAGTTGGTGATGGACAGGGAGGTCTGGCGTGCTACAGTTCATGGGGTTGCAAAGAGTCGGACACGACTGAGCGACTGAACTAAACTGAACAACAATGGAACTTAATATTCACTGAAACATTTTTTTCCTCTAAAATTGACCCTTATTTCCATCAAATATAGCCAGATTAAAACTATTTGTTGGCAAAGTAATTCTGGTTTCAATAAATTTGGTTTGATTACTACACAAATATAATTGATCATATAAGCTCTTTTAAATTGTCTTCATGGAACTTTTCATCAGGAATCTCAGATTGAATTTTATAAGGCCTCTCAAGGCAAGGAAAGCTATGCCAAATACTTGCCATTAGATTTTGCTTACAGTGCCTACATATTTAGGTGAATTCTTCTCTTCTTGAGGTCTCCCAACTATTTTGAGGTTCTTGCATTTGCCAAGAAGTGACCTCCTTATTCACCTTGTAAGGATGCAGAGAATCTTGTGAGCAAGTTACCAGGTTGTTTTGCCAAGGGGCTTTTTGGTTTCCAAAATCCACCTTAGTTCTTTAACTGGTCATACTTGGTTTTACATATATTCTCAAATATATCATTGCATTCAAAACTTGGTGATAGAATGTTTCCAATTATGCCCTAGGAAGAAAAGATTCTTATCGAACTTAATGCAAATAACAATATGGTCATGAAAATAAGAATACTCACTAAGAGTTTCAAATTCTAGAGAGATCAGATTCAGATACCTCTTTGACCATCACAGAATAAAACTCAGGATCAACCAAGATGGAGGATCTGAGACAGGAAAGACTGAGTTACTTGGACTTGCCAAGGAGGCCGATGGACATAAGGGTCCCTTGCTGGTACCATGGCCCTGGACCCTCGAAGAGTTCAGGAGAAGGAGAGAAGTCTGCTCTGGGTTCCTTTATGGTCACTAAAAAGTTTTGACTGAAAAAAAATAAAATGCACAATGTAAGAGTTGTGGGTTTTGGCTTTATTCAGTGACTTTGAGTTCAGTTCATTCAGTCACTCAGTCATGTCCTACTCTTTGTAACCCCATGGACTGCAGCACCCCAGGCTTCACTGTCCATCACCAACTCTCGGAGCTTGTTCAAACTCATGTCCATTGAGTCAGTGATGCCATCCAACCATCTCATCCTCTGTCGTCCCCTTCTCCTCCTGCCTTCAATCTTTCCCAACATCAGGGTCTTTTCCAATGAGTCAATTCTTTGTATCAGGTGGCCAAAGTATTAGAACTTCACCTTAGCAACAGTCCTTCCATGATATTCAGGACTGATTTCCTTTAGGATTGACTGTTTTGATCTCCTTGCAGTCCAAGGGACTCAGGGTCTTTACTAAAGACTATAGCCTGGGAAACAGCCTCTCAATAGCTCTGAGGAAACTGTGCCCAGGAAGGGGAGAAGCCATTATATATATGATTTCTTGGCTGGGAACACCTGCAGTCAAGCACACATCTCAGTAAAGGTAACTGTTAATCACAAGAACAGATATATTAGTTAACGATTTTAGAGTATTTCTATGTATGGGAAGATGGAAGAATCTTGGCTCATTAAACTTCTTCCTGAGATATAGATCAACTATCTAGGGGGCCCAAAACACAGAATGCCTCATCTGGCTTTTTGTCCTGAATTCCTCTCAGGGATTCCCAGGTGGCCCAGTGGTGAAGAATCTGCCTGCTAATGCAGGAGACTCAAGAGATCCAGTTTAATCCCTGGGTTGGGAAGATCCTCTGGAGAAGGAAATGACAACTCACTCCAGTATTCTTGCCTGGGAAACCCCATGGACAGAGTAGCCAGGTGGGCTACAGTCTATGGGGTCACATAGAGTCATACACAACTGAGCGATCGAGCACATAAGCTCACGCCTCTCAGGGTGCACTGTTGGTCAGCGACTACAGTGGCTAATGACTTGATCCTTGTATAACTGGATGGTGAGCAATACTTCTTGTTTTGCAGTTCTTTTAACTTTATTCTAAAAAGGCTTTGTGTTGGTCAGAGGTACCAATCTTATTCCAGTTTTAATTCTCCAACATTATTTAGAATCTCAGTCTTATTTTTGGATTCCCATGAAGAGGTATTTCCTCATTTTCTCAGAACACTCCATTTTCTATTTAGCTTCCCTGCTTAAGCCTGTGAATTTCTAGTTTTACCTCTATACCTTTCTTTTTCTTCTAGAGAAAACTTAGTTCTGACTGGTACTTGATACATTTTTTTTTAATTAATTTATTTTTAAATTGAAGATAATTGCTTTATTGAATTTTGTTGTTTTCTGCCAAACATCAACATAAGGTATACTTTAAATACACATTTTAGTCTTGGTTAAGTAGTATTAACTTTGAGAAGAGATTAAATGATAAGAGCCTTCTCATCAAATTAACTTCCCATCCGAGTTAGAAGATGTCTTCTCTGCAAGACTTCTCAGAACATTTCATATGCTTTTCTGGTAAAATCTCAGATGTTAACTTTGATTAAACCAGGGTTGCCTAAACCTGCTTAATTGTAGAACCATTTCTTCAAATATAATACTTCTCGAGTCAATCATTTGGGAAACGTTACTTGAAAGGCTTATGTTTGAAAGCCAGGAGCTCAGAAAGCCAGTTGGTTTCTTCAAGGGGCTTTTCTGTGTAAGGTTATGCTGCCCTCAGGTGGTCAGAAAGGTCTTGGCCAGAAACCTGGAGTTTAAGGAGCCAAGCTCTCTCCACAGGTGCAATTAAGAAAAAGTGAAATGCACGCACACACACAAATGGTTCTTCTGTTCAGACATATCTTAAAATAATTTGGAAAAAGAGCTCTCTATTAAAATACTAAGTATAAAATAGATGTCACCAGGCAGAGGGTACTAAAAGCTAAGGCTCTAAGTCACCTCCCATGAAAAGACATTGTCATTACATTTTTATGTCCTGATTGGAACCCTTCATGCACATACAACAAGGTAATCAACAAATGTTTGCAAACTAAATGACTGCCTGGTTGATTTCTCTCAATGAGAGGCAAGAAATCCAACTGACTTGTGTCTCTCTAATCTGCCCTTTAGGGATCTCAAGCAACTGCTGCAGATCAATATAAGATTTCAGGTAATATGGCTTAGATTAAAATTCAAAGGTGATGGAAAGTTAACTAGCAAATTCAATTAACCAAAATAGCTAATTCTAAAAAATTTTGGGGGGTGGGAGGTGGGAGGGAGATTCGGGATTGGGAGCTTGTGTGTACCTGTGGTGGATTCATGTCGATGTATGGCAAACCCAATAGAGTATTGTAAAGTTAAATTTAAAAATAAATAAATAAATAAATTAAAAAAAAATAAAAAATTACAAACCAATAATTAAGTTTTTCTCTAAAAGAACCATCTGAGAATGTGGGTGATGGGACAGTGGTTCTCAGCAGGATCATATCAAAGAAGTTCCTACTTTCCAAGTGTTTATGATCATTTGTGTTCTTGTTCTCTTTCTCTTCCCTTTCGCACCCTTCCTTCTCCTTCCCTTCTCCTTCTTTCCCCGATCTCCTCTTTCCTTCCTTTTCACCTCCACTTCTTCTATGTAAGTCCTTTTCTTGAGTACAGTTGGGAATGTAGCCATAAATGCAGTGTTCTAAATGCCAATACTAAAAATTTGGGCATTGCTTCATGAGGGACCTTTCAGTTACAAGTGACAGTAAATGACTTCCATCGTGTTAAGCAGAAGTAAGAGACATATTGGAAATATCCTGGACTGCTGAGCAACCAATTTGTAGAAGAAACGGAAGCAGAAAAGTTCAAGATTCTCCGGCAGCAGAAACTGGTGGACATTCTGTCATGCACCATTAACAGTATTCATTTTTATCTATTTTTTGATATAAATTTATTTATTTTAATTGGAGGTTAATTACTTTACAATATTGTATTGGTTTTGCCATACATCAACATGAATCCGCCACAGGTATACACGTGCTCCCCATCCTGAACCCCCCTCCCTCCTCCTTCCCCGTACCATCCCTCTGGGTCGTTCCAGTGCACCAGCCTCAAGCATCCAGTATCATGCATCGAACCTGGACTGGCGATTCGTTTCATATATGATATTATACATGTTTCCATGCCATTCTCCCAAATCATCCCACCATCTCCCTCTCCTACAGAGTCTAAAAGTCTATTCTATACATCTGTGTCTCTTTTGCTGTCTCACATACAGGGTTATTGTTAACCGTCTTTCTAAATTCCATATATATGCGTTAGTATACTGTATTGGTGTTTTTCTTTCTGGCTTACTTCATTCTGTATAACAGGCTCCAGTTTCATCCACCTCATTAGAACTGCTTCAAATGTATTCTTTTTAATGCCTGAGTAATACTCCATTGTGTATATGTACCATTGCTTTCTAATCCATTCATCTGCTGTTGGACATCTAGGTTGCTTCCATGTCCTGGCTATTATAAACAGTGCTGTGATGAACATTGGGCTACACGTGTCTCTTTCAATTCTGGTTTCCTCGGTGTGTGTACCCAGCAGTGGGATTGCTGGGTCATAAGGCAGTTCTATTTGCAGTTTTTTAAGGAATCTCCACACTGTTCTCCATAGTGGCTGTACTAGTTTGCATTCCCACCAACAGTGTAAGAGGGTTCCCTTTTCTCCACACCCACTCCAGCATTTATTGCTTGTAGACTTTTGGATTGCAGCCATTCTGGCTGGCATGAAATGGTACCTCATTGTGGTTTTGATTTGCATTTCTCTGATAATGAAGGATGTTGAGCATCTTTTCATGTGTTTATTAGCCATGAAAAGATGCTTAACAGTATTCATTTTTAATGACAGTTTCTCTCTCTGTTTTCGATTTCAAGTTCTAGAGCAAGAAGAGCTAACTGTCCAAACTGAGATAACATGTGCACTGAATGTTTTCTGTTTTCTTTTCCAGATCCATTCTCTAGTCTTCTCCATCCTCTCCCGTGCCCCAAGGAGGTCAACCTGCATGGACTGAATCAAGGGTCTCTTGTCCTCTTACTTGCAGTTGGGTTCGGCTGATAGAAAGCATTGTGGGAGACTGGAGGGAGATAGAAGGGAGGAGAGTAACTGGGGGTATTTGGTACCTCCCTCCACTCAAAGTCATAGCTCCTGGCAGAGCTCTTTTCTTTTATGTCTGGAGCCAAGGTATTGCTTATGCTTTCTCAGTTTCCTTATACCCTGCCCACTCTATCTAGAGTGTATGCGTTTGCTAAGCTGCTTTAGTCATGTCCAACTCTTTGTGACCCTATGGACTATAGCCCAGCAGGTTCCTCTGTCCATGGGATTCTCCAGGCAAGAATACTGGAGTGGGTTGCTGTGCCCTCCTCCTGGGGATCTTCCCGACCCAGGGACTGAGTTCTTCTGCATAGGCAGGCAGGTTCTTTACAACTAGTGCCACCTGGGAAGCCCAGCTAGCATATCTAGTCCCAATATTAAACTCTTCCTGATTTACCCAATTTAGCATCTCTTCTATTTACTGCTGGGATCTGATAGATACCAGAAATCAACCACAGAATATACCCGGCAATTATTTAACCTCTCTGGAGTATAGTCTTCTCAGCTGAAAGGTTGGATCAGTACCTCATAGGGTTATGGTGAGTCTTCAGTGGGTTAACAATACATGTAAAGCTTGGGCTCCAAAGACTCTCAATAAGACTAGGCTATTACTTTTATTTTGTATTTGCGATTTGGTTATTTTAAATATATAAATGTAAATCTTGTTAAAAATCTTCTCTTTCTGAGAATTTTCACACACTTTTCAAAATGAAAAAAAAATGCATGAGTGTGCCCACTCGGGGCAGGAGAGGGTGGGACCACGATGGTTGTGGAGCCCTGGCCAGCGTAGGAAAGTATCAGGTTCTCGGTAGTGATGCACTGATATTCAGATCTCAGAGACAGACTGTGAGCAGTTCATCCACCCACTAATCACCCTCCACTGCTGAACTCCAAGAGAGTTGGTCTTCTGAAGAGCACCACCAGCAGCCATTACCCCTTCTTCTCCATGGAGCAACATACCGCTCCTATAGAAAAAATACTCCTATAAGGAAAATAGTTCTCTTTCCAGGGAAAGCTATGGACCCAGCAACACTGCCTGAGTGGTTTGCTTACTCTCAGTAGCCCAAAGCCATAATGTCTGCTCTTAACTTCTGTGCTCCAGATCTGTGTTGTCCTAGAAAGGAAGAGATGAGCTGAGAAAGCACCACCCCTGGGACATGATTCCATTCATTCAGCAAGGATTTTTCCCCCCCTAGGAGAAGTTACAGCAGTCTTAATGTTGAGGAGTGTCATTCCAGAGAGGCAAGATGCTCAGCTGACAAAGGATGAGCCACAAAGACAGACAGACTCAAGTTCAAATCTTAATTCAGTCAATTAAAGTCAAAGTGAAAATCACTCAGTTGTGTCTGACTCTTTGTGCCCATGGAATTCTCAAGGCCAGAATACCAGAGTGGGTAGCCTTTTCCTTCTCCAGGAGGTCTTCCTATCCCAGGGATCGAACCCAGGTCTCCCTCATTGTGGGCAGATTCTTTACCAGCTGAGCCACAAGGGAAGCCCTTCAGTCAGTCACTAGCTGGATAATCTTGGGAAAGTTACTCACCATCTCTGGGCCAAAGGATCCTTATCAGCACTATGGGGGATACTTTCTGCTTTTGCAGGATTCTTGTGAGGATTAAGCGAGAAAAATGGAAAGTGCCTAACATGGTGCCTGACACTATGGGCTAGAACCAACAGTCATTTTCATTGGAATGATCATCATTTTCTGCTTGTTGATCGTTAATGTCCTTGCGTTCATGCAGTGAACTCAAAGCAACTCATAGACGCTTAGACTCTGCGTTGGAAGGGTTAAAAGATACAGCTGCTTTGACATCCTCACCATCCTAACTCCGTGTCAGAGAGAACCCCAGAAAGCCAGTTGAGCAGAAAGTAGGGATTCATCTGAGACATCCACTTGGCTTAAATCTAGACATATAGTAATAGTTTGCATCACGGATCCTCATACATTAGTCACTCTGTCTAAGCACTGCACTAAGACCTTCATAAATGGGAAGTGAATTCTAAATTAATCCTCAAAACAATCTTATGCTATAATTTCTACCATTACCCCTCCCATATTGTACAGATTATGTAACTAAGGTTCAAAAGTGTTAAATGATTTTCCCAAAGTCACATAAGCCCATAAGTAGACTTGGAATTTGACCCAGGCAGCCTGATCTCAGAGCCCCCCCTCCTAACCCTTTTGTTGAGCGGCCTCAGTGTTGGGCTGTAAGACACAGCAAGGCAGATCCACGTTCCAGGATGTCTACTTGGGTTGAACTGATGAGTTAATTAGCAAAGCAAGTGATCTGATTGATTTAGGCATATCGCATCCACCAGAGATGTTAAGTATCTATAGACCAGAGCTTCTCAACCCCTGGAGAGTGTTATAATCAACCCCTGAAGAGTGTTATAATCACTTAGAGAACTTTTCAAAAAATACCAATTCCTGGGCCCCACTGAAAGATTCTTATTTAATTGCTCTAGGGGGGAGTCTGAGTGTAGAAAAATTTTAAAGCTCCCCAGGTTGTTCTAATGCACAGCCAGTGTTGAGAACCACTGATGTGGGGTTTTTAATGGACACTTGATGTTGCCACTAAGTCTTGGAGCCCCTTCGGGATTGGGTCTGTTTATCTTGACATTTAGTTGTGAATAAATTAGCTGATCCTCATACATTAGGCAATAAGACATTGTGTAAATTCTGACTTAGGGTACTGCTTTGCATAGAAATATGAGACTTTCCAAGGAGACTTATTTTTCTCTATTACCAAGTGTAGTCAAGTTTCCTTTGGAAAATGGCAACATCCAAATCCTTTCCTACTAATCATGTATTACAAACAGAAAAATTGCTTTGAAACATTGCAAGGCAGCCAACACCATTCAGTAAATTACACCATGTAACTGGCTTGGGCCTCATTAGGCTTGCCCGCTCTGGCTTTATCAAGGGAACAGCCACTTCTCTTTGCAATCCCTNTTTTTGGAAGATTCCTTTTTGGAATCTCCAGTATCCATCCATCACTGCAACTATCACTGCTATACATTTATGGATTAGCTTCTCTTTCCACTGGGTGTGTGTACGCTCAATGAGGGCAAAGGCTGAGTCCCCCTTTCTCCACCTTGTACGCATACTGTGTCTATCATGAGAGGCGTTTCCAGCCTCGGTGCTGCTGACAGGTTGGGCTGGACGCTTCTGCTGTGCGGGCTCTCTTGCCTGCTGTGGGATATTTCACGGTGTCCTGGATCCTCCTTGCTGGGTGAGGGTGCAGTAACTTCTGCTCTCTTTATGGTAACCAAACCATTCTCCAGACATTATAAGTGTTCCTCTGGGAGCCTCAGTCACCCTCAGCGGAGACACTCTGGGCTAGGCATATGGAAGGTGCTCCAGACATTATAAGTGTTTCTCTGGGAGCCTCAGTCACCCTCAGCGGAGACCCTTTGGGCTAGACACATGGAAGGTGCTCAAAACTATTTGTTGCTGGGGCTTCCCCGGCAGTTCCATGGTTCATACACCATGCTTCCAACGCACAGGGTGTAAGTTCCATCCCTGATCAGGGAACTAAGATCCCACATGACACAGAGAGTGGCCCCAAACCCCTCAACTATTTGTTGAATATTTGAATAAAGAGCTCAAGTCTCCCAGGACTGGGACTCTATGGGAATGGAATTTTCAATTCAAGATAAAGATTGAGAGGTTAGTATATGAACCCAGAATTGTAGCTAATTGAACCTTATGTGGAATATGTCTTTCTATCCACGTAAGATTGTCTGATGCATTTCCTCACTGNGTCTCCCAGGACTGGGACTCTATGGGAATGGAATTTTCAATTCAAGATAAAGATTGAGAGGTTAGTATATGAACCCAGAATTGTAGCTAATTGAACCTTATGTGGAATATGTCTTTCTATCCACGTAAGATTGTCTGATGCATTTCCTCACTGTTGTAAACATACTTCAGATAAAATCAGAGCATCTTCTTCTCCATGCATTTCTAAGGAAGCATCAGTTTTCTTACCAACTCTTCATTTTAAGTAACACAGATTAACTTCTGTCTGACAGTTTTCTTCAGAAGGAAGGTAGCGGACTCACGGACAGAGAACAGATATGAGGTTGCCAAGTGGGAGTAGAGGAGGAGAGGCCTGGACTCGGGATTTGGGGCTGGTGGATGAAAACAATTACATTTAGAACAGGTCAGCAACAAGGCCCTAATGTGTAGCACAGGGAACTATTTTCAGTATCCTGTGATAAACCATAACGGAAAAGATTATTAAAAAAGGATAGGTAAAAATAGAAGTAAGTTGTCTGTGTGGACCCTTGTTTGGGGGGAATGTGGGAACGAGTGAGTGGTTCTACAGCTAAGAATTCAAGACACATTTAGGGTAAGGGGAGGTTGGACAGGGGACTCATGACAGTGAACTCACACACACTCACACACACACACACACACACACACACACACACACTCACACTCAGTCATGCCACATAGCTGACCACAGAAAACTAGAAAGTGCCTAGACTTTGGGGTGGTCTGGACCAGGGTTTGCATCCTGATTCAAGCCATTGGCTGCCTGTCCGAGCCTGGGTGCACTGTTGGAGCCAGTGCCCCCAACCCCCAATTCCATTCATTTACCCTCAGGGGAAAAACACTTGGAGGAGATGAAGGAAACTCATATATTTGATTACCTAAGAATGTGTTTCCCATGCCCCATATTTTATCAAGAAACTATTAGGAAACACGGTAATGATGGACCAAGCACTGCAGGGAATGAGAAATTTGTTGCTGCAATAATTCTACTTCTCTTCCCTGATTTTCAGGGACTGGATTTAATTAATCCCAAAGGGAATTTGGGTGAAGAAGTAAAACTTACTGGTATACTTTCCTTCAAGAAAACTATTTTGAAAGAGCAACTTAAAAAAATTTAAAGAATGTGAGTGGGGATATAAATTATCAATGTGAAAAATTCCCTGTGGAATTCCTACACGTGCCGTCTTTCAGGAACTTTCATGTCCTAGTTGAGACAAGCACAGAGCAAAAGTACGGACTTCAGAGAAAGGCTTAGCAGAAGGTCACTGGGGATGTGACCTCAACAGCTGAACCCTCAGGACTATCAACAATAACTGAGGAACCCCAGTAAGAATGAAGATAAATAGGCTCTGCTATCTCAGTGTGGGCTAATATGAAAAGAAGATTGGTTTGGGAGAGTGGCACTAAAGCATGTATACTATCATGTAAGAAACAAGGCGCCGGTCTATGTTTGATGCAGGATGCAGGATGCTTGGGGCTGGTGCACGGGGATGATCCAGAGAGACGTTGTGGGGTGGGAGGTGGGAGGGGGATTCAGGATTGGGAGCTCGTGTACACCTGTGGTGGATTCATGTCGATGTATGGCAAAGCCAATAGAGTACTGTAAAGTAAAATACAGTAAAAATAAATAAATAAATAAAAAATAAAAAAAAAGAAGATTGGTTTGCACATCTTTGATATGTAAACTTGAGTTTATGCAGAGTCACTGGATGCTTGTTTCAAAAGGATATTTCTCATTCTTTATAGACGTATGATTGGGGGGCATTGGGTAAGGGATGCGGGGAGCAGCACTCTCCCTGGTGACCGCCGCTGGTTGCGACGCAGGAGCCCAGCTGGCAGCGCCTGGGGCGCGTTGCTCTGGCTCAGAGTCGGGCATGACTGAAGCGACTCAGCAGCGGCAGCAGCAGCGGAACTCAGGCTTGTGCCAGAACCCTTGTCTCTTTATTTCATTATTTTGTATTAAGCATTTTTAAAGAGCTTTCTGATAGCCAAAATGCCTGTCGGTGTTCAAGGAATTCTCTGTCCAAGACGCCTGACGGAACTGGCACTTTACTGGGACAAGGCGGGGCACGTCCAGCGTTGTGCTCCAGGCTCACGAGGCTCAGCTTTGGGTGAGTCTGTGCAGACTAGACTGCCTGCTGCTATCAGTTTACTCCTCTTTTTAAAAAAGTTTCATTTTATATTGGACAGACCTGGGTTCAACCCCTGGGTTGGGAAGATGCCGTGGAGGAGCGCATGGCAACCCACTCCAGTATTCTTGCCTGGAGAACCCCCATGGGTGGAGGAGCCTGGCGGGCTACAGTCCATGAGGTTTCAGAGTCGGACACGACTGCGCGACTAAGCGCAGCGCAGCACATGGTTGACTAACAGTGCTGTGTTAGTCTCAGGGGCACAGCAAAGCGATTCAGGCTTACACGTATACACACACGTATACACACACATACACACACAAGTATACATACACGTACACACACGCACACACATGTATACACACACGTATATGCACACGTACACACATAAGTATACACACGTACACACACGCACACACACAAGTACACACACACGTGCACACATGTACACACGTATACACACACGTGCACACATGTACACACACACGTATACACACACACACACACACACGTGTATCTGTTCTTTTTCAAATTCTTTTCCCGTGTGGGTTATTATAGAATCTTGAGCAGAATTCCTTGTTGTATGCTGTAGGTCTTTGTTGGTTATCCATGTTAAATAAAGCAGTGTCTATATGTCAATCCCAAACTCCCAGTTTGTCCCTCACCACCACCTTTCCCCTGATGCTGGGAGGGATTGGGGGCAGGAGGAGAAGGGGACAACAGAAGATGAGATGGCTGGATGGCATCACTGACTCGATGGATGTGAGTTTGAGTAAGCTCTGGGAGTTGGTGATGGACAGGGAGGCCTGGGGTGCTGCGATTCATGGGGTCGCAAAGAGTCGGACACTACTGAGCGACTGAACTGAATATTCCGCTCTGTATACGTGCGCATCTTCCTTCTCCATTCCTCTGCTGATAGTCATTGAGGTCACTTTCCTGACTTGGCTATCGTTAACAGTGCTGAAGTAAGCATTGGGGTGCTTGTATACTTCTGAACCGTGGTTTTCTCCAGATATAGGCCCAGGAGTGGGATCTTCACATGACTTCTATGTGCCTTGCCAGGAACTGCCAGTGTATTTTAGATATGCTTTCAAAATGATTAAATTAAAAGTTTCTTGGAAAGGGCACATGTGAATTACCAGGGGAAAAATACTTACGTCATCATTCTGATTTTGCCTGACTTTTACTGCATTTTAACGTGCATCAAACATTTGTCAAGTTCATCTTGTGGGCAGGACACTGGCAACATGAAGAATGGATGCCAACGTGATTGTGGTGTGCCATCAAATGATCGCCTCTTTGTGATAAATAATGTGCTTGAGGAGTGCCAAGGATGAAGACATCAGTCCTGACTCCAAGCTGGCTTCTGAACATTGGGGACTGAGGAATGTCCTGCATCTAGCACTTCTTCAAGGAGGCATTCCTTTCTGGATTTCAGTATATTCATTTGTTTTGTTTTGCAAACATTTAAATTGATTAAAAAACAAAGAGGTCTGTTGAATCTAGATTCTCTAATGTCTGGAGGAGAAGAATTTGTTATTTTTGGAAATAGATGTTAGAATATATTCTTCCTTTTGACTTGATGAATACTCTCTATAAATTGGTAAATCTTCATAAGTTAAAAAATATGTATGCTTTAATATCAAACTCCAAAGTGAAAGTGAAGTCACTCAGTCATGTCCAACTCTTTGCAACCCCATGGACTGTAGCCCACCCGTCTCCTAAGTCCATAGGATTTTCCAGGCAAGAATACTGGAGTGGGTTGTCATCTCCTTCTCCAGGGGATCTTCCTGACCCAGGGATCGAACCCGGGTCTCCCGCATTGCAGTCAGACACTTTACCGTCTGATCTACCAGGGTATTTGGCTTCAAAATTGCATGTAGATACATCTCCTTCCACCTCCCAACCTCCACTACTCATCCACCCAGAGATTTTAAAAAGTATAATTATTTGTTATTCTAGGATATCCTTGATTAAATCCTCCTTTATAGACCCTCATTGTCCACCACATGTTCCTGGATTTTCCCCCCTTTATTTAAGGAAAAAATATAGATGCACATTGTTAGTGTTTTCTGCTTCAGTATGTCTCATCAAATCTGCATTCACTTTTGTCAAAATATTATTTGTAAGAAGTGTAATGCTTGCAGAAGTTCCGTGAGAATTCTGGACAACAAATAGCTTAGTAAATGTGGCCAAAATGAGACAATGAGGTTATGATTGGGAGGTTTTTTTTTTTAATCATCAATTGTATCTGATGCAGGTGTTTTTATACATGGAGTACAAAGCTTCCCCTCTGTAAAGTAGACATCCAGTTATTGGCAAAATCCTTTGTGTCTCCTTCCCCCCAGAATGCATATCCAATTCTGCTTAAAAATATAAAAGGTGATTATCTCATGGTTAACAGGCAGCAACTATAAGGTTTTATCATATTCTTCAAATAGAGAATAAAGCGTTAAGAAAACACTTTTAAAATCTGATACCCAAGTCCCTTGAAGGTTGGAAATTTCTGTTTCACTGATTAGTTTTAAAGAAAAAGAAGTAGCTCAGTTGTGTCTGACTCTTTGCGATCCCATGGACTGTAGCCTACCACGCTCCTCTGCCCATGGGATTTTCACTGGAGTAGGGTGCCATTTCCTTCTCCAGGGGATCTTCCTGACCTATGGATCGAACCTGGGTCTCCCGCATTGTAGGCAGACGCTTTGTCGTCTGAGCCACCAGGGAAGTCCTTATGAGTAGGTGTTCTTATGAGTAGATGAGTAGATTAGTTTTAAGGAAGCAAAAATAATTTTAGCTTTTGGAGGAGGAGTCATTCTTGATTTAGGCAAGCACTTAAATCAGCAGCTAAAAATTTTCAGATGCACAGTCTCTCTTGAGACGTCAGTTGATCTAACAGTGATGGAGAGAGGTGATTTCTAGTCAGAGTCTGAATGGGAGGCTCTGACATATTTCTGCTTTCAGGCAACCTCCTTTCCTATTGGGAGCCTGGAATTTTGATAATTGTGCCTTCTCATACAAGTGTAGCATGTCTATGAAACCAGCCCCAGATAAAACACTAGAGCTCTGAGTCTCCAATGGGCTTCCCGGGCAGAGACATTGCACACACATTGCTGCCTTTAACTGTAGAAGGAAGCGTTCTCTGTGCGACTCCATCAGGAAGAACCCGGGAGGCCCGCACTGTTATGCCCTTTCTGCTTCTATTGTGCATTCTGTTGACTCTAATGGATGTTAGCCATGAGTACAGTTATAAGCTAAATCTTATGAGTCCTTCTAGCAAAGCATCAAATAGCTGGCTGATCACTGGACCACTGACACCTATGACCTCTACGCAGTCCGTCTTTTTCTTTCTTGATTTTGGAGAACAGGAATGTTCTTTTCTCACATTCAAATTTAGAAGTATAAAGGTTTTACCTCAGCCTTCTATCTGTATTTCCTTTCCAAGATTCCATGACACAAACATAATCACTTCTTTGCTTTATTCCTCAACGTACTTAATGGTCTCTGTAACTATAGATTTTTCAACTACTTTTCTTGCTTTTAGTCCCTCCCTAATTTTTTTGAGCACCTGAGGGTTCTAGTTACTGTGTTCATCCAGATTTTCTGCAATCAAGATTTCTTTTTATTGGGTTCTTTCCTTTCAAGCTGATAGGTATTAATGCTGCTGCTGCTGCTGCTGTTGAGTCGCTTCAGTCGTGTCTGACCCTGTGCAACCCCACAGACGGCAGCCCACCAGGCTCCCCCATCCCTGGGATTCTCCAGCAAGAACACTGGAGTGGGTTGCCATTTCCCTCTCCAATGCATGAAAGTGAAAAGTGAAAGTGAAGTCGCTCAGTCGTGTCTGACTCTTAGCGACCCCATGGACTGCAGCTTACCAGGCTCCTCTGTCCATGGGATTTTCCAGGCAAGAGTACTGGAGTGGGGCGCCATTGCCTTCTCCAATAGGCATTAATACTTTCTCTCTTCTACTAACTTGTTTACAAATTACCTGTTTGTCTTACATTTTCCAAAAAAGCATATTTATTTGCTTCCTGCCCTCATCTGTGCTCATTATCCCAAGGGCTTATGCCTATTTTGTTCCTTTAATGTCTTTCCATAGGGTTTCTGGGAGAAAGGATGGACAACCCTTTACCTGCTTACACAGTGCAACACTGATCAGCAAAACAAACCAGGCACAAAAGAGTATGTACTACATGCAACAGTCACGATTCAGGCTGGAGACAAACCAGACTAACACCGGGAACAGGGGAAACTTAATATAAAAGGAATTATTAGTCTAGTAATGGGGGTTATCTAGTAAAAAGGGCAAAGGGAACTTTAATACAGGAATCGAAGATAAAAGGAGTATCCTTGACTTCTAGAGTTGAGGCTAAAGAATCAAGAAATATATGCTTTTGTTATTGTTTTGTTGTTAAGTCATGTCCGACTCTTTTGTGACCCCATGAGCTGTAGTCCATCAGGCTCCTCTGACCATGGGATTCTCCAGGCAAGAATTACTGGAGTGGGTTGTCATTTCCTTCTCCAAGGGATCTTCCTGGCCTAGAAATTGAACCTGCGTCTCCTGCATTGCAGGTAGATTCTTTACCATCTGAGCCACCCGGGAAGCCGAAAGGAAGAGATCAGATCAGATGAGATCAGTCACTCAGTCGTGTCCGACTCTCTGCGACCCCATGAATTGCAGCACGCCAGGCCTCCCTGTCCATCACCAACTCCTGGAGTTCACTCAGACTCATGTCCATTGAGTCCGTGATGCCATCCAGCCATCTCATCCTCGGTCGTCCCCTTCTCCTCCTGTTCAAGCTGGTTTTAGAAAAGGCAGAGGAACCAGAGATGAAGTTGCCAACATCTGCTGGATCATGGAAAAAGCAAGAGAGTTCCAGAAAAACA
>SJYV01047547.1:5842-37777 GCA_006410875.1 Neotragus pygmaeus | reverse complement strand
GACTGTGAAGAAGGCTGAGCGCCGAAGAATTGATGCTTTTGAACTGTGGTGTTGGAGAAGACTCCTGAGAGTCCCTTGGACTGCAAGCAGGTCCAACTAGTCCATTCTGAAGGAGATCAGCCCTGGGATTTCTTTGGAAGGAATGATGCTAAAGCGGAAACTCCAGTACTTTGGCCACCTCATGCAAAGAGTTGACTCACTGGAAAAGACTCTGATGCTGGGAGGGATTGGGGGCAGGAGGAGAAGGGGACGACCGAGGATTAGATGGCTGGATGGCATCACTGACTCGATGGACATGAGTCTGAGTGAACTCCGAGAGATGGTGATGAATATATATACATGTAAATATATATACATATATGTGTGTGTGTATGTGTATATATATATATATATGGATATATACATATAAATAAATGATGTTATATATATAGTAAAATGATGTTTACTCTGGTGCACACTGGACAGCGGGTGGCAGGGGTCACTGTGGACATGGACGTGTATTGCCTACTTACAGATGGAAAAGAGAAAAGAAATCCCTACTTATCTGGTGAAAAGAAAGGCACGTGAAGACTTAGAAATCCCCCTGGGAATCACCTGGCTAACGGGCAAGTGGCCGAGGGGTCTGTAGAGCTGATTCACTTTGCTGTCCAGCAGAAACTAACACAACATTGTGAAGGAAATATACTCCAGTAAAAAATTTAAAAACTCCACACATTATGCTNTAGAAATCCCCCTGGGAATCACCTGTCTAACGGGCAAGTGGCCGAGGGGTCTGTAGAGCTGATTCACTTTGCTGTCCAGCAGAAACTAACACAACATTGTGAAGGAAATATACTCCAGTAAAAAATTTAAAAACTCCACACATTATGCTCCTGCCAAGTCGCTTCAGTCGTGTCCGACTCTGTGCGACCCCATAAACGGCAGCCCACCAGGCTCTGCCATCCCTGGGATTCTCTAGGCAAGATCACTGGAGTGGGTTGCCATTTCCTTCTCCAATGCATGAAAGTGAAAAGTGAAAGTGAAGTTGCTCAGTCGTGTCCAACCCACCCAATTAAAATTCCCTTTATGTGGATACCAAAAGGCCCGCACCACTGGGACAAAAAGAATCAAAGAAGAAACAACTTCAGGAGGGCATCCCCCTACCCCCAAGGCTGGGATTCTGACCTACCTGGAGAGTATGTGACTGTAGCCTTCTAGAAAGTTTGAGAAGTTTGCTGAAGTCACAGAAACATACTCCTTGAAATGCAGGTGAAACTCTTTGGGAAATTGTTCACTGAGGCTCTGGTGATACTTGCTAGGAAACCAGCTGGGATGTTGGAAAAAAACTCAGTGCAAAACCATCCTTTAGAATTCTAGCAAGAGCCACTGGAACGTGAGTGTCTATGGCTGTCCCACACACCACTGGCAGCCTTGACTTCCAGGAATAGAACAGAAATGGCCTCCCAGAGGGCTTCCCTGGTGGGCTCAGTGGTGAAGAATCCACTTGCCGGTGCAGGAGATGCAGCAGACACAGGCTCACTCCCTGGGTCGAGAAGATCCCCTGGAAGAGGATATGGCAACCCACTCCAGTATTCTTGCTGGGAAAATCTCATGGAAAGAGAAGCCTAGTGGGTTACAGTCAGGGGGCCGCTCAGAGTCAGACACGGCTGAGCAGCAGCAGAGAACAGCCTACAGAACCAGGAAGGACGCTGCGCTCTCCCGATGTGTCCCTCTAATGAAACTCTCTCCAGAGGACCCTCCGTATTCTGCCAGTTAGCAAAGCGGCCGTGGTACATCATGAAGCAGAATAGAAAAGAGTGAACTGGGAGCTGAGAGGCCAGAGATCGATAACCGTCACATTGCTTACTCCAAATTATGAAGCTCAAGAATTGGCAAAACTATTCTATGAGAAGAATAATATAAATAGTGGTTGCCTCTGAAGTGGAGAATTGACTAGAAAGAGGTACAAAGCAACTTTCTGTGTTATCTTGGGCTGAGCTGAGTTTACACAGCTGGATATACTTATCTCAGTTCACTGAGCTCTGAAATTTTAAATGTGTGCATTTTATGGCAAAGATGCTATATCCCAGTAAAGGACCATTAACCCAAAATAATAGAAATGCAAGACTTCTGTCTGCAAAAGTATGTAACTTCATTGAAAGATAGTGGTTAAAATCTGAGTAAATGAAAACGTATGCCATCGTCATGGATCATAGTATACTATTTTTAAAGATATGACTTCTGAAATTGATTTGTAGACACATCAAAATCTGAATGAAAATTCCAATAGGGGTGTGTGCATGTATGTGTGTATGAGGGTGTGTGCATGTGTGTGTGTGTGAGAGAGAGACAGAGAGGCAGGTACTTGACAAGTTGATCTGAAAGTATTAAGGATTTCTGAAGGACCAAGAATAGCTCATACATTCTTGAAGAAAAACATGATGAGTTGGCTTGCTCTACTTTATATCAGGCATTACTGTGAATCCACAGTGATTAAGAGAATGTAATTTTGATGCAGAGATAGATGAAAAGTTTATTCTTTAGTTACCTCAAGGCACTGGCTATACTTCTCATTGAGTATTCCCTTCCAGACTAATGGGATTTGGGTGATAAAACTGCTGCGATTTGAGAGTTGAAGCACAGAGGAAAGGAGGGACAGAACCAGAGGTAAAGACCCACGGATAATCACTAAAGAGACAGTTGAGGTAAAGCATCATCAAGCCCAAGAGCAGTTTAGAAAGTCAATCCAAATAAGCTTGACATGCATGCATGCTAAATCGCCTCAGTCGTGTCCCACTCTGTGAGACGCTGTGGACCCTAGCCCACCAGGCTCCTCTGTCCGTGGGATTTTCCAGGCAAGAATCCTGGAGGGGGTTGCCAGGCCCTCCCCCAGGGGATCTTCCCGACCCAGGGAAGATCTCGTGTCTCTTACGTCTCCTGCACTGGCAGGTGGTTCCTCACCACTTGTGCCACCTGGGAAGCTCCACAAGGGAGAGTGATTTAGGTGAGGATCAATGGTACACATCCCAGAAGACGTGGGACAAGGAGGATAATGCGAAGCAGACCCCGAGCCAGGAGGCGCTGGCGCACAGCCAGAGAGCCTGCTAGTTATGTGTTTACGCCCCGTCTCTAGACAGAGGAAGTGCTTTTCAGGCATTTACGATCGTAGCTGTCTAGTTTATCCAGGCAGAGAAAAAGAATCATAGGGTACTTATTACAATTGGTAAAATATAGGCTTTATGAGGACCTAGTAAAAAAGTAGGCATGCTTTCTTCCGTGATTCTATTGGACTATGTACTTTTGACGGCTAATGATTCTGTGAAAGGACTCATGTTAACTAGACACTAGACACATGGGTTTGCCAAATGGTTTTCGATAAGCATGTGCACCTCATCCTTTGTTAGATGTCTGGATGATGGGGGACTGGAGCTACTCAATAATTTGGAATCAATCCTTCAGCGACGTTTCTCCACTGGCCTTATAATTCACCCTTTCTTTCTTGACTTACCTGTTTTGAGTTATACGTTAATGAGAAATATGATTCATGACATCAAATGTCACACTGAAACGTAATTGAAAACCTTACCTTCTCCTTCCTTCCCTGCTTCCCTCCTCCTACCTTTTTACACTCTTCTCAACGCCCAGAAAAATGTTGCAGATAAAACTGATGCATGATGTCTTGAGAGGACAGGAGGAGAATGCCTTACACTTTACAAAATGAAAAGTCCTTCTCACTATTTCTATGTCAAATTATACTAAAATAATTGTCCTCATTTTAAGAAATCATCAAGGGTTTGAAGAGAAAAAAGGAAAAATTAAAGATAAAACTATCAATTCAGGGTTATATGAAAAGTAGAAGGGCATTCTTGTAGGAATAGAAGATTTAAGCTAAATAAATGCACTCGCTTGCAACGTGTGAGATCGCTGTCTTGTAGATCACAAGTGGTCAAATGGTAGTCATTTCACATGGTTCAAGCTAATGCATAAACATCAGATTCGTTATGAAATGCTTGTCAACAGTTATTTTTTTCTGAATTAAAAATAATAGGTTTGTAATATAGAAAGTGTGGAAACAGATAAAGATGGAGCGTGAATATAATGAAGATCATTCATTATCCCTCAAACTGGAGGTGACCATAGTTAACATCTTGGTAGGTTTGTGGCCACTTTTTCCTCAAATGTGTACACAGTGTATCCTTCCAGTACTGGGTCCTGCTTAGAAGCAGTTTTGCAGCTTTCACAGTTAGGTGTTAACACTGCCTCTGAAGTGGGAGTCTGGGTTCAAATCCCAGCTCTGCCACTCGTGAGCTGTCTGACACCTACCAGTTATGTAATCTCTTTGATTCAGTTTTATCCTCGGAAAACGAGGAAAGACACTTAAATTCGACTCCAAATTAAGATGGTTCTTGAGGACACGAGTCCATCACCTCCTCCATCTGCCGACTTTTACGGCTAGGTAGATAGACTGAGGTGGAGACGGGTAGAGAGAGGGAGAGGGAAAGGGAGAGAAAGCGAGTCCCCTAGCACAGATTCTGGCAAACAGAAGGCACTTAATGCTAGCCATCACTAACAACTAGCGACTAGCAACTAACAACTAGTGTTTGAAAACATATTTCAAGGCTATGTAATATTATCTCATAAGTAATTGTTTAACCAATCCTTTATTATGGGGAAACTGAGCTGTTAATGTATCTTCGTTGTTATGTCTAATATGCTAACGAGCAACTTCTGTTCTGATTATTATCTTCTTGCCCCAGTTCTCAAGGACCGTCTGTGCCCCAGTCTGTCCCCAAAGCCTCACTTCTGTGGACTGAATCACTCAGTCTCTCTGTCCTCTTGCTTCCAGAGGGACTCAGCCAATGGGAGAAAAGGCAAGAGACAGGAGGACACAGGCAGAGAGTGGGTTAAGTATTTATCTCCCTGCTCTTTCCCTGCACGGCCATTATTCTTTAATAGGCTTTTCCCCCTGAGGCCAGAGTTCCACCAAGAGTCTCTTCGATAAATCTTGCCCTTGTTGGTCTCAGATAATACTCCCTCATCCTTCCAGCTTTTAGGTGTAGGGGTGATGATGGCTCCCCGCTATTGCTAGTATGTAAGTGCCTTGACTACGATTATTGGTTCCCTTACTCATATGTCTCCATATAATCACAATATTTTTTTTTCAGTTAAAATCTATTGAATGGGTCATCTGCTTCCCACTGATACCTGGATATTGCCTTATAAGTATCACTCTATATTGCTTTATGATGATTTGCTTATGTATTTCATTCATAGAAATTGCTGAGTCAGGACTTCCCCGGTGGTCCAGTGGCTGGGACTCCTTGCTCCCAATGCAGGGGCCCAGTTCCATCCCTGATCAGAGAACTAGATCACACATGCACAACTAAAAAAAGGAAAATTTCTGCGTGCTGCAAATAAAGATCCCACATACCCCAACAAAGATCTAAGATCCCGTGTGCTGCAACTAAGAACCAGCACAGCCATATAAGCTAAAAAAAAAAANGATGGAGGAGCCTGGTAGGCTGCAGTCCACAGGGTCGCAAAGAGTCAGAGATGACTGAGCGACTTCACTTCACTTCACCCACTCTAGTATTCTTACCTGGAGAATTCCATGGACAGAGGAGCTTGGCAGGCTACAGTCCATGGGGTTGCAAAGAGTCGGACATGACTGAGTGACTACACCTTCACTTTCACAGAGTTTCTGGGGTGTTTTTCAAGTTTTCACCAGCTTTTTCAGCATGAGTTTCTGTCCAGCAAGTTGGTTCAGGCTAACTCCCTTCTCCTCCGCCAACCTCCACTCACTCATGCAGCGTGGGAAAAACATTTATTAAATAGCTACTGTTGGTCACTCACTCCTCTAGACACTGAGCATTCAGGGTAAACAAAACTAGTAAGTGTCTGCTTACCTTATAGTGAAGGGTGGGAAGGATGGTAGGGAATTGCTGACGCAAAATCCTTGAGTTGGTAAGAGAGGGTAGAATAAGTGCCAAGAAAGAGCTGGCCTTAAAGAGGAGCTTGTTCGGTTCATTCATAACAGGAGAAGTAAAGCATATTAGCACGTATGGAGACAGCTAAAAGAGATGGTAGTTGCGTCCTGTAAGTTCTTTTCTGACTGCCTCTTGTATCTCTATGAAACAGAAAGGTCATCAACTCACACAGTGGTTGGGGGAGACCATGTTAGAGGTTGAAAATAAAAGAATGAAATAATTTAGGAGAATAGGACTGTGAATAGATTCAAAAAATATGGAATTATTGCTGTGCAGCATCAAGGGTTAAGCAATCAGGAACTGACAGTAAGACTGTCCAGTGTGGTTATGGTTTTTTTCTCCAGTCACATTCAGAAGTGTAGGAGCAGGCATGGTATAAGAGAAGAGTTGGACTTGAGTGGTATGTGATTTTGCAAGGAAAGACAATACAGCAAGGGAAGAGCAGATTTGCCTTGCTGGCTGTGATGAAAACAGTATCTGTTTTGCCTTATGAAATATTCAGTATAAATACTTTCTAAATTTATCTTTCCCATTATTGAAGCAATGATAATAGCAACCTGGAAGACTGTGAACATCATGAAAACATGTTTATGACATATTGTTATTGGGGGGGAAAGTAGTATACAAAATTGAGTCTGTTCTGGGATTACACTTAAATAAAAATGATATGGACAAAATCTAAGTCCAGGGAAAAGTAAAAGTGTTTGATTCACTTAATGGCAGGATTTGAAGGGAATTTCTTACTTTCCTTTTATCTGATGTTCTATTCAGGTCATTAAACATTTATTGAGTGTCTACTGATGTTGGACACTGTGCTAGGCTCCAAGAATACAAAAAAAATATAAAAAGAAGGATGCAAAAAAGAAGGAAGAAGGGAAGGAGAAATTATACTAGTCTTTTACTTAGGAAGCATAGAGGCTAAGAATGACATCAATATGTTTTGATTTGCATAATAAAGTCATTGTATAAAACTATGTGGCAAATAGGATGTCAGTCTCTTTAACAGACAACATTAGTTAAAACTCTTAGGTGTAGAATATTACAAACAACTACAATAAAGTAGTAGCTGCTATCTACTAAAATTAACTAAACCAAAAAGGATGATCTGATTTAAGGACTGGATCACAGAACCGAAGGCCAACAGACAGCAGGACCCTGGGAGTAAGCTGGAGGAAGAGACCTGAACACAGCGCAGCTCGTCTGTCTGTCTGTCATCTCTCTTCTGCTTTGCCCTCATTCCTCAAGAAATTCTGGCCAAGTTGGGACCATGTGGACACCTCTGAATCAATCAAAAGCGGCCAAAGGGTTGTGTTATATTTTCAAAACATGGCTACTGGGAGTCCCACCACTGTAAGCATGTGGATGAAAGGAAGAGACCATCCTCAAAATTAGCAGGCTGTCTTCTCAGTAGATATCAGCCCTTGCCTTCTCTACCTAACACATACACTCTTCTAGTGCACATAAAATTCCAAAAATGACCTTACCTAACATACAACTATCATCTCCCCAGTGGCAAAGTCACACCCAGCTACTGCACTGTGAAGAGATTTCACAGAGTCACTGTTCTGCATTCAAGATCTTTAGGTAATATCTATTATTTCTTTAGTAAATTCCCAACCTGGCCCAGATATGTTTCTTCCTGATTTTGCAACTAGTAGAAAAATGATCAATGTAACCAACCCCTACCCAATACATAATGGTGCAGGAAAAATAAGGTAACTACACAGATCTTCAAAGGTATACAACTGGCCAATCAGCACATGAAAAAATGCCCAACATCACTAATCATTCAGTTCAGTTCAGTCGCTCAGTTGTGTCCAACTCTTTGCGACCCCATGAATTGCAGCACGCCAGGNGTATAAGAGACAGCAACTACAATAAAGTAGTAGCTGCTATCTACTAAAATTAACTAAACCAAAAAGGATGATCTGATTTAAGGACTGGATCACAGAACCGAAGGCCAACAGACAGCAGGACCCTGGGAGTAAGCTGGAGGAAGAGACCTGAACACAGCGCAGCTCGTCTGTCTGTCTGTCATCTCTCTTCTGCTTTGCCCTCATTCCTCAAGAAATTCTGGCCAAGTTGGGACCATGTGGACACCTCTGAATCAATCAAAAGCGGCCAAAGGGTTGTGTTATATTTTCAAAACATGGCTACTGGGAGTCCCACCACTGTAAGCATGTGGATGAAAGGAAGAGACCATCCTCAAAATTAGCAGGCTGTCTTCTCAGTAGATATCAGCCCTTGCCTTCTCTACCTAACACATACACTCTTCTAGTGCACATAAAATTCCAAAAATGACCTTACCTAACATACAACTATCATCTCCCCAGTGGCAAAGTCACACCCAGCTACTGCACTGTGAAGAGATTTCACAGAGTCACTGTTCTGCATTCAAGATCTTTAGGTAATATCTATTATTTCTTTAGTAAATTCCCAACCTGGCCCAGATATGTTTCTTCCTGATTTTGCAACTAGTAGAAAAATGATCAATGTAACCAACCCCTACCCAATACATAATGGTGCAGGAAAAATAAGGTAACTACACAGATCTTCAAAGGTATACAACTGGCCAATCAGCACATGAAAAAATGCCCAACATCACTAATCATTCAGTTCAGTTCAGTCGCTCAGTTGTGTCCAACTCTTTGCGACCCCATGAATTGCAGCACGCCAGGCCTCCCTGTTCATCACCATCTCTCGGAGTTCACTCAGACTCATGTCCATCGAGTCCATGATGCCATCCAGCCATCTCATCCTTTAGGCAAATGTAAATCAAAATCACAACTGTATATCATTTCACACTCACTAGGATGCTTATAATCAGACAGACAGACAACACGAAGTATTGACAAGGATGTAAAGTACATGAAACTCTCATACACTGTTAATAGGAATGTAAAATGATACAGCCACTTTGGGAAACAGTTCAGCAGATTAAACCCAGAGTTACCAAATGATTAAAGAGATTAATCAGAAGATTAAAAATATAAAGTAGAGAGTTACAAAATGATTCAGCAATTCCACTTTTAGATGTGTATCCAACAGGGACGTCCCTGGTGGTCCAGTGCTTAAGATTCTGTGCTTCCAAAACAGGGGGCAAGGTTTGCCCCCTGATCCCTGATTCCCTGGTTTGGGAACTAAGATCCCACATGCTACACAGCATGGCCAAAAACTTAAAAAAAAATCTTTTTTACAGGATGTATATTCAACAGGAATAAAGGCATATGTCCACACAAAAACTTGCACACAAATGTTCATAGAAACATTATTCAAAATGCTTCCCAAAAGTGGGACTAACCCTAAAGTTCATCAACTAATTATTGGATAAATAAAATATGGTGTATTCATACAATGAATACAAATAACTTGCACTTGAAAATGAAAACAAAGTTCTATATGTTAGAACATGTAATATAAATCTTGAAAATATTATACTAAATGACAAAAGACCACATACTTAATGAATATTTTATATGAAATGCCCAGAATGGGTTAGAGAATGCAGGGGCATTCTCTCCCCAAGAGAAATGGGGAGAACTGCTAATGGGTCCAGGGTTTTATTTGGGGGTGACAAAAAAATGTTCCAATGATGATGCTCATACAATTCTGCAAATATACTGAAAACCACTGAACTGTACGCTTTTAACTGTATGCTATCAGAATTATATCTCAGTAAGGCCATTATAAAAAGAATTATTTAAATAAAGTCTCTTTATTAAAATGTAGTTTATTGAAATGTAGAGATTTGACATTCTGCATACTTTATGAAATGATCACCACAGTAAATCCAGTCCTCAAGTCTTGAGACAAGACCCATATCAGAATGTGTTGAAACTGGAAGCATTCTAGGTTCAGTGAAAGACAGCCAGTGGATCTTTAAGAAAACTTCTAAAATAATACAAATGAACTTATTTACAGAACAGAAATAAACTCAGACATAGAAAATGAATTTATGGTTACCAAGCGGGAAAGCAGGGGAGATGGATAAATTAGGAGTTTGGGATTAACATATATACACTGCTCATATAAAATAGTCAAACAAGGATCTACTGTATAAGTACAGGGAACCATACTCAATATCTTAAGCTATAATGGAAAAGAATCTGAAAAAGAATATATATAACTGAATCACTTTGTTTTACTCCTGAAACTAACATAACATTGTAAATCAACTATAATTCAATANGTATAAGTACAGGGAACCATACTCAATATCTTAAGCTATAATGGAAAAGAATCTGAAAAAGAATATATATAACTGAATCACTTTGTTTTACTCCTGAAACTAACATAACATTGTAAATCAACTATAATTCAATAAAAAAAATTTAAGAAAACGTCCGATCTTAAATTTAGCTAAAGTGATATCACAGAGTTTATTTTCTCTTAAAATCACCTAATTAGGGAACTTAGCATTTGGATATTGCTATAAAGAGTAGAAATTTCATTTTAAAATTTTAAGATAGAAAAATGTTACCTCCTTTTACACTGGAACATCCCCAATATCACCAACGTCTACATAGAACAGTGTGCTCTGATTGCAATCTTGGATGAGGGACAAAGCTCTCTCCACACTGGACTCCCTTAACCTAAACAAAGGAAAGCAGAACGAAAGTTACTCACATGTCCTTGATTATAAACTTAACGTGAATTAAGTAGTAGAATGAAATATTGGTGATATGCTA
The DNA here is from genome assembly GCA_006410875.1 of Neotragus pygmaeus. Taxonomy (NCBI): domain Eukaryota; kingdom Metazoa; phylum Chordata; class Mammalia; order Artiodactyla; family Bovidae; genus Neotragus; species Neotragus pygmaeus. Next base: position 27,123 of record SJYV01047547.1, on the reverse strand, counting down.
TATTTTCATTTCAATTCCCCAGAATTGGTAGTATTTGGAAAGGTTCCAAACATCAACTTCAGTAACAGTGAGTCAGTTCTCAAACTTAAGTTCCTTTTGTGACTTAGAATTAAGATCAGGTGCAATTAGTGAAGGAGCTGAGGAAACTTTTCAAACAGACCCAGAAATCAATCTCTAATAACAGAAGAAACTGCAGTTGAGGTAGATAAGCCTGTAGTCATTTTGCCCACAGAAGTTTTGAATGTGAAATATATCTCACGCATAAGAAAGCGACGTGTTTTTAAAACTGAAACTACTCCAGTAAAGATTAAGCCCTTCTCAGGTAATATTAGAATTCTTCCTGACCCTTGACTTATTTCCAGAGCCAACAGTAATTAATAATTATTTTCATCTGAAAAATAATCCTGTGATCTTCAAATTTCCTCTATTTTTGAGAATTCATTTCAATGAAATTATTCTTTTCTATTTTTACTGCCTTTTCTGCACACAAACTTTTCCCTGTAAAAATTTACTTTGCTCAGATTATTCTCCTAAAAAAAAAAATGCTGGCTAAATTCCACTTTGGAAAACTTCAGCCCTAAGAACTTAATCACCCTGCTCACACCTGATTCTCCTAAACACAAACCCAGCTGGGTTCCATCCCTGTCACCAGAGGGAGCAGTAGAGCAATGCTAGCAGCAATCTTAAAATGCAAAGGTTTGTTTTCCCCAATTTTCCCACAGTACTGGACATATTTCTGCTATATTTTTGCCAGAAGGAAAGCACATTTTCATCATTTTTCTCAAGGAATAACTTAAGCTGTCACCGAATCCACTGGACATGCTGTGGCCACCCTACCAGATTTCCTTTGACCAGAGTTCACAAAGAACTCCAGTTTCATTGTTGGTGGGAATGTTAAAATTTGTGCAGCCACTATGGACTGCAAGGAGATCCAATCAGTCCATCCTAAAGGAAACCAGTTCTGACTATTCATTGGAAGGACTGATGCTGAAACTGAAACTCCAATACTTTGGCCACCTGATGTGAAGAGCTGACTCATTTGAAAAGACCCTGATGCTGGGAAAGATTGAAGGCAGGAGAAGAAGGGGATGACAGAGGATGAGATAGCTGGATGGCATCACTGACTCAATGGACATGAGTTTGAGCAAATTCCGGGAGTTGGTGATGGACAGGGGGGCCTGATGTGCTGCAGTCCATGGGGTCGCAAAGAGTCGGACACGACTGAGCGACTGAACTACGGAAAACAGCAGGAAAGTTACTCAAAAAAATTAAAAATAGGACTACCATACAATCCAGCAATTCCACTTCTGAGTATTTATCCAAAGAAATGAAAATATTAATTCAAAAAGACTTATGCACCTCCATGCTTATTTAAGCATTTTTTACAGTAGCCAAGATATGAAAGCAACCTGAATGTCCCTTAGTAAATAAAGATACATAAAGATGTGATGTATACAACCTTGAGAAAGAAGAATGGAACTGGAGGAATCAACCTGCCTGACTTCAGGCTCTACTACAAAGCCACAGTCATTAAGACAGTATGGTACTGGCACAAAGACAGAAATATAGATCAGTGGAACAAAATAGAAAGCCCAGAGATAAATCCACACACCCATGGACACCTTATCTTCGACAAAGGAGGCAAGAATATACAATAGAGTAAAGACAATCTCTTTAATAAGTGGTGCTGGGAAAACTGGTCAACCACTTGTAAAAAAATGAAACTAGATCACTTTCTAACACCACACACAAAAATAAACTCAAAATGGATTAAAGACCTAAATGTAAGACCAGAAACTATAAAACTCCTAGAGGAGAACATAGGCAAAACACTCTCTGACATAAATCACAGTAGGATCCTCTATGATCCACCTCCCAGAATACTGGAAATAAAAACAAAAATAAACAAATGGGATCTAATTAAAATTAAAAGCTTCTGCACAACAAAGGAAACTATAAGTAAGGTGAAAAGACAGCCTTCTGAATGGGAGAAAACAATAGCAAATGAAGCAACTGACAAACAACTAATCTCAAAAATATACAAGCAACTTATACAGCTCAACTCCAGAAAAATAAACGACCCGATCAAAAAATGGGCCAAAGAACTCAATAGACATTTCTCCAAAGAAGACATACGGATGGCTAACAAACACATGAAAAGATGCTCAACATCACTCATCATCAGAGAAATGCAAATCAAAACCACAATGAGGTACCATTTCACACCAGTCAGAATGGCTGCGATCCAAAAGTCTGCAAGCAATAAATGCTGGAGGGGGTGTGGAGAAAGGGGAACCCTCTTACACTGTTGGTGGGAATGTAAACTAGTACAGCCACTGTGGAAAACAGTGTGGAGATTCCTTAAAAAATTGCAAATAGAACTGCCTTATGACCCAGCAATCCCACTGCTGGGCATACACACCAAGGAAACCAGAATTGAAAGAGACACATGTACCCCAATGTTCATCGCAGCACTGTTTATAATAGCCAGGACATGGAAACAACCTAGATGTCCATCAACAGATGAATGGATAAGCAAGCTGTGGCATATATACACAATGGAGTATTACTCTGCCATTAAAAAGAATAAATTTGAATCAGTTCTAATGAGATGGATGAAACTGGAGCCTATTATACAGAGTGAAGTAAGCCAGAAAGAAAAACACCAATACAGCATACTGACACATATATATGGAATTTAGAAAGATAGTAATGATGACCCTGTATGTGAGACAACAAAAGGACACAGACATAGAGAATGGACTTTTGGCCTCAGAGGGAGTAGGAGAGGGCGGGATGATCTGGGAGAATGGCATTGAAGCATATATACTATTATGTAAGAAACGAATCACCAGTCTGTGTTTGATACAGGATGCAGGATGCTTGGGGCTGGTGTACGGGGATGATTCAGAGAGACGTTGTGGGGTGGGAGGTGGGAGGGGGATTCGGGATTGGGAGCTTGTGTACACCTGTGGTGGATTCATGTCGATGTATGGCAAAGCCAATAGAGTATTGTAAAGTAAAATTTTAAAAATAAATAAATAAAATACATATAAATTTAAGAAAAAAAGATGTGGTGTATACATACAATGGAATATTATTCAGCCTTTTATGACCACATGGATGACTTTGAGGGCTCCTTGCTAAATGAAATAAGACAGAGAAAAATTAGTATCATATGATTTAACTTTATGTGAGATCTGAAAAACAAATAATAAAACAGAAACAAACTCATAGAGACAGAGAATAAACTGGTGGTTGCCAGAGGGAAGAAAGGCGGGTGGAATAAGTGAAAAGGACCAAGAGGTACAAATTTCCAGTCATGAAAGCAAGTTGCGGGGATGTAATATTTCAGCCCAGAATATAGTCAATAATATTGCAATTACTCTGCATGGGGACAAATGTTGACAGATTATGGTGACCACTTCACAATGTATAAAAATAGTGAATCACTATGGTGTACATCTGAGACAAATATGTCAGTTATACTTCAATAAAACAAAAAACAACTCCAATTTAAATTGTGCCCTGCAGTGTGAAACCTGGAAGGCAGGGAACTCAAGAAGGACTCAGAGACTGTTTACCGGTGCTCACAGAAGCATTTCAGTATCTTAGTAGTAATATTAGTACAGCCTTATAGTCAGAAACCAGCCAGGTGTATGTCCTAAATAGGTGCTCAAAGACAGGTCCAAAAGGAAACATCTTATCATCAGATGACTCAAGAAAAAAAAGAGAGACTTCTAGAGACTTTCATTTTATGCTCTATACAAGTTCATACCACTTAAATTTTTTACAGTGAACATATTTCACTTTGGGATTTTTTTTTTTAATCAAGCAAAACCAGCAAAGATTTGCTTCTCTCCCTGAGCTTCTAGAAGAGCATTAGGATCCCAGTAAATTACTAACTTGACATTGTTGTATAAAATAGATCCAACACAGCAATTTCTCCATACAATGGTACTGTTAACATATAAACAAAAGGAAGGAACGTTTGGGGCCCAATCCCAGTAACCTCAAGTAGCAAAGTCTTTAAAAAGACTCTTAAAAATTCTCATCCTGACACCTCTTCCTCCCTTCCCCTCTGACAGAGGGAAGAAGAAAGGTAATGGAAAGAGTTCCCAAAGTTGAGTGATGCCTGGAGTATTCCTTGGTCTCCCTGGAATGCCTGAATGGCTGGAGACAACAGGGCAGCTGGTCCCTGGATCAGCAGCATCACCTGAAAGCCTGCTATGAATGGAAATTCTCAGACCCCACACCAGCCAAATCAGTAAATCTGGGATGGGGGGCCCAACGATTTGCATTTTGACATGCACTCCAGGGGAATCTGATGCAGAAAAATCAGAATCTCTGCCTTAGGGATCTGTTTTCCCCTAAGGGGGGACACTGCTGGAGGTTACTTGAACAGAGGAGCCGCCTGTGGAAGGCATGGGACTCTTTAAAAGAGGAAATGAGCTTCCTCCTTGAAAGCTTGGGGGAAAGAGTATATTCAGACTGCTGTTTGTGTGTGTATTCTGTAATTTGTATAACAGGGGATTTTGAAGCTTCTCACGTTATTACTATTAGTTCAGTTCAGTCACTCAGTTGTGTCCAACTCTGCGACCCCATGGACTGCAGCACGCCAGGCCTCCCTGTCCATCACCAACTCCCAGAATTTACTCACTCATGTCCATTGAGTTGGTGATGCCATCCAACCATCTCACCCTCTGTCATCTCCTTCTCCTCCCACCTTCAATCTTTCCCAGCATCAGGGTCTTTTCAAATGAGTCAGCTCTTCACATCAGGTGACCAAAGTATTGGAGTTTCAGCTTCAACATCAGTCCTACCAATGAATATTCAGGACTGCTTTCCTTTAGGAAATCATTACTTACTATAATGGAAAATATAGATTTGTTTTCTAACCAGAGAAAAATATGGACAGAGAAGGGCAAGTTGAGAGGGAAAGTTAGATCTGAGATGACTTAAGACACAGCTTTCCTTTCTGAAGAAACACATCCTACCTGTAATTCTCCCACAGATCCCTGCCTCTTGGGCGTGACAGCCTCCGTGGTTGTCAGCTGACATCTCAGTAGCAATAAGATCAGCCAGCTGAGAGCAAGAGGGAGGGGGTTGAGCTGTTACAAGGGAAGGTGAGAGATGAGATAACAGAAATACCCTAGTGCTATTCTTCCCAACACTAACCGGGGATGGAGGAAAGAGGCTAGAAAGTCACCATTTCTCGAAACCAGTGTCTTGGTAGATTTTAAGTGAGTTTCACTTTGCTTCAGAATTAAGCCATAATTCTTCCAATTTCTCTCAAAAGGCAACAGAAGGGATGGCCAGTGGTTCTCCCAGGACACAAGCTTAGGACTCTGTCGTTTATTGGCTGTGCAACTTCAGGAAATGACTTAACCTTTCTGTATGTCAGTTTTCTGGTCTGTGAAATAATGTGATACTAGTACAAGTAAGATCCTTGGCAGGTAGTGTTAGCTGTTACCATTATATCAGAACTTCTATTATTGAATTGAATTAAATAAATGAAGACATCATAGTCAGACACTGAAAGACAAGGGCTTCCTGGGAACAAGAATAAAGCATTTGGATTCTTGTGTTTGTCCAAGGTTTCTTAAACTAGAACCACAATTAAATCCCTGGAAAGGTTTACTTTTTCATTTGGAGGACAGGCAGCACTTTTACCCACAGATAAAGAAGGGATGCGAGTGAATCAGAAATCCACAAGGCAGCCAGGGGTCAGACTCACTATGTACAAAATGGAGACATCACCAAGCCAGGAGGAGTGGGATGGTTCCTTGAATACAGCAACACAAGCAGCCCAGGAGGAAGGCCTGAGTGCCCAGAGAACCCAACAAGAGACAGAGGTCTTACCGAACCAGGTGTTTCCCCAGCTTGCAGCAAGGCAGATGCTGAGACGCCAAGGTCTGCAGCAGAGAAAGGGTTTATTATTCCAAGGCAGCCAAGCAACAGACAGGAGACCAAATCTCAAATCCACTTCCCAGTGGTGGATTCATGTCGATGTATGGCAAACCCAATAGAGTATTGTAAAGTCAAATTAAAAAAAAAAAAANTTCAGGACTGAGCTCCTTTAGGAGGGACTAGCTTTCCTGGGGGAGGCGATTCCTGGTGAGAACTCTTGCTATGGCGCCTTTCATCTCACGGTTCCTCAGGGTGTAGACAAACGGGTTCAGCAATGGGGTCCCCAGTGTGTACACCAGGGAGACGGACCGATCCTGTCCGGGGTGGCAGCTGGAGCTGGGCCGCAGGTACATGAAGGCGCAGCAGCCGTACTGCAGCAGGACCACCGCGAGGCGCGAGGAGCAGGTGGAAAAGGCCCGCCGGCGGCCCGCGGCCGAGTGTGCCCGGAGCACCGCGGCCCCGAGGGAGGCGTAGGAGGCGGCGATCAGGAGGAAAGGCGCCGCCAGCACTGGCTGTTCATGCCTGTGGCTCTGGGCACAAACGAGACATATCACTGGGGGCACGTCACAGTAAAAGTGCTGGATGCCCCGAGCTGGGCAGAAGGGCAGAGAGAAGACAAAGGCCACCAGCTGGAAGGCCAGGCAGAGGCCGAGGGCCACGGAGGCGGCCACCAGGCGGGCGCACAGCCTCCCAGGCGTGAGGAGAGGGTACCGCCGGGGGTGGCAGACGGCAGCGTGGCGGTCGTAGGCCTTGGAGGCCAAGAGGAGGCAGTCGGCACTGCCCAGGCCGATGGAGAAGCCCGTCTGAGCGGCACAGCCCCGCAGGGTGATGGTCTTCTCCGGCCGCAGGATGTTGGCCAGGATGTGGGCACCACCACAGCCGATTTCCCCTCCCGAGAGGCTGCCCAGGAGACAGTACGTGGGCGTGTGGAGGCGCGCTTCGGTCTGGATGGCCACCCTGATGAGGACATTCCCGGTGATGGCCCGCGTATAGACCAGGCTGACCCCACGGAAGGACAAGCTGCGCAGCTCTGACGGGGAGGGATAGGCCAGGAACACGAATTCCATCCACACTGAGCGGTTTCCCCAGGACATTCAGTTAACAGATTTTCTCTGTCGAGAGTTATTAATACAAAGAAAGAATCAGACTAACAATACATCAGTTCATACTCCCATGATGTATGATGCAATCTGCATCATGATGATGTAATCTAACAAGACTGAGTTAGAAACTACAAGAATTAAGACTTACTCTTTTTCTTCCCCCTTTAACAAGCTTCTTCACATAAATATCTACAATTATACTTCTAACTGCCAAAAGTTGGGCTAAATTGTGTAAGAACTTTTTGAGGAAAAGAGTCAGAGGAAGTTTGTGGAATTTCAAACTATTTTCAGTAGAAGTGGAATGAAGATTATTTCAGTTAACTCCCAAGAAACTGTCAACAACTTTTAAAGTTCAGAGATTATGAAGGGGAGGGTAGAAGCTATTCATCACTTAATTCATTTGTATGTATACTCAGTACCTCCTAAGACATTCCGTTGGAGATATATGGGTACAACATTCAAAAGTTCATGATATGGTGTGAACTATACATAACAAGATTGTAATAGAAACTAGATAGAGTCATAAGAGATGTATAAATTAGATAATTAAGTTTATAGATAGAATGCACTTTCAATTTTGGGAGTCAGTCAAGACTTCATGGGAGAGAAAGCATGTAAGGATGACTAAGGAAAGGAATTCATGGAAAACACAATTTACAATTGTACCAATCGGAGGGTCATGAGACGCTGACTCCTTCTGGATGGAGTGTAAGACGCTACAAAGGGAGACGGAAAGAGGAGACCGCCACAGGTTTTTACAAGGGTAAATACTTGGTGTAGTACTTAGGAGGGTGTGTACCGTTTGGTAAGAGTGGCAGTGGTGGCATGGCATCATCAGAGCTCTGCTTAAGAAGGAGCAGCGCCGTGTGCCGCAGAGAACAGCCAGCAGAGTGAAACGCCAGCCGCTGGACTCAGATAAGATATCTACACACTGTCTGTCTGATAAAGGCTTGATATTCAGAATATGCAAAAACTTGCCTAGCTCAGTAACAAACGATGCAATTAAAAATGGGCAAAAGGCTTGAATACACAGTTCTTCAATGAAGACACATGCATGGCCAACAGGCATGTTAAAAGATGCTCAACATCACTGATCATCAGGTTTACAGAATCAAAATGAAATGTTACTTCACACCCATTAGGATGGCCACTATAAAAAAATAGAAAATGGCAAGTTTTGGCAAATATGTGGAGGAATTAGAAATCTTTTGCATTTTTGGTGGGAATGTAAATGCTGTAGCCACTATAGAAAACAGTATGGAAGTTCCTTAGAAAAATTAAACATAAAATTACCATATGATCCAGCAATTTCACTTCTTAGTATATTTCTAAAACAAATGAATATTGGTTCTTGAAGAAATATTTGCAACCTGTGTTCATCACAACATTGTTCATGATAGCCAGGAGGTGGAGGCAATATAATTGTCTACCAGCAAATGAATGGATAAAGCTAATGTGATATAAACATACAAAGGAATATTATTCAACCTTAAAAAAGTGAAATCTTGTCATATGATGCAACATGGTTAAACCTTGAGGACATTATGCTGAGTGAAACCAGCCGGTCACAAAAAGAAAATTACAGCATGATCCCACTTATAGATAGTATCCAAAGTAGTCAAGCCCTTAGAAACTATAAATGCCATGTGTTTACTGGGGGTAGGGGTGATGGGAAAAAGCAATGGATAGAACTATCAAACCATTCTATCAATGGATAGAACTTCAATTCTGTAACGTGAAAATTTTGTGGAGATCTTTTGCACAACAATGAGTATGTGGTTAATTGCAGTATGCTGTACACTTGAGGATAATAAATTTTATGTTATGTGTTTCTGACGACCCCAAAATGTAAAGACCCAACATTGGCCCTCCAGTAGAGTTTCCGTTCATTGCGTCCTGGTTCTCTTGCTCCACGGTTGGTCAATGCTCCGAAAGTCCCTTCTCATAATGAGCAGACACGCTCTTCTATGCAGCCTCTACACATTCATTCATTCTGTCTGTACCGTGGGGCCGTTTCTACGGGAAACACTTCAGATACTGAATAGCCATTATCATGCAGCCTGACATTTTAATTCTGATTTCTTTAGCTCTTCACCATGTGACATAGTTTAGATGTGTTTCACAATTTTAGCTCTGGAAATCCCCTTATTTCAAATATCATCCTTAAAAGTGTGCTGGAAGGGGCAGATCACAGAAAGACACAGTGAGACGGGCGACTGAAGAGAGCCTGCTCTGCAGCCCGGGGGCCGCTGCCAGGTGCTCTGTGGGGAGCTAGAGGGAGGGAAGCCAAAAGAGAGAGGGAGTGTGCAAACGCACAGCTGACTCATCTGCTGTGCAGCAGAGACTAACAGGATATCATAAAGCAACCATACTCCAGTACAGTTAATTCAAAAATGCGATAACAATCTAACAAAAATCAGGTTAATTTATAGCTTTGTGCTTGATGGTTTTGGTGGTCTGCTCACACTTTGACTGATATTAACTTCTTAGTGCTAAAATTCCTAACCATTTTTCTCATTTTCAGAGAATCAGAACGTTCTCTGCCATTCTTGTAACACTGGCCCATTGTTCTAGTCTGTCAATATTGAGACTTTAAAAAATCCACTTCACATGTTAGCTACCTTTTTATGCAGAGGAGTGTATCAATGCTTCACTAACAGACATTTTTCTAAAGAAGACATTCAGATGGCCAAGAAGTACATGAAAATGAACTCAGCATTGCTAATCACTGCTGCTGCTGCTGCTAAGTTGCTTCAGTCGTGTCCGACTCTGTGCGACCCCATAGATGGCAGCCCACCAGGCTCCCCGTCCCTGGGATTCTCCAGGCAAGAACGCTGGAGTGGGTTGCCATTTCTTTCTCCAATGCACGAAAGTGAAAAGTGAAAGTGAAATAGCTCAGTTGTGTCTGACTCTTAGGGTCACCCCTGGACTGCAGCCCACAAGGATCCTGTCCATGGGATTTTCCAGGCAAGAGTACTGGAGTGGGGTGCCATTGCCTTCTCCATCGCTAATCACTAGGGAGATGCAAATCAACCACAATGAGATATCACCCCACACCAGTCAGAATGGCCACTATCAGAAAAAGCAAACAAAAACAAGAGAAAATCAAATGCTGGCAAAAATGTGGGGAAAAGAGAACCCTTGTACACTGCTAGTGGGAATGTAAATTGGTACAGCTACTATCGAAAACAGTATGGAGTTTCCACAGAAAATTAATTAAAACTATAACTACCATATCATCTGGCAATCACTTTGGGTGTATATCCAAAAGTAACAAAATCTCTACCCCAAAGATATCTGCACCTCCACATGCATTGCAGTATTATTTACAACAGCCAAGACATGGAAACAACCCGAGTCCACCAATGAAACAACGAATAAAGAAACTGTGAATACTATCCAGTCACAAAAAGTAAGAAGTTCTACCATTTGTGACAACATAGATGGACCCTGAGAACGTTATGCTAAGTGACATAAATCAGACAGAGAAAGACAAAAAAATAAAAGAATAAAAGAATTAATGTAATTTAAAAAAAAGTGTCAAGCACCACATACAATGGTGATCAAAATGGGATGATTGCTTCTCAGCTGGATAGTCCATCCTGATGAGAGGTAGACACTGTTTATAAAACAATCTGGCTTACATATATGTATATAACTAACTGCTATCCAGAAACAATAGGGACTTCCTTGGTGGCCCCGTGGCTAAGACACATGCTCCCAATGCAGGGGGCTTGGGATTCACCTCAGGGCACGAGGTCCCACGTGCCCCTACCAAGGGTCCACCAGCTGAAGACCCTGCATGTGCCATGACAGAGACTGAGGATCCTGAGTGCCGCCACTGGGACCGGACTCAGCCAAATAAAGATGAAGAAAACAGTGTGTTATCCGACCGCAGCATGGGGCTCTGACATGACTTTTGATGAAGCAATTCTGAGAAGTCCTCCTAGAGGGAATCATATTTAAGCTTAGATCTGAAAAGTAGAAATTAACCAGGAGCAGAGGGACGGGCTGAGTCATGGGTCCCTATGAAATAGGGGGACAGATGAAATAGGGGTAGTGATCGTTCCCAGAAGTAAAACCTATTATATCAACATATCATCAGCTTGTTCATCCAAGTTGCTTTCAAATATGTTGCATACAACCGAGGCAAGGTAAGAGCACCTTAGCACCATCTCCAGAAATCTGCCCAGAGTGACACGTGTTCATGGTTCTACCCCCACATCAGCAACTCCAAGTCACAGCCCACACCACACCCTCCCTCCTTCTTACTTCCCCAGCCAGCCCAGCCCCAGTTGGTAGGATGTTATGAGAAAAATTACCCTGTCCTTTGTATCTCCCAGAGTTTGCTCAAATTCATGTCCATTGAGTTGGTGATGCCATCCAACCATCTCATCCTCTGCCACCCTCTTCTCCTCCCACTTCAATCTTGCCCAGCATCAGGGTCTTTTCTAATGAGTTGGCTCCTCACATCAGGTGGCCAAAGGATTGGAGCTTCAGCATTCCGATGAATATTCAGGATTGATTTCGTTTAGAATTCATTGGTTTAATCTCCTTGCAGTCTAATTAGCATTATTTTAAAAGAGAGTTGGAGAAAGTGGCAATAAACATATCGGTGCTAAAATCTCAGTTTCCTATTAATAGCATTATCCTCTGGGGGATCACCTTGCATTACTTTTGTTTTCCTTGTTCAAAAGATGCAAATAATAAAGCTTACCATATCCAGAATTTGATGAGATTAAAAGAGATAAAGCTTTAAGAATACTTGGCTTGATGTGTGTGTGTGTGTGTGTTTGCTCTTCGTCTCTGACTCTTTGTGACCCCATGGAGGGTAACCAATCAGGCTCTTCTGTCCATGGGATCCTCCAGGCAAGAATACTGGAGTGGGTTGCCATTTCCTTCTCCAGGGGACCTTCCCGACCCCGGGATCGAAGTGGAGTCTCTTGAATCTCCTGCACTGGCAGGCGAATTCTTCTACCACTGAGCAATCTGGGAAGTATGAAACCTATTAATTTTGCATAAAATTCTAATTCTTCCCTTATTTCTTTGACTCTATAGAAAAGTTAATATTAACAGATAATATGTGCTTCATTTTCTATCAAGATTAAATGATATACCACATGAGGAGAGAGAGGGTTTTTTATAATCTTAAGCTATACCACAATTTATATTATTTATTCTCTCGCTCTTTCTTTGATTGAGATTAGCTATTGCCATTCCACTCAGATAAACTGGACTTCCAAGTGGATTCAGAGAAAATACCACAAGTCATGGTCTGTACTAATTCTGAAATACTGGAGTCTTGACTTGTAAAGCCACTACTCACTTTTCTAACTTAATGTCAGCTGGTGCCTGGAACTTTGTAAATCAAGAAGGAGGTTGCCAAAGGCTTTGAAGCTCTTGGCTGTACCATCAGAAAAGAAAAGAGTACACTGAACCAGTCTTCTTAGTTGTATTCATGAAAGACAAGGCCTGGCAGGTGACATCTGGCTGCTCCGGTGGGTAAAGAAGGGAGAAGCATGAGCCTGGAGAGATTGCCCAGTGAGACCGAGACTTCAGTGATCTCCCCAAACAAAAGCAGTGGAAGCAGAAAATTGCTTTGCTATTTAGGATTTTGTCTCATAAATTTCATCTCCCAGAAGGTATTTTGGTGTTTGCTCATCTTCTCCCTTGTTACCAATAATCAGTCCAAATTAAATCTGTTCTTCCCTGTATGATCTGCTGTCAACGGAAGGTTTGGCACGTGCTTGTCAAAGTAAAGGCCAATAGTAAACCTTTCATCAGCATTCTCAGTCAAAATAATCTCCCCCAAAAGATAAAGTGGGAGCTAATGCCCACGAGATTTGCCATAGCCGGGTTCAGCCAGGTCTTACATTACTGTTGCTCAGGAGCGCTGACACTGTGTCCCGTGGTTTTTATGAAAAAGGGGCACTGGCAACCTTGGCCATGCCTAACGGGACACAGTGAGGGTGAGCTCAGGCAGAGTTAACTCTTCTCTGTTACTTAAAAAAAACCACAACTTTATTATAGTCTTCCAGAATGTGAAGAAAATAGAGGTATTTCCTCAATGTACCAAATAGATTTCATAGGCTTGATCATGTTCCTTTTCAACTACTACTTTGCCATATTAAAATTGCTAAAGAAAATTTCTTTACCTGTCTGCTGATTATTAAGTGATAAAACCCATCAGCTCTTCAGGGTCACCAAGGAAGTGGGCGGACAATAAGTGTCTATTTTTAAGAGAACATCATATGACTTCCAATAACTCATTAAACCAAGGATTTACCCATTTTTTCTGACAATTAAAACTAACTAGTGTGCAAACTTGTTTGAAATTAAATATATTTCTAAGATGATTCAGTGGTAAAAGAATTCACCTGCCAATGCAGGAGATGCAAGTTCGATCCCTGATATTTGACAAAATAGTTGGGTACTGTGGTCAGCCAAGTTAACACATAAAACTGACCATCACAACCCAGGAAATAAGGAAAGATCTGATATAAAAGATCGATCCCTGGGTTGAGACGATCCCCGGGAGGAGGGCAAGGCAAGCACTCCAGTATTCTTGCCTGAAAAATCCCATGAACAGAGGAGCCCGATGGCTGCAGTCCATAGGGTTGCAGAGTCGGACATGACTGAGCGTGCACACACTTATTTCTAAGACTCAGAAGATGACTGCATGTTTTGAAGCAATACTTGTATGATGAGTATCGGACAGGATGAAATATTGTTAGAAGCATTTCATCACAGTTTTTCTGAGATAGAAACATAACACAATTGAGATTTAAAGTCATATCAGATCTCTTTATTTCCTGGGTTGTGATGTGTTAACTTGCCTGGCCACAGTACCCAACTGTTTTGTCAAATGAGATTTAAAGTTACATCAGATCTCTTCTTATTTCCTGGGTTGTGATGTGTTAACTTGCCTGGCCACGGTACCCAACTATTTTGTCAACTGAGATTTAAAGTCATACCAGATCTCTTTATTTCCTGGGTTGTGATGTGTTAACTTGCCTGGCCACAGTACCCAAATATTTTGTCAAATATCTACATGTTACTGTGAAACTACTTTCAACAAATGAGATTTACAATTACAAAAAAATTAGACTTTGAGTAAAACAAATTACCCTCAGTGATGTAGGTGGGCCTTATCTAATCAGCTGAAAACTTTAAGGAGAAGAAGAAAGATTGAGGTTTCCTGAAGAAGAAGAAATTCTGCCTCCAGCTTGCCTTTGCACTCAAGCTGCAAAACCAGTTCTTCTCTGAGTCTCCAGCCTGCTGGCTTACCCTGCACATTTTGAACTTGCCAGATTCTTCAACTAAAAAAGGAAAATCCTTAACATCAAATGTTCTTTTTTTCTCTCTAAATAAATCTTGTTGGTTCTGTTTCCTGGAGAACCCTGACTGATACAGCTTTTGACAGCAACATATGAGTGCATGCCAAGTCACTTCAGTCGTGTCTGATTTCTTATGATCCTGTGGGCTATAGCCTACCAGGCTCCTCTATCCATTGGATTCTCCAGGCAAGAATACCGGAGTGGGTTGCCATTTCCTGCTCCGGGGGCTTTTCCAACTCAGGGATTAAATCCTTGTCTCTTGCATCTCCTGCATTGGCTGGTGAGTTCTTTACCACCACCACCACCTGGGAAGCCCTTTGATACAATAACTCTAAATGGAAGAAATCTTGAGAGTGAGTTTTCTGAACTGGTTTTGGGTTTTGTGGAAATGGCTGTCTCTTATGATTAGATTTAAAGATACTAATACCTCTATTTCCAGTAGCAGAGCACTGAGAGGGCATGGTAGATAATGGGAATAGAGAGACGCAGAATGCGACGCTGGGCACAATGATCAGATGCTTATAGCTGGAGAGATGTGGGGTAAGCATGCATATGATACCTTCAAATGCTTTTGTCAAAGTGACAAACGTAATGAGATTGGTGGGTTGCTTCTAATCGCACAAGTGTAAGTAAGAAAGAAAAGGATGAGTTGGAGGATTCAGGTTCTCAGCTCAACTACTGAGTAAATGATCTGGAAACTTCTATGTCTGCCCTGAAAGAGACTAGTACATAGTAAGCCCTTCTTATTCATTGGTTTCACATCTGCAGATACAAGCCACTTATCAAAAATATTCCAGAAAGTTTCAAAAGACAAAACTTGAATTTGTTACATGATGGCAACAATTTTCATAGTATTTATATATAGTAAGTATTACAAGTAGCCTAGAGATGAAATAATATATAAAATATATATTAAAAAGCAGAGACATTACTTTGCCAACAAAGGTCCATCTAGTCAAGGCTATGCTTTTTCCTGTGGTTATGTATAGATGTGAGAATTGCACTATAAAGAAAGCTGAGCACAGAAGAATTGATGCTTTTGAACTGTGGTGCTGGAGAAGACTCTTGAGAGTCCCTTGGACTGCAAGGAGATCCAACCAGTCCATCCTAAAGGAGATCAGTCCTGGGTGTTCATTGGAAGGACTGATATTGAAGCTGAAACTCCAATACTTTGGCCACTTGATACGGAAAGCTGACTCATTTAAAAAGATCACAATGCTGGGAAAGATTGAGGGGAGGAGGAGAAGGGGACAACAGAGGATGAGATGGCTGGATGGCATCACCGACTCAATGGACATGAGTTTGGGTGGACTCCGGGAGTTGGTGATGGACAGGGAGGCCTGGCGTGCTGTGATCCATGGGGTCACAGAGTCGGACACAGCTGAGCGACTAAACTGAACTGATGCCATTTTATATACGCAGCTTGAGCACCCACAAATCTTGCTATCTGTAGGGTGTCTTGGACCCAATCCCCTGCAGATACTGAGGGATGACTTAACCATCCTCTAGTTGGAGAGCTGAAAACCCAACCCAGAATTTCATCCTTTGCGTGGCTGATTTACAATGCAAATTTAATTCCTAACCTCACAGGACTTCTACGGTTAACTAAGGGCATTAACTGTAAAAGAATGGGATCCTGAAAATTGCAAGGGGCACCAACGAGATAATCCGAAAGCTGGGGACTTAGAGTTCCTGATTCCGATGAGTCTTCTTTGCTAGAAGCAGCAGCTGCTTCACTCCCACTGAGATCATTCTTGTTGTTGTTCAGTTGCTAAATTATGTCCAGCCCTTTGTGATCCCATAAACTGTAACCCGCCAAGCTCCTCTCTCCTGCACTCTCTCTAGGAGTTTGCTGAGAGTCAGGTCTGCTGCGTCGGTAATGCTGTCTAACCGTCGCATCTGCTGGTGCTCTCTTCTCCTTTTCCCTCAGTCTCTCCCAGCATCAGGGTTGTTTCCAATGAGTCAGCTCTTCGCTTCAGCTGTAGCAACAGTCCTTCCAATGAATAGTCAGGGCTGATTTCCTTTCGGATGGACAGGTTTGATTTCCTTGCTGTCCAAGGGACTCAAATTTTCTCCAGTTCCACCATTCAAAACCATCACAGGAGGGAGTGACTAAAACCATCCCAAATAAAAAGAAATGCAAGAAGGCAGAGTGGTGCCCGAGGAGACTTTACAAATAGGTGAGGAATAGAAGGGGAAAAGGGAAAGATACACCCAGCTGAAGGAGAGATAAGAAGGCCTTTTAAAAAATGAACAATGCAAAGAAATAGAGGAAAACAATAGAATGGGAAAGACTAGAGAGCTCTTCAAGAAAACTGGAAATGTCAAGGGAACAGTGCAAGACAGATCAATCCTACTTTACCTATAATAGCCTTTCTTGTGGTATTTGCCTTACAAAACCCCGGTAATTCTCCACGGGACCCACACCCATTACCCTTTTTACTTCTGGACCTAAAACTAGACTCCAGTCCCCATGGGCCCTGAAAGGTGAAGTACAAAGTTTGACTGAGGAGGAGTTGCACAAAATTGCAAGAGAATCACAGTGCCCCCCACCCCCACCCTTTTACACAAACAGAAGTGAGGAATACGTGCGGAAATGCGTATTAAATACGTGGATTAATGATGAAAGAAACACAAAGCTGAACTGGGCTGAATTTATTGAGATGAGCCCACTAAGAATCGAATCATGATGCTGCTCTGCTTAATTTATTTGTTTTCTGTAATTTTGGGGATAAAGGCAAAGCATGGCACATGTATCTCTGCAAGAACCTACTTAGGCCTAAATTCCCGAGCTTATTTTGATCACGGTTTACTCCCATGTTCAATATATTCCAGTCATGCATGCTCAGTTGCTCACTTGTGTCTGACTCTGTCCGACCCCATGGACTGTAGCCCAGGCTCCTCTGTCCGTGGAATTTTTCAAGCAAGAATACTGGAGGGTATTGCCATTTACTACTCCAGGGGATCTTCCTGACCTAGGGATAGAACCCACATCTCTTGTGTCTCCTGTATTGGCAGCCAGACTCTTTACCACCCAGCTACCTGGGAAGCCCTGGTGTGCTGCAGTCCGTGAGGTCTCAGAGTCGGACACGACTTAGCAGCTGGACAACAGCAACACTAGGTGTGGATTTTGACACTAGTTTTGCAGCTTGGGGTGTTAGAAAGGACTTTAATCGCTTGCTTTTTTGGCTGAAACATGGACCACAGGTTGGCTTACACCAGAGAAAGTAGAAATACCAGAGTGCCATGGTATCACATGGAGAGAGCAGTTCACACACTTTAGAACTTAGAAAGTTAGAGGATTTAAGACCTGCTCACCCACCCCAGGAGGGTCCAGAGGACACACTTTTCGCTACAACCGTGGGGAACAAATTCACAAGCAGAATTTCAGAGTCTCTGAAGAGTTCTGTGAATGCTCTTAGAAATTACAGTGGGATCTTCTGCCACTGACTTGAGNCTGCTCACCCACCCCAGGAGGGTCCAGAGGACACACTTTTCGCTACAACCGTGGGGAACAAATTCACAAGCAGAATTTCAGAGTCTCTGAAGAGTTCTGTGAATGCTCTTAGAAATTACAGTGGGATCTTCTGCCACTGACTTGAGAAGCTGAAATGTGAAGGGATAACTGGATTCTTGGTGGCAAGGTCCAAGTGCGGTATTTAATTGCCAAAGGTAGATATGGTTGTCCTAATGCACATGAAGGCAAAGCAGCAATCAGGATGTTATGACTCAGACTTCTGTGAATGACCTTGGCTAGTTGATTAGAGTGCTCCTGAAAGTAAAACAGATGGGAAGTCTATTAAGTGGAAGAGCTTTAGGTCAAATGATCAAAAGTCTTAAATCATAAAAGAGAGAATCAATTTTCAGACTTGAGCTAGTTTATAGACCCAGAACTCCTTGAATTAAGGGCAGGCTGGGTCCTCATAAAGAAGGAAATGTAAATGAAAGTCGCTCAGTCGTGTCCGACTCTTTGCAATCCCATGGAAAACAGTCCATGGAATTCTCCAGGCCAGAATACTGGAGTGGGTAGCCTATCCCTTCTCCAGTGGATCTTCCAAACTCAGGAATGGAACCAGAGTCTCCTACATTGAAGGTAGACTCTTTACCAACTGAGCTATCAGGGAAGCCCCTGATACTGCCAACCACCCCCCTCCAATACCACCAAATATTGTGGTACTTTCTGAGGACAAAGGGAATGTGGGATGGGTATTGGAAGAAGCGCTTTATAAATGTCAATTTTGAGTACATGACCAGTTACAGAAATGAGGGCTGTGATTATTATGCATATTTCTTCTTTACTTTTTATTCCATACGTTGGTGTGTGTGTCCTTCCATCTCTTAAACCTTTGCCATATAACGAAATGTATTGGCTTTGCACCATGGTGTGTAGTTTCGCTAACTTTACAGCATAGTATTTAATACACAGACTACCAAGGAGAAGGATGACCGTCACCCAAAGACTGCATCCCGCTCATGCGGAAACCACTGGTGTGTTTTCGGTTATATACAGTATAATTGTATCTGATCAGGCAGAAGTAGCTTTTTACTATCTTTACTTGGAGATCAGGTGTGGTTTAAGGAGATGAGTAGGGGTGCTGAGCCGACAAGGGATGGACTGTGATGGTCATTTTACATGTGAGCTTGGTGAGGCCATGGTGCCCCGCAGCTTGGTCAAATGCCAGTGGAGTTGCTGCACTAAGGTGTTTTTATGTGTGTGTGTTTGTTTTAAGATATAATTCACATTTAAATCAGTAGGCCATCAAAGAGGCTGACATCAGCCATCCGTGGAAGAAGGGATACTGCACCTGGAGCAGGGCTGTCCGTGGTGGGGTAAATGACCCAGCCACCCCGGGAAAAGTCTGGCAGCTTCTTCTAGGATGAAACATACAACCACTCTACGACCAGCAGCTCCATACAGAGATATTTACCCAATATAAGCAAAAATATGTTCACAGAAAAGACTCAGGATGTTTACAATGGCTTTGCTCATATAGCCAATAACTAGAAAGAGCCACAGTGTCTGTCAAGGAAAAGCAGATAAATACATGATGGCGAACCATGAATCCAGCAACACAAAGGACAAGTGACTGACGGATGAGAGGCCACGGACAGAGCTCGCAGATACTACGGAGACGGAGAGAGGTTTGCAGAAAAGAGTATATGCCGTGTCATTTCACTGACACGATGCTGAAATATATAAAACGAATCTACTGCGCAAAAAAATTGGAACAGGGGTTACCACTGGGGATTGGAGGAGGGACTCACTAGAAAGGGGAGTCAGGGAACTACCTGTATTCTGCGTCATGGTAGCTTACACTTGTATATGTTTGTTTCATGCAGCGAATGCACTTTTAAGATGGTGCATTTCATTGCAAATTTTACATCAAAAGAAAAATGTCAGCAAATATTAAACTCTAGTATTAATGACAGGCTTCAGAAGGATTTGGGGGAAGTGTACTGATGTCTTTGATTTACTTTGAAGCACATCACAAATAAAAATATATGTTAATAGATTTGCAGTTATGTAATAAGGCAAGTATAATCAAATGTTAATAGCAGAATCTAGGTGCTGAGAATGTGGGTGTCCATGGTAAAATTCTAACAATATTGCTACTTGTTTGAAAATTTTCATGACAAAATGTTAAAAAACAAGGAAAAAAAAAGAAGCACAAGAAAGCTAAATCAGTGGACTATGTGTAAAGCAACCTCCTCTTCTTATGTGGGGGCTGCTGCTGCTGCTGAGTCACTTCAGTCGTGTCCGACTCTGTGAGACCCCATAGACGGCAGCCCACCAGGCTCCCCCTCATCCAATTGGCTAAAGATACTTAGAGAAAAGAAGGGGCATCTTGAGAAAGCAGCACTGACGAATTCACATTACCATGTGTGAAATTCACAGTTGGTGGGAAGTTGCTGTGTGACACAGGGAACCCAGCCTGGGGCTCTGTGATGATCTAGAGGGGCGGGATGGGGGGATGCTCAAGAGGGAGGGGGTATATGTATAATCATGGCTGATTTATGTGTGTGTGGCAGAAACCAGTGCAGCATTGTAAAATTAAAATTAAAAAATAAAAAAGAAATTAAAAATTAAAAAGAAAGGGATTCTGCTTTCAAAATGCTTTCAGATTTTTGCTGTTCAGCCACTCAGTCATGTTCGGCCCTTTTGAGATCCCCTGGACTGTAGCCTGCCAGGCTCCTCTGTACATGGGATTTTTCAGGCAAGAATACTGAGTAGGTTGCCATTTCCTCCTTTAAGTGATCTTCCCGATTCAGGAATCGAACCCACGTCTCCTGCGTGTCCTGCATTGGCAGGCAGATTCTTTACCACTGGGTCTTCCGGAAAGCCCTCATTATTCTTGCATATAAAATCAAAAAGAATTTTTTTCAGATTTGCAAATGCTGTGGAATTATATTGTTTACATCTATGTTGGAAACAGTAACTCAGTAACTCAAAAAAATCTAGTTTGATAAATAATTAAAACTTAATTGTGGGGGGAATTTAAAAAAATATGTCAAGAGAATTAAGATAGTAAAACACACTTGTGTCTAGATAATTGTTTCAAATATTACATAAAAAATTCATCATGAAAAACAATTTTAATAACAATCTAGATCTAAAATTTCAAATGATTAAAAAAATATAAAAAATGGGTAAAAGAAAAGAGAGACAGGCAAAATTATATTAATTTCCTCAAACTGTATAAAGAGTGATTCAGTAAAAATCATGTTATTATTTAGATGTGGATAATTGGAGGAAAGTTCATTCTTTTCATATTCTTCAGTTCAGTCAGTCAGTTCAGTCACTCAGTTGTGTCCGACTCTTTGCAACTCCACAAACTGCAGCATGCCAGGCCTCCCTGTCCATTACCAGCTCCCGGAGTCCATCCAAACCCATATCCATTGAGTCGGTGATGCCATCCAGCCATCTCATCCT
>SJYV01047541.1:0-12404 GCA_006410875.1 Neotragus pygmaeus | reverse complement strand
ATACCCAAGAAGTTCAATGACAGTCAAGTGCAAGGAACATGAAGGTAAACACACTAAGATACATCAAAATTAATTAATCAGAATCAACAATAAAGAGAAAACTCTTAAAAGCCATCAGATGAGGAAACAATATACACTATGTGCAAAGGAACAGATATAAGGATGATATTAGATTTCTCATCAGAAACAATGCAAGTGAAAGTCAGTGGAGCAAAACTTCAAAATAATGTAAGGGGGGAAAAAAAACTCATATGTAATCTATAATAATTTATCATTGGCAACCTGAACTACAAGAATTAATTGTGTAGGAAGAAGAAAGTATATTTCAGATAGAAATATGGGTAAGGACAGAAGGGCAAGATTTTAAAGAGTATACAAAAGCTTTTGAGGATGATGGATATGTTCATTGTTTTGATAGTGGTGATGATTATCTTGTTGCTGTTTAGTCACTAAGTCACGTTTGACTCTTTGCAACCCCATGGACTGCACCCCATCAGGCTTCCATGTCCTTCACTATCTCCTGGTTACATAGGAGGAGACATATGTCAAAACTTATCAAATTGCACACTTGACATATGTGCTGTTTNACCTGTCTCTTATACACATCTTTGCTGTTTAGTCACTAAGTCACGTTTGACTCTTTGCAACCCCATGGACTGCACCCCATCAGGCTTCCATGTCCTTCACTATCTCCTGGTTACATAGGAGGAGACATATGTCAAAACTTATCAAATTGCACACTTGACATATGTGCTGTTTACAGTTTAAAAAAAATACAACTATCACATATCCAGATATTCCTATTCTAAATATTTATAAAATAAAAATAAAAGTATATATCCATACAACATCTTGTACACTGTACATATACGATGTTGACAGAAGTTTTACTCATAATATCCCCAAACTGGAAACAACCCAAATTTCCATCAACAATTGAACAGTTCAGTGGGTAAGTAGTATATTCATATATTGGGATACTACTCAGCAAAATAAAAAAGGCATAAGCTATTAATATTCTTAATCAAATGGATGAATCTCAAAATAAACTACTGATTAAAAATAGTCAGACACAAAAAGATTGCATACTTAATGATTCCATTTATGTAAAGCTCTAGATAATGCAAATTAATTTGATAGGAGAGAAACTTCTGTACTCCTCCCCCCAACCAAATAAATCACAGTTTTTGAAAATGACAGGTAAAGTGATGATAATTAATAAAATTAACATAGCTATAAGTATTTAATGACAACCAAGTTAGGTTTTTTTAAGATGATAGTACAGGAGGAGAAGGAGAAGAGAAGTATGAATGAAATGTTCTGACATGGAATAATTTAAAAAATAAGTTCCATAAATATAGAAAGGAACAGAGGAAATATTCAAAGAAAAAAATTATAAAAGTATATATGCATGCACACATGTACATAATTACTTGACATTTTTGAGTAAGATGTACACATATTCAGTTCTGAAAGCCCTGACACTCAAGAAGACATTCAGCATTTCCTTTCTGTGGAATGTTTATATACCTAATTAATAGAATAGTTTCAGACCACAAAAATTTTTCTCCCCATCTGCTAAGTTAGGCTTTTCATAATTTGTTATTAAATGACAGTCTTAAAATATTTTAGTATTTTTCCATGTAGAATCTTAAATTTTCAACTGAATCATTGAAAGACATCTATAACAACAGGATTCAATAGCTTAAATTTATAAAAAAATTAAAAAATGTATAATTAAACCTCTGACATCTGCTATTTCTCTCTTTTTTAATGCAAAGACCAAGATTCCACTGAAATGAGAAAACTGGGTGTTCTTTTGACTAATGCTTGTAATGTCTTTGAAAAGAAATTGTATCAGAAAGAATATGAAAAATATGTAGATAATAGGCACTTAAATCTAATTCAATTATTTCAAGACATAATGTAACCTACCATTTCTCTCCTCTTGAATGACAAAAACAAGATATTAAACAAAGGAAACTGAGAAAGTAAAGGATGCTTCTAATTTTGCAAGACTGAATTTTTTCTCTAACTGGTACCTGAAAAGTTATCAGATGTTACATTTTAAAAGTTTAGATATATACCTGTATTAATGTGATAAGAAGAGCACAGGACTAAGAGTCAGAAGCATCAAATTCTTGGCTCTAATCTAATCATATGCTAGCAGTGCAATCTTGGCTGTACTATTAATGAGTTCCAAATCTAACTCCTCACCCATAAAATAGGAGAGTAATATGAACTCTTACATCTCTGATGGGGTTGCTGAGAGAAATGAATGAGACAGTAGATGTGGGAAAGCACTGAAAAGTATTGGGCATTATTTTAAAGCTAATTTAACTAAATTCTATTAATTTTAAGTAATCCCATACATTAATTCACTCAAATGCATTTATTTGTACTTTTATATCGAAGTACATATACAGTGATCAATAACAACACAAAGTCCTCTTACCACTGGTGCCTCAGAATCCAACTGTCAACTGCAGGAGACATGGGTGTTATCCCTGATCTGAGAAGACCCCACATACCATGGAGCAACTAAGTCCATGCACTAACACTATTGAGCCTGTGCTCTGGAGCCTGCACGCCACAACTACTGAGCCCATGTGTCCCAGGTGCTGAAGCCCATCTGCCCTAGAGCCTGTGCTCCACAACAAGAGAAGCCACTGGAATGAGAAGGCCACATACCTCAACTAGAGAGAAGCTCCCTCTCACCACAACTAGAGAAACCTGTGAAGCAATGAAGATCCAGCACAGCTGAAAGTAAATAAAATTTAAAAAATGTTTTTAAAAATCCTCATAAATCTGTCTTCTACTTGAGCATATATTGTTGTATAAGGAAACATATAAAGGCTTTAAATGGTTATGCATGAAATGATATTAAGGGCCACAGAGGAAAGTTGGAAAATAATAGAAGCTGTTGAGAAGTAAGGAAATTGTTGCAACTTTTAGTAAGAAAATTAGAGAAGATCTCATTGAAAGTGAAAGTGAAGTTGCTCAGTCGTGTCCAACTCTTTGAGATGCCATGGACTGTAGCCTAACAGGCTCCTCCGTCCATGGGATTTTTCAGGCCAGAATACTGGAGTAGGTTGCCATTTCCTTCTCTAGGAGATCTTCCCGACCCAGGGATTGAACCTGGGTCTCCCTCATTGTAGGCAGAAACTTTACCATTTGAGCCACCAGGGAAGCCCAGGGTACAAAGATAAGAAGAGAGCAAATGAATGAGCTATATGGATATCTGACAGAACTCTGCTTCAATCTAAGTGAACAATAAATGTAATAGCCCTGAAGCATATCTATGCCTGGAGGAGAAACAAGAATGCCATTTTGGCAAGAATGGAAGTTACTCAGAAAAGAGTAGTATAAGACAAGCTCAGAAAGATAAAGGAATCCATATTACATAGAGCCCTGTAAGCCATTTTAAGGACTGTGTCTTTTATTTCTAAGACTTTGAGAAGTGATATGAACTGAATTGCATTTAGCAGAACACATGAGAAGAGGACTAAGGTAGAAGCAGAAGTTTCCCACTAATCGAGAAGAGAGAGAATGCTAGTAATAGGTCATTATCATTGGGATGGAGACAAATGGACTGATTCTGGATGTTTTAAAATATTTACTATGTGAGTGACTCCAAATAGTGAGACATTTCCTGCTCTTAGTCTTCTGTGGCTTCATTGAAGAAAAGCCTAAAATAAGCACAGAAAATTGCATAATTAATAAGGATATACTGGTACATTTCTAAAGTGATTACACCTTATAGTCATAATCCAGATTTTAAAAACCCTAGAATATTGACAACATATCAGAAACCCCTTTCATGTTCACTTCTAGTTGTTGCCACCTTCACCTCAGTAATCATTATAATGACTGATATAAACATATGAATTTTACATAATTTTGAACTTTACTGAAATGAAACAATATATTATGGACTCTTGTGTATGGCTTCTTTCACTCAACGTTATGTTTATGAGAGCCATCCATATTGTTACAAAAGGTTTGTATATTTTTATTTTTGTGTAATATTCCATTGCATGAATATTTCACAGTTTGTTTCCCAATTTTACTCTTTTGGACATTTGAGTCTTTTTCAACTCTGGGTTAGGTTGAAGAGTAGTGCTGTGAACATCCTTGCATAACTTTTGTATAACATGTACTTGCATTTCTGTTGAGTATATGCATAAGAATGGAATTGTGTCATAGAGTGTGACTGGATCCAATTGGCTTTTCAAAGTTGTTGTAACACGTCTGCACTTTCCCAGGTGGCTCAGTGGTAAAGAATTTGGCTGCCAACCAGGAGATGTGAATTTGATCCCTGGGTCAGAAAGATCCCGTGGAAAAAGAAATGTCAACCTGCTCCAGTTTTATTGCCTGGGAACTCCCATGGGCAGAGGAGCCTGGCAGGCTTCAGTCCATGGGATTACAAAAGTCACAGTCAGACATGACTTAGCGACTAAACAGCAACAGCAATCCATGTATACATGGCTCTGTTTCTGGACTTGGTATGTTGTTACACACTTCTAAATTACTAATAGCATATTGTCTTAATTATTATAGCCTTATAATAATTTTTATGTCTAAATAAGTCTTCCAGCTTTGTTCTTTTTCAGGATTGTGTTGGCTATTATTGTCCCAATGCATTTCCATGAAGATTTATAATCAGATTGTCAGCTTTTACAAAAAACTGAAACCTCTAGGATTATTATTTTGATTCATTGAACTGATCAATTTGTGGGAAAGTGATTACAATATTATGTCTTTCTATTTGTGAACATGATAAATTCCTCTACTTATTTGGGTTTTTAATTTCTCTCAAAAATATTTTGATTTTAAAGGCCTTGCATGTATTTTATTTTATTTACCTTAGGGATTCAATATTTCTTATATTATTAAAAATTATTGATATTAAACTTCATTTTCTATTTGCAGTTGTTATATAAATACAGTTTTTAAAGTGCTGACCCCATAACAAGCTACGTGGCTCAATTGATTTATTAATAGTAATTATAAATTATTTTGGATTGCCTACAGACACAACCATGTAAAATTAATCATACAATTAAGGAAAGTTTTATTTCTCCTCTTCCAATTCTGGTGAATTTTAGTTTTTCTTCTTGCCTAGTAATGCAAACTAGGATCTTCAGTACAATGTTTAATAGAAGTGGTAAGAGTTAGCATGCATGCAATATTCCTCTTCTTAAGGAAATTAATTTATGAAATTTAATTTTTCCTGCAGCTAAGTTTATAGAATTTTTAGTTTTAAGAAAGTTTTCTTCAAACTCTATCTGAATAATTTTTATTATGAATAAAGGCTGAATTTTATCAAATATTTGTTCTGCTTCAGTTGACTTGGTTATAGTGTTGTTTTTCTCTTTCTTGCTAATGTAAGAGATTGTAATTTTTGATTGTTTTGCTGAATAATTGTTGAATTTTAAATGTTAAACCTATCTTATATTCCTAGGACAGACCTCACTTGGTTATGATGTGTCATCAATCAGTCAGTTCAGTTCAGTCGCTCAGTCGTGTCTGACTTATTTTTGCATATATCAGGATTCAACTGCTAGAATTTTATTTAGAATTTTTGTGTCACTAGATAAAACAATGATCCAAATATTTGTTGTCTATAGGAGATACATTTTAGATTTAAAGGCACAAACTGTTCTAATCTAAAAGGATGTAGAGAACTATATCATGCAAGAAATATCCAGAAGAGAGTAGAGTGGGCATACTAATGGAAATAAAATAGACTTGAAAGTAAAAATGTTTCTAAAGACAAAAAAAGCAATTTTGTAGTGATAAGAGGGGCAATTCTAACAGACATAACAATTATAAATGCCACTTTACCTAATCATATAAATCCACAATAGAAGAAGTTGAAACTGAAATAATTTAAGAGATAAATAGACAATTCAATAATAATAGTAGGGCCTATAAATCACCCACTTTGATCAATGGATAAAACAGCAAGGCACAAGGTAATAGGAGACTTGAGCAACACTGTAAACCAGCTAGACCTAAAATACATCTGTAAAACACTTGATCCAATAACAGCAGAATAAAATTCTTTTCAAGTGAAGATAGAATATTCTCTAGGATAGAAGATATATTAAGACATAAGTCAAATTTTAAATGATTTAAATCATATAAAATATATTCTCCAGCTATAATGGAATGCTGACTATGAAAATAAAAAGAATTATAAGAGGATGCTAGGAACAGTTGTATGTCAATAACCCAATTAAGT
This sequence comes from Neotragus pygmaeus, assembly GCA_006410875.1. Classification (NCBI taxonomy): domain Eukaryota; kingdom Metazoa; phylum Chordata; class Mammalia; order Artiodactyla; family Bovidae; genus Neotragus; species Neotragus pygmaeus. Next base: position 6,157 of record SJYV01047541.1, on the reverse strand, counting down.
AGATGAAAGACAAATTTCTAGAAGGACACACACTACTGAAACAAGCTCAAGAAGAAAATAAGTGAAAATATTAAGAGGATCAGAGTATCAGTTCATGTGACCCAATATCTATTGGGAGTCCAAAAACAGAGAATATATAATGTAGAAAAGAGGAAACTATAAAAGTCATAACAAAATTTTCTGAAGCTAAAGAACATGAATTAAGGGCACATTGTGTACCCAGCATAATAAATGAAAGAAATGAGTAACTGCAAAACAAATATAAACAAACAAAACATCTATATCTGAGCATAGCTCAGAAAATTTGGAGCTGCAAAGATTTAAAAAGTTTCCAGACAACAGTATGTTAGACAAAAGAGAAAACACAGAAGCACACATCACATGGATTAATCTCATCTAGTCTAAATTGATTTTTGCTTATTTCATGGTATTGACCAATGGCTAATACTATGATATGTATTAAGTAAAGATAAATGATGCTCTATAACAATGGGCCCCTTGCAAGGAAAGTTATGACCGACCTAGATGGCATATTAAAAAGCAGAGACATTACTCTGTCAGCAAAGTCCGTCTAGTCAAGGCTATGGTTGTTCCAGTGGTCATGTATGGATGTGAGAGTTGGACTTTAAAGCTGAGCACTGAAGAATTGATGCTTTTGAACTGTGGTGTTGGAGAAGACTCTTGCGAGTCCCTTGGACTGCAAGGAGATCCAACCAGTCCATCCTAAGGGAGATCAGTCCTGGGTGTTCTTTGGAAGGACTGATGTTGAAGCTGAAATTCCAATACTTTGGCCACCTGATGTAAAGAGTTGACTCATTTGAAAAGACCCTGATGCTGGGAAAGATTGAGGGCAGGAGAAGAAGGGGATGACAGAGGATGAGATGGTTGGATGGCATCACCGACTCAATGGACATGGGTTTGAGTGGGCTCCGGGAGTTGGTGACGGACAGGGAGATCTGGTGTGCTGTGTTTCATGGGGTCACAAAGAGTTGGACACAACTGAGCAACTGAACTGAACTGAACCATGGGCACATGAGTTCTTTCATGGGCAGAGATTAACATTTTGTCAGCACTGTATAACAATAATTGAATTGATGATTTGCAGTGGGTTTTTGTGAGGCTTGTGAAATTTCAATGATTAAGGCAGTATATGCTTATGTGATCAGTTTATTATAAAATACCTTCACAATGAATAGACTTTGAGCTTCCTGTTACCCAATACTGCATCCACACTGGTAATCATTTGAGATCTGAAGCCAAAGTGCATGATCTAAGAGATGGAAAGAAAGAAGCTAGCACCTGATATATTTGGACATTTGTCAATGCACATCCTTCTTTTTCTGATGCTCTATCATATCCTTTTCTTGTTATGAATTCTTTGATGAATATAAACAGTGTAAATCCTATTAGTTCTTTCAACAATTGAAAACCTACGGTGACTTATGCATAACTAAGACCCTGATGGTGGGTAAGATTGAGGGCAGGAAAGCAAGGGTCAACAGAGGATTAGATGGTTGGATGGCATCACCAATTCAAAGGATATAAGTTTGAGGAAACTCCAGGAGATAGTGAATGGTGAAGAAGCCTGGCGTGCTGCAGACTATGGGGTTGCAAAGAGTCAGGCTCGACTTACTGACTTAACAGTAACAGCAAATATATAACTAACAAAACATAAGATTTACTAAAATTGATTATAATCTTACCTCTACTTTTTCAGGTGATGTATGTGTGGATATGTGGCAGACTTAGAGTGCAACCAGTAAAGCTTGGAGCAACTGGATAGAGATCTGTGGAAAGCAAAGAGAGAGAAATGATATGTTGTTAAGTTCATTGTTTTCTACTGCTGCTTTGTCAAATTAACACAAATGCAATTGGTTTAAGTGACACAAATCTAGTATATTTCAGTTCTGTAGTTCAGAAGTCTGATGTGGTTACCACTGGGCTGAAATCATTGTGTCAATCAATACAGAGCCATATTCCTTTTTAGAAGCTTTAAGGAAGAATCCATTTTGTTTTCTTTTTCTAGCTGGTAGGGGCTGCCCACATTCCTTGGATCATAGTTCATTCCTCCATTTTCAAAGCTAGGAATAACTGACACTGACTCCTCCTCTGCTTTATACTTTCACTTTTAAGGACCCTTTTGATTACACTGAGTTCAACAGATATTTCAGGATAATACCCCTATTTCAAATTAGTAAACTTATGTCTGTTTGCAAATTCAAATCCCCTTTTCTCTGGAACCTATCACATTCACAGATTATTAGGACAAGGATATCTTTGAGGGACCACCTTTGAGGGACCATTAATTTAAAATCTAAATTAAAAAAAGGCAATTAAAAATCTCAGGCAGGGTTCACTAGTGTCGGAGTATAGTAGAATCTCTCCCTTTCAAGAAACAAGCATAAAGTGAAGAAAATGCATACATATATGCTGCTAAGTAGCTTCAGTCATGTCCAACTCTGTGCGACCCCAGAGACAGCAGCCCACCAGGCTCTCCTGTCCCTAGGATTCTCCAGGCAAGAACACTGGAGTGGGTTGCCATTGCCTTTTCCATATATAATGCATGCAAATTATGAGTATATATATGTGCTGCGCTGTGTGTGCAAGCTCAGTTGTGCCTGACTCTTTGTGACCACATGGACTGTAGTTTACTAAGCTCCTCTCTCCATGGGATTTTCCAGGTAAGAATACTGGAGCGGATTGCCATTTCCTACTGTAGTGGATCTTTCTGACCGAGGGACTGAACCTGTGTCTCTTATATATTTATAAACATAATTTAACATCTCTGTAAATTGTCCTGAAGGCATACAACAATGGTAAAACAGTCAAGAAAATCCATTAAATCATAAGAAAGAGAATCTGTAATATTGTGTGCAAAAAAACAATGAAAAAAATGGTCTCAAAGAAATGTGGGACATATGCATAGAGAAAAGGACTGATGCTGAAGCTGAAGCTCCAATACTTGGGCCACCTGATATGAAGAGATGACTCATTGGAAAAAACCCAGATGGTGGGAAAGATTCAGGGCAAGAGGAGAAGGGCAACAGAGGATGAGATGGTTGGATGAAATCACCAATTCAATGGACATGAGTTTGAGCAAACTTTGGGAGATGGTGAGGGACAGGGAATCCTGGCATGCTCCAGTCTATGAGGTCGCAAAGAGTCAGACACGACTGAGTGACTGAACAACAACGAATGCATAGTGGGAATACAAGGAGAGGAGAGAATTTAGAGAAAGAACCAGAAGAATATTTGAAGAAATGATGACCAGAACTTGCCAAGTTTGAAATGAAAAATACTTATATACACTTCCAAGAAGTACAGAAAACTCCAACTAGAATAAACAAAGATATAGCCACATCTAGATACATCACAGAATAGAACAATAGACATAATTGTTAGAAGCTGTTGTTCAGTAATTCAGTCATGTCCGACTCTTTGCCATCCCATGGACTGCATCATGCCATGCTTCCCTGTCCTTCCCCATCTCCTGGAGTTGCTCCAACTCATATCAATTGAGTCAATTATGCCACCCAACCATCTCATCCTCTATCGCTCCCTTCTCTTCCTGCCCTCTGTCTTTCCGGGCATTAGGGTCTTTTCCAATGAGTCTGTCTTTTGCATCAGGTGGCCAAAATATTGAAGCTTTAGCATCAGTCCTTCCAAAGAATATTCAATGTTGATTTCCTTTAGGATTGAATGGCTTGATCTCTTTGCTGTACAAGGGACTGTCAACAGTTTTCTACAGCCCCAGAGTTTGAAAGCATCAATTCTTCAGTGCTCAGCCTACTTTATGGTCCATCTTTCACATCTGTATATGACTACTGGAAAAACCATAGCTTTGACTAGACAGACCTTTGTCAGCAAAGTAATGTCTCTACTTTTAGATATGCTGTGTAGGTTTGTCATAGCTTTTCTTCCAAGGAGCAAGTGTCTTTTAATTTCATGGCTACAGTCACCATCTGCNTTCTCCAGACAAATACTGGATTGGGTTTCCTCCTCCAGGGGATCTTTCTGACTCAAGGATCGAACTCAAGTCTTCTGCCTCTCCTGCATCGACAGAAGAACAACTCTACCACTGAGTCAAAGGTCCATACAGTCAAAGCTATGGCTTTTCAAGAGTCATGTACAGATGTAAGAGCTGGGCCATAGAAGGCTGAGGACCGAAGAATGGATGCTTTCAAATTGTGCTAGAAAAGTTTCTTGAGAGTCCCTTGAACTGCAAGGGGATCAAATCAGTCAAATACTAAAGGAAATAAAACTTGAATATTCATTGGAAGGACTGATGCTGAAGCTGAAGCCCCAATACTTTCCCATCTGATGTGAAGAGCGGACTCATTGGAAAAGACCCTGATACTGGGAAAGAGTCAGGGCAAGAGGAGAAGGGGGTGACAGAGGATGAGTTGGTTGGATGGCATCATCGACTGAATGTACATGAATTTCAGCAAACTCCAGGAAACGGTGGAGGACATAGGAGCCTAGCATGCTATAGTCCATGGGGTCACAGGGTCAGACATGAATTAGTGACTGAACAACTCCTCTCTGCTCAACGTGGTCCTGAAACTTAGATCCCAGGGAACTTTCCCAACAAAGAAAGAGATGCTTTGAAGGCTAAAGTTGGCCTGCTGATTTTCTTTCTCATTACACATTAGTTAAATTACCTCCAATTTTAAGTTTTATTTTTAAAAAAGAATTGTTTACCATCACGTAGGAGGAAAGGTGACAATACAAGTTACCCTAGAAATGTAAACTTCTAGTATCAAGATTCATCATTTGTTGATCTGAATTCAGATTCCTACACAATCTTTGGGCTACTAGTGGATACAGAAAATTAGGAGACTATGTAATGGGTATGGTTTCCATATTTGGTCCACCATCAGTGATGCAGAATCTCCTTTAATATCTCTGCGGCAGTAGAAATACAAATAGGATCCTGTTTGCTAAGGTCTTTATTCCTATCTGGCAAGAGGTGCCCTCAAAAACAAGTGGGAAATAGTACAGGCCCAAGCACAGGAATGCTCCCTCTCTCTTAATTTGTTATTAAAGGTGATTCCATAAAGGTGGATTGAATCTATTGGGCATTTGTGTTGATTATCTCACTTGATCATACCTCATTTGATCACGGACAATGGCTTGCCCATCAAGTGATTTCTCTACACCGTCTCATCTACTCCTTGGGGAGAGCATTACTCCTTTTTCAACAAGGTCATGCAAGCACACAGAGGTTAAGCAGCTTGGCCGAGATCATGAGATAGACAGTGGAAGTCACAGTGCTAACACCCGGGCCTCTGCTAACACCTTCTACTCAGCCACAACAGCCCCCGCTGAAGGAGCGGCCCAAAGGCCAGCAGAAAATCACTAAGGAGGAGGTCAGGCCTCTCTCTCCCACCCCAGTAAGGACTAATGACTCANGTGCTAACACCCGGGCCTCTGCTAACACCTTCTACTCAGCCACAACAGCCCCCGCTGAAGGAGCGGCCCAAAGGCCAGCAGAAAATCACTAAGGAGGAGGTCAGGCCTCTCTCTCCCACCCCAGTAAGGACTAATGACTCACACTCACAACCAAAGGCCAGTCCAATCACAGAGAAGCCTGTAAAGGCCAGTCCAATCACAGAGAAGCCTGTCTCCTCTTATCCCAATGGCCTGGACAATCCCAACAACAGTGACTGGTATCCTCCAAGTGCTTGAGCTGTGGTACCAAGAGGTGAACTGCAGGAGGCCTGTGTGACCCAGTTCCAAAGAGAAGGTACTAAAGTTCAGGTTCCATCAAGATGGAAGAGGGCTCAAGTAAGAGTACTCTGTTGGCTATGAAGGGCTACATCGATAGTCGACTCCACCGAGAGACTGTGGAAACATCCCAGGGTTCTCCAGGGCTGGGCAGTGGGTCCTAGAAATGACCACAACCAGATGCGGATGTCAGGGACAAAGCTTTATATGTAATCATATAATATGCAACTCTATATACATGTATTAATATGTATGTTCTTTATTAATGCTGCTGAGGATACAGTACACAATATCAAAGTCATGACGAGTATAATGATATTTGGAGATTCTTGAAACAACTGCAATGAGAAATGGATACAGGCCAACCTTGGAGATACTGCAGATTTTGTTCCAGACCACTGCCAGAAAGCATTACACAAAGCTTGGGTTT
>SJYV01047537.1:0-43237 GCA_006410875.1 Neotragus pygmaeus | reverse complement strand
TGAGTGAACTCCTAGAGACGGTGATGAACAGGGAGGCCTGGAGTGCTGCAATTCATGGGATCGCAAAGAGTCGGACACGACTGAGCGACTGAACTGAACTGAACTGAAGCAAAATTAGAAGCTGTCTAGCTGTATTTTTAAAAGCCATCATAATCACCCACTGATAAAGCCATAATAACTCAAAAATACAGAGATTAGAGGAAATTGATTTATAATATTTTTAGAGTATTTTGGATACCCCAGAGATTTAAATAACCACCAAACGATTTTTCTCTCTGGTTTCTCAATACATTTGAAACTCTTTCAATATTTGCCTATGAAAAGCAAGAGGCGTATAGTAAATAAAATTTATTAAATTGTAGCATTGCTTAAAAAAATCTATATAATGGATTGGTTTATGCAATCCAGAAAAACTTAGTAAAATATGTAATCAAGAACCAACCATTTAGATAGTTGAACCTAACAAAATCACATCATACTGAATTGAATTCTAATACTATTAAAAGGTTTTTACTGGGTGGCACTGGTGGTAAAGAACCTACCTGCCAATGCAGGAGACATAAGACACAGGGGTTTGGCCCCAGGGTTGGGAAGATCTCATGGAGGAGGGCATGGCAACCCACTCCAGTATTCTTGCCTGGAGAATCCTATGGACAGTGGAGCCTGGTGNGTAAAGAACCTACCTGCCAATGCAGGAGACATAAGACACATGGGTTCGGCCCCAGGGTTGGGAAGATCTCATGGAGGAGGGCATGGCAACCCACTCCAGTATTCTTGCCTGGAGAATCCTATGGACAGTGGAGCCTGGTGGGCTGTAGTCCATATGGCTGCATAGAGTTGGACATGACTGAAGTGACAGCACACACACCATTAAGTAGATAAAATAACTATTTCGATTCAAACTCCAAACTCAAACTTCTTGCCTCTCATCTTCTTTGTCTGCTGAACCTTTGTATTTAAAAATGATATCAGAAAGTTTCTATTTCTGACTGATAGACACTGTATAGAATAATATCACATTGTCTCGATAAAACAGTTCATGTCGGCCTGTTGAACCTTAAATTATCTTAAAAAGAAGAGAGACTAATGAAAATAGGTGATATTTTCACCCCAAACACCAAGTCAGCTTTCTTTCTCATGTGGTCTTCTTTTACCCTTTGTCCTCTAGTTATATCTTTATCCTATAGTATGTAGCAGAATAAAGATAACAGCTAGAGCATACAGTATTTTGGAGAAGAAGTATTAACTGTGCCATCTCAGAGTAGTAGGGTGCTTTTGTCTCTTAAACATAAGACCAAGCCAAATATAGGTAACCACTTTTTATTATGTCATACTACTGATAAAAGAATAAATGTCTTATATTTCTGTAATATAAGAGAAAAACCTAAGAAACTATAGTTGTGAGAAAAAATATTTATTCTTTCTCCAAATTCCAATACCAATGAAGATTTTCTCTTTTACATCAATTGTAACATAAATAAGGATGAGGAACTGTACTTGAATGTCTCTTCTGACATCAGTGACTGATTTTAAATAAAGATAGGATTAACATAAGAGCACAATGTGAAAGTACACCCTGAAGAAAAATTTAATGTTTATCTTAAAATGTTACCTTTCAAGTTCTCATTCTAGCAGTGATATTGCATATTGTTGCCTGAGTAAATCCAAAGAACTTGCCTGATACTCTTTTCTTCCTTTAAAAGAATCTGAGGACCAACTTACAAGATGGTAATTGTTTAAAATGAGACCTTAGGAATAATGGGAACAAAATTATCTGTCAGTACAATGGTGAATTAATCTCCTTATTGCATAATCATCAGTCATGCTGGGCTGCATTTATTATTCTAATATGAAGATTATCAGAGATATAAATGGTTGGTAACTCACTTAGCTTGCAGAGCTCTCTGCTCATAAAATATAAAGTGTAAATAGAAAATCTTAAAACTCCATTATAATGGGCAGACATCCTGCAGATGATTTTGATACCCTGTAATGTTTATAACATTTATTACACACTGAAGAGTTCAGTGCAGAAGTATTCTATTACTGTTGAAGCAGCTTGGAGTGTATAATATGTACTTACAGTGTTATGCTGTTTGTCATGGGAGCATTTAGACAATAAAATATTCTTGATTAATGCACTATCCCTTCTTATTCTACTTTTCACTATAAAATTCTCATACTGTGTCTTGAAGCATATACAAGTTCACTTTATAGAGTACAGATGTCTCTACCTGATAAATAGTATTTAAAGCCTTTGGTTAGACATTTGCATGTTTTTCCTTCCAAGAAAGATGATTAATAGCATTTTTATATTTTGAAAATTTTTTTGACTTTATTGAAATACTGTTTATTTTCTTTTTTTAAATTAATTATTTTTTTATAAAAAATTTACTTTACAATACTCTATTGGCTTTGCCATACATCGACATGAATCCACCACAGGTGTACACAAATTCCCAATCCTGAATCCCCCTCCCACCTCCCACCCCACAACGTCTCTCTGGATCATCCCCGTACACCAGCCCCAAGCATCCTGCATCCTGCATTGAACATAGAACGGCGCCTCGTTTCTTACGTGATAGTATATATGCTTCAATGCCATTCTCCCAAATCATCCCACTGCATATTTGATTGTCACTTAAGTCAAAATATATCTTATAGTAGGTGTTTACACTTCAAAGCCATTAGTTTCTCTTTATTTCACATGTGTGCTAGTCAGTTGGTTCATCCATAGGGATAGCATCTTTGGTGATCACTTGCAGAAGTCCATGGGGAGCCTCTCTAGAATTCCTTCATGTAAATTGAGTTCAATGGCTTTGATAAAATGAGAGGCAAACTGTCAATAAACTCTCACACTGGTTTCAGAGTTGTTGTAACTTTTATGCAGACCTGGAAGAGACCAAAGTATTAATGTTGGCACTAACTGATTAGGGATGATTCCAGAACAGAATATTTTATCTTCCTTCCCACAATAGGTGGTGCTCTTGCTCAGTCACTTCAGTTGTGTCTGACTCTCTGCGACCCCACGGACCACAGCCTACCAGGCTCCTCTGTCCATGGGGTTCTCCAGGCAAGAATACTGGAGTGGGTTGCCATTCCCTTCTCCAGTTATAATGTATGAAGTGAGTGAAGTGAAGTCGCTCACAATAGGTGGTGAGTGAAGTGAAGTCGCTCAGTCGTGTCCGACTACTTGCGACCCCATGGAATGTAACCTATCAGGGTCCTCCATCTATGGGAATTTCCAGGCAAGAGTGCTGGAGTGGATTTCCATTTCCATAGGTGGTACTATCTGTTAAATGGATTCCACAACCCTTCATACATGTATATTTTCCAGGTCTTTAAGTGTATCCATAGAATGGAATGGACAAGTCAAGTAATCAATTTTCTTTGATTTTTTTTTAAACTTTATTTTATTTTACAATACTCTATTGGCTTTGCCATACACCTGTGGTGGATTCATGTCTTATCTCTGATTTAATAAACTTCATTTATGTTTATTTGACTTATTGAAACTCTACTAAAGTGAAAGAATGATAATATACATCATTTTATAATTAACATGCCCCATCATATTAATGCAATGGCATGTGTGTGTGTGTGCAGTACATCTATGTCCATTTTTGCCAGTGTGTTCATTTTAAAATCTATGATAAACCTTGATTAATACGCTACCTTCCTGTTGCCCAGATGACAAGACCAAAGCAGGAAAATTAAATTTTTTAAAATCAGTTTCAGCCACTAACTAGCAAACCTTAGTGTGTCATTTTATGACGGTGTCATTAGGGAAATGGTTACTTTACACATTTATCCATCTCCACCTGGAGAGTCCAATGTAACACTAGAATGCAGATATTTCTTTTTTTCAATGGACATGAATTTGAGCAAACTCAAGATAGTGGAGGACAGAGGAGCTTGGCTGTAACCCATGTGTTCACACAGAATCAGACACGACTTAGTGACTGAAAAACAACAACAACAAAATAGTTGTTAAGATAAACCAGTGGTCAGTACAGTGCTCCTCTCTCTCATGTTATGCCTTTAGGCAGTAAATGTCCAAGGATATTACTTATCTACATGATATAGCTACTGCTTTCAAGAGCTTGAGGTATATGGAAAGGAATGCCTTTCTGCAAAAGCCACTGAGCTAAAGGCAAAATGGGTCAAAGACCTCTGTTTCTAGAATTTAATTGCCACAAGTTCTATAGATACATATTGTGAGATTTTAGTAAACAGTCACATTAGTTTCCTTGATGATCCTCTTTGATCAATTTTGTTTTTCTGTTTATAGCTTCAGATTATTTCATTTCACTTTATATTAAAATCTAAGGGCTAAATTAATTTGAAAGATTAAAATAAATGTGCTTATAATTTATAAATGTTAGAAATTTCATTCAAATTCCCACATTTTTATGCAATATGATATTGCTTCTCTATTGATTTTGCTATCAGCTATACAGATGTATGCCTTTATGTATATTTTGTTATTTTTGGAGGGAGATTGCCTAAACAAGGAGAGCATAATCTAGTATTTTCAACATATTTCACTTTTTTATTTTATTAATATTTGACAAAATTGCATGAAGAAAAGCAGGCTTTACTTTTTATGAATTAGCTCAAACTTCTGAGGAACCATAGGTTGTGTATGTCATCCCCATTAATTAAAAGGGTAAACTTACTTTCAAATTGGAATGCATTGAAATATCAAAGAGGAAACTGGGCACTAGGTCTTATGTTCTGTCACTGACTTGCCCTGTAACTTTGAGTGAATGTTCTAACCTGCTTGACATATTACTTTTTTCATTGGCAAATCAAAAGGCATTGCATTTGATGGTTTATGACTTCATCTAAATAAATGAATATTACTGTGTTCCAATACAACTTTATTAACAAAAGAGAAAGCTAGATTTGGTCAGTGAGCTGTAGTTTGTCAACTTCTGATTTAGAAGATAGTAATACGGCAGAGGATGAGATGGCTGGATGGCATCACTGACTCGATGGATGTGAATCTGAGGGAACTCTGGGAGTTGGTGATGGACAGGGAGGCCTGGTGTGCTGCAATTCATGGGGTTGCAAAGAGCTGGACATGACTGAGCGACTGAACTGAATATACTTTTTTGGAGAAGGCAATGGCAAACCACTCCAGTACTCTTGCCTGGAAAATCCCATGGATAGAGGAGCCTGGTAGGCTGCAGTCCATGGAGTCACAAAGATTCGGACATGGTTGAGCAACTTCACTTTCACTTTTCACTTTTATGCATTGGAGAAGGAAATGTCAATCCATTCCAGTGTTCTTGCCTGGAGAATCCCAGGGACACTGAGGCCTGGTGGGCTGCTGTCTATGGAGTCACACAGAGTTGGACATGACTGAAGTGACTTAGCAGCAGCAGCAACAGCAGCAGTCTTTTTGGAGTTAATATACTGCCATAGAATCCCAAAGAGTATGGTGGAAATTGCTTTTAAATAAAATAGAATTAGAAATAATGAAAGAGTGGCACTCTTTTCTTTTTTTCTTTAGATGATGATCTAATTAATGCAGAAATATCACAAAATAGGGTCATATTATACTTCAACTTCTGATATAACTCTGGAAAATAAACTATGCACCAAGTTTGGATGTAGTGTATATATGAAGAGGTCTACACATAACTAAGAATCTTGGTATTCAAATTAGGAAAATGAATATCTCATTTTTATTCAATAGGAACACATAGACTACTTTAAAAATGTAGCTTAACTAGACTAAATCTAAGAGATCAGTGTGCAAACTATTTTTCAACTGTTGCAGTTCTTTTCTCTGAAGCAGTAAAATCAAGCAGGAATATTTACTATAAATCAGATTGGGTTAAGATATTTACGTATATCATATCATTTAATTAATACAATAATAACACTACACAATTTATGATAATATATTTATTTTGCAAATTAGGAAACTATATTTCCAATGGCCCCATTAATAAGTATTTATATAATCAGTTCCAAACAAAGTTTGTGTAACTTCAAAGTTTATGCTTTTAAATACTATATCATACATCTCTCAGGCTAATCACTATTTCTCCTTCAGATATTCCAAATCTCATTTTCTGTCTTATTTAGTTGATCAAATATGAAACAATGAGGAAATAATATATGTCAAACCATGTTTTCACAACCAACAGAAAAACTACTTGAGATAATTCAATAGATAAAAGTAAAATTCCTTCTTACTTTTTTATTTTACAGTTTTGAATATTCATTCAATATTTGCAGCATCCTTTCGATCAAGCACCTTATCCTTGTGGCAGGCCCCTTGATAATAAAGACTCTGTTGGATTTTCCTTTGTTCCTTTCTCACTCCAACCATTTTCTCACTTGTGCTCTCTGGGATCACCTAAAAAACCTGCCTGTACGTAAGTTTTTGTCTCTGGTCCATTCTTTGGGAAAAACCTGTTACTGAACCAAACTTGGGTCCAATGACATGATGTGCAGCCAAGCCAATCTGCTGTACTTTTTGGAGGAAAGTATTACATTTATTGCAAGGTTCCAAACAAAGAATACAGAGTGGCTAATGCTCAACAGACCTGAACTCTCTGAGTGCTTTCAGGGAAGGGACTGTGACGGCAAAGTGAGGTAGAGTGTTCTGGGGAATGTTATGAGCTGTTGCACAGTTTTCTGAGTGATGAGTCTGAAGTAACCAGATATGCCACTGGGGATAAATTATCAATGTTCAGGCTCCAACTGGCCCGTGGTCTATGTGCTTATGGTCATCACTCTCCATCTGATTGGGATCTGCTTTCTGAAAAACAACGGAGAAGTGTACATTAGACTTTACCTTTGAGATGAAACTAGGAGTCTATAAGGTGGGTTTAAGTTATAGTTATTGCTTTAGAGGCCTGACTGTCCTGTCTTTGTTTCTGCATCTATTAGCTTTTCTAAAGATAGCTGTTACAGCTTGTTTCTTTATTTCTTTACTCATGGAAGGTCTTGGAAGTCATAGTATATGGCCAAAGTTTTTGTTTTGTTTTTTCCTCTAATTACCAGCAAGCAGGGGACTCACTGGAGATCTTTCAAGAGGAAGGCCTCTACATAGGTCTGCTAGGTTTCAAACCAAGTTAAGACACACCTTTTTAAGGTAGCTCCCCAATCTCTAGACTGTCTCAGATGTCCCTCCTGATGATTCCTAAAGCCCCCATGGCTTTTAAAATGAAATCTTTTGATCAGTGTCCCTATTTTAAACTTACATAGAGATGGACTGCTTCTACAAGTGTGATAATGTTAATGTTTTTTTTTTCTTTTTTAACTTTTTACAGCATATACTGACTACACAATACATTTGAACACTTCACATATTTCCTGCCCTTGATCTTTCATCTGTCTTTGCTTTGCCTTATCCAATGATAAATAAGGCATGTAAGGACTGCTGGAGCATAAATTGGCTTTCTCTCTCTCTCTCTCTCTCTTTCTCTTTCTACTATTTGATATGCACAAGATACCTGGAGGCTATAGGACACTGAGTCAGTAGTGTTTCATAGTTCTTTAGGAAGCTGCACACTTCTTCACAATGTAGGACACATTTTCAGCTGAGAATTAAACCAAGTGATAGCGTACGGTAAATGATGTAGAATTTGTGATCTCCAAAGAAGAAAGATTTAGCTTCGGGACCAGACACCAGGCTTGATCACTCAGGGCTCTTCTGTGGCAGAAGTTTTTTTACAGTGAAATGGGACAGAGAACGCTTCTGAAATAGACATCAGAAGGAGGATGGAGGGTGCCCTCCTCGCTAGTCTTAGCACGGGAGCTATATACTTTTTTAATTAGTTACTAAAATAAATCAAAAGAATGTCTCAAAGTTGTAAAGATCTTACCAGACCCACCCCACAAATTTTAAGATACAGGATTAGAGTTTAATAATAGAAAGATCTTACCAGAACCACTCCCATAATATACATTTTAAAATAATTTAGTCAGAAGGTTTTCAGGAAGGAAAAACTGTCCTCAAGCAGGATACATTGTTTTTATATAATCCTTAAAGCCCAAAATGGAGTACTTGGATGCAGTCTCAAAAATGACAGAATGATCTCTGTTTCCAAGGCAAACCATTCAATATCACAGTAATCCAAGTCTACGCCCTGACCAGTAAGGCTGAAGAAGCTGAAGTTGAATGATTCTATGAAGACCTACGAGACCTTCTAGAACTAATACCCCCAAAAGATGTTCTTTTCATTATAGCGGACTGGAATGCAAAAGCAGGAAGTCAAGAAACGCCTGGAGTAACAGGCAAATGTGGCGTTGGAGTACAAACTGAAACAGGTGAAAGGCTAACAGAGTTTTGCCAAGAGAACACACTGGCCATAGAAAACACTCTCTTTCAACAACACAAGAGGAGACTCTACACATGGACATTATCATTTGGTCAATACCAAAATCAGATTTATTATATTCTTTGGGCTTCCCTTGTAGCTCAGACTGTAAAGAATATGCCTGCAGTGCAGGAGACCCGGGTTCGATCCCTGGGTCTGGAACATCCCCTGGAGAAGGAAATGACAACACAATCCAGTATCCTTGCTTGGAAAATCTCATGGACAGAAGAGCCTGGTGGGCTGCAGTCCATGGGGTTGCAAAGAGTTGGGCATGACTGGGCAACTAGCACTTACTTAGTTTTATTCTTTGCAGACAAAGATGGAAGACAGTTTATACAGTTAGTAAAAACAAGACCAGGAGCTAACTGTGGGTCAGATCATGAACACCTGTTGCTAATTCAGACTCAAATTCAAGAAAGTAGGGAAAAACACTAGACCATTCAGGTATGACCTAAATCAAATCCCTTATGATTATACACTGGAAGGGACAAACAGATTCAAGGGATTAGATCTGATAGACAGGGTGCCTGAAGAACTATGGATGGAGATTTGTAATATTGTGCAAGAGGCAGTCATCAAGACCATCCACATGAAAAAGAAATACAAAAATGCCAAATGGTTGTCTGAGGAGGCCTTACAACAGATGAGAAAAGAAAAAAAAAAGTGAAAGGAAAAGGAAAAAATGAAAGATATACCCATTTGAATGCAGAGTTCCAAAGAATAGCAAGGAGAGATAAGAAAGCCTTCCTCAGTGATCAGTGCAAATAAATTAGAGGAAAATAATAGAATGGGAAAAACTGGATATTTCTTCAAGAAAAATAGAGATACCAAGGGAACATTTCATGCTAAGATAGGCAAAATAAAGGACAGAAATGATATGGACATAACAGAAGAAAAAGATATTAAGAAGAGGTGGCAAGAACAAACAGGAGAACTATACAAAAAAATATCTTCATGACCCAGATAATCACGATGGTGTGATCACTCACCTAGAGCCAGACATCCTGGAATGTGAAGTCAAGTGGGCCATAGGAAACATCACTATGAACAAAGCTAGTGGAGGTAACAGAATTCCATTGGAGCTATTTCAAATCCTAAAAGATCATGCTGTGAAAGTTCTGCACTCAATATGCCAGCAAATTTGGAAAATTCAGCAGTGGTCACAGGACTGGAAAGATCAGTTTCCATTCCAATCCAAAAGAAAGGCAATGCCAATGAATGCTCAAACCAATGCACAATTGCACTCATCTCACACACTTGCAAAGTAATGCTCAAAAATTTCCACCAGGCTTCAATAGTACATGAACCATGAGCTTCCAGATGTTCAACCTGGATTTAGACAAGGCAGAAGAACCAGAGATCAGATTGCCAACATCAGTTGAATCATTGAAAAAGCAAAAGAGTTCCAGAAAAAATATCTACTTCTGTTAATTGACTATGCCAAAGCGTTTGACTGTGCACATCACACAAAAATGTGGAAAATTCTGAAAGAGATGGGAATACCAGACCATCTGACCTGCCTTTTGAGGAATCTGTATACAGGTCAGAAAGCAACAGTTAGAACTGGGCATGGAACAAAAGACCAGTACCAAATAGGGAAAGGAGTATGTCAAGGTTGTATATTGTCACCCTGCTTATTTAACTTCTATGCAGANTAGCTTTGGGAATGCTATCACTGCTAAAAGGAAACACTTTCAGGAAAAGCGAAGGCGTCTGAAGTGTCCAGAAGTCAGTCATCGCTGACACTATTAAGCACTGTGTGATAGGAGCGTGTTTCTAGGTCAGAAGCCAAGGTCATCAGGGCCACGCCCATCCTGAGGACGGAAGATGGGGTTTCAGGACAAGGACTTGGGCAAAGGATGGAGGCTCTGGGGAACACGAGCTCAGCCCTCACCAGCTGCGGGATGGACCACTGGACCGTGTTTCAGTGGGATGGGTGGTCCTCGCAGAGCCTGGACTTCTGTCCTGCTCAGCGTCTGCCTGCAGTCAGCTGGCTGGCCGCGGCTGGAAGGTCTCTGGCAGTTCCGGGGCGGCGGGAGCGGAGACCACATTTTAGAGCTGAGTTCTCAGGGTCTCTTCCAGTCGGCAGTTCCCAGGGTTTCCATAGCATCTCTTCCTGCTCNTGCAGTCAGCTGGCTGGCCGCGGCTGGAAGGTCTCTGGCAGTTCCGGGGCGGCGGGAGCGGAGACCACATTTTAGAGCTGAGTTCTCAGGGTCTCTTCCAGTCGGCAGTTCCCAGGGTTTCCATAGCATCTCTTCCTGCTCCCCACGGGGTCTGTAAATGAAGGAGTCTTGGATCATCTGCCATGAACACAGCACAACTCAGGCACTGCCGAGAGGAGCCAGGAGCGTGCAGTACCCCAGGAGGGGTGCTCCCAGCTGCCCGCCTTCTGCACCTGGTCTGTGCGTTTGCCTACAAAGGCTAGACCTGGAGGCCCAAACTACTTTCTTTGGGATCTGGGTTTCCTGATCCGTAAGAGTCCTGGGGGTGCCCTGGAGGGCATGTGGCCACTGTAGGGGTATGGGGGCTTCAGTCAGGATGGACTCCAATGCAGGCGCTGCACCCAGGCCAAGACCCTTCCCCAGGAAGGCCCCCCTCGCAGGCTCCAGATAGGCATGTCCTGGGGGGACACTGATCAGCCCACCCTGGGGATGCTCCTGCCCGTGGATGGGGTGGACATGATCAGCCCATGTCCTGATTCCCAGCCCAGCCCCGCATGCAAGGGACCCAGCGTGGACAGAGCGCCAGGCAAGCCCTTCTCCCCGTTTGCCAGCTTGTTGGTTTTGGTCTCTGACTTTCACGTGAGGGTTTTTTTCTCGAATAGCTCCTGCTCTTTGGTGACCTAGCCACAATCTACAGTGAGACTCCGTGTGCTGGGGAGGCCCTGGCATTCAGCAAAGCTGGTGGAGGGACTCACGGATGGACCGAGATGCTTCGCCTCAGTGCCCTGAGTGTGAGGGCCTGGGGGGCTTTCTCTCTCCTGGGTCTCTTATTCCGGACCCTCCTCCAGTCTTGGGTGCATGAGCTTGATTCGTGGCCCCTGGAGAAGGACCCAGGGAAGGGGAATGGGAAGAAGGCTGGCGGGTGAGACTCACCTCCAGAGGGGCCCTTTTCCTCAGCCGCCCCTTTCTTTAGCCCTTTGTCCTGTGCCCACCAAGTCTTACCATCCCGGGGGATGAGTTTGTTTAATGGCTCTATTTTCAAGACGCTCTGCTGTGCCTGAGGTCCTACAGCCCAGACCCCGGTTCAGTCCCCTGCCAAGACACTCTTACTCTTCTGTCTGGATGGAGACAGAGAATGAGGCAGAGGTGGGACAGGAGGGCCTAAGATGGCATGTTTTCAGCCTCATCCAGCGGCGCCTTAGGAAATGTTAAACAACTCCTAGAGGAGAAACCAGCCCTGGTGTATAGTGTCTGCCGATCCCCGTGTGGCCAGTGTTCCCCTGGTGGTCCGTTTCCAGTGGCCATGTGACGTCCTTGGAGGTGGAGTCTGTCCAAGATGCTTGTCCATGCCCACCGCGTAGATACAAGAGACCGGGTCCCCTCAAGAAAGGACAGTAGCGAAACGTGATGGAAGAATTAGGAAGTGATGCGTTCTGAGGGCCTTCTACATGGTTTTACAGAAAATGCTTTAAATTCTAAGTTTCTGTGATTTAAGTGTCGATGATAGCCGCTTTCAAAAGCTGACTCACAAAAGTCCTGAACGTGTTGCCGCTGGTTCTTGCAAACTGGTATGAACTGCTGGTCGAACACCTCGCCACTGGGCCACATCCCCCACTCACTGGTACACGGGAGCTCAAGTTTCTAAGGCTTTCTGGAACTTGTGGTGTAAATACATTTGTTTTTTCGTGATTTCTCCCCTTGCAGGCCTTTTGCTTTCTTTCCAGTTTTAAAAGGTGGAAAGTAAAAGATGTGGTGACGGTAGATGAGTGTGCAGAATTGGACAGGGTTGAGTGAGCGTGCATGCACACATACAGATAACACACGTGCGTGTGTGCATGTCTTTGCATTTCTTTTTCCTTTCTCTGCTGCCCTGTGGTGAGGGTCTGGGAAGGCGTGCCAGGTGTTCCCTGATGTACTTTATAGCTTTACATTAAAAGTCCCCCGTTTAGATTTCTCCTCCTGATTGGACCCTGACTGCGATAGGGTAGGAGGGGGTGGAGCAGTGTCCATCTGCTGTGTCACATGGCAAGTTCAAGCTCAAGTGAACTGTCTCATGGGCTGGTCTGTCCTCTCAGTCTGCAGCCACCCCGTCATTCTCCCACCAGGGCCTTCAGCTTAAGCCCTTTCTAGCTTTATTTTGTTGGTTGGTCCCTTACCTTACCTCTGTCCATCCAGCTCACCCTTCACGGGTCATTCTCCCAAATGTTTGGCACTAAAGTGTTGACTCCTGCAAGTGGCAATTTTGGGGACCCCTGGGCCCTGGCTCCTGGCCACCCTGGGCCAGAGGCTGGGCCAGTGAGAGGGCGGGAGCAAGGCTGTCCTTCCTTCCAGTCTCTGCTTCGGTCACTGTCTCCAGCGAGGCCCACATTGTCTCTGTAATCCTAATTCCCACTGGCTGTGCCTGACCACAGAGCCGCTCCCGCTGGGTGGCCTTGGTCTCTGCTCAGGTACCACCTCTACCCCAGTGCTGATCGCCAGGTGGCCTCGCCGGCCTTGAATGACTCTTAGCAGGGTCAGCACTGTTTACCAAGCTCCCCACACTACATGCTCTGGAAGAATCACTGCTTTCGAACTGTGATGCTGGAGAAGACTCTTGAGAGTCTCTTGCACAGCCAGGAGATCAAACCAGTCCATCCTAAAGGAGATCAGTCCTGAATATTCATTGGAAGGGCTGATGCTGAAGCTGAAGCTCCAATACTTTGGCCACCTGATGCAAACAACTGACTGACTCATGGAGAAGACCCTGATGCTGGGAAAGATTGAAGGAGAAGGGGACGACAGAGGATGAGATGGTCAGATAACATCACTGAGTCAATAAAACATCAGTTTGAACAAACTCCAAGCGATGGTGGAGGACAAGGGAGCCTGATATGTTGCAGTCCATGGGGTCGCAGAGTCAGACACGACTGAGCGACTGAACAACAGCCTTTTCTCTACTCAAGGACAGGCGTGGGGTCCTTGTTCCTGGCCAGACTCTGAATCAGTGAATCCCGCCTTTGAACCTGACAAAGTCTCCTGCCCTTTGTAGGGGAGTGCAGGGGCATTCCTGGTTCCCACTCAGTGCTCCCACCCACCCATGCCTGATATTTTTCTTCTCTGTTTTCTTTCTAGTAAATTCTGTACTCGACACTAGCATGGGTAAAGAAAGAAAGAAAGTGAAGTTGCTCAGTCATGTCCGACTCTTCGTGACCCCATGGACTGTAGCCCATGAGGCTCCTCTGTCCATGGGATTTCCCAGGCAAGCGTACTGGAGTGAGTTGCCATTTTCTTCTCCAGGGGATCTTCCCAAGCTGGGGAGTGAACTCGGGTCTCCCGCACTGCGGGATGCTTTCCCGTCTGAGCTGCCAAGGAAGCCCAAAGCTCCGGCTCATTCCCGATCCTGCCCACGTAGAATCCTGGGACCTGGAGCACCTCCTCGCTAGCACTCAGGGCTGAACCTCTTGCTTGATGGTGCCCAAAGGCCTCGGCGCTAGCAGAGGCACCAGCGGCAAAGGCAATAACAAGCAGGCTGGAGGAGGAGACACAGCCCAGCAGAGCAGGGGAGCAAGTGACTCACGGGTGTGGAATCCCAACGGTCAGGCCCGGAGCAGCCACTGAGTAATTAGGTGTGGTTGCTGGTTGCCTGCCTGGAGGCTGACTTAATCAGTTTGTCATTTCTGGACCACTCGAGCTCAGCTTGCTGTGGGGACCCTACCCATTTACCTTCCTGGTTCGAGTGCCCGCTGGGTGAAACAAATCATGAGAAAACCAGCCTCATCATCACCCTCATCTGTGACCAGACCCCAGAGCCCCAGGCTGCTTGGTCACAGGCTACAGACGGCTTCTCGTATGGCCGACTCTGGGGTTCAGGCTGGCACTTGTTTTATGAAGAATAAACAGACACAGCCCAGGGCAGGTGTCTTGGTGGAGGCTGAGGGATTGTCCTTGGGGTGTCGGATTTCAGCCGATTTATGCTGCAGGGAGCGGAGCCCTGGCTGTGTGGAGTGCACGCGACAGTGAGGATGAGGGATGAAGTGATGCTCGGCACTCGGTCCCAGCGGTACTTCTCCAGGGGTGCCCAGCGCAGCCAGAGTCCCAGTGCTCGTGGAGAAAGGGCGTTCTGTGATCACCCACTTTTAGGAAGAGCTGGGCTTCCCAGGTGGAGCTCCTGGTAAAGAATTTGCCTGCCAGTGCAGCAGACTCAGGGGATCCGGGTTCAGCCCCTGGATTGAGGAGACCCCCTGGAGAAGGAAATGACCATCTGCTCCAGTACTCTTGCCTGGAGAATCCCATGGACAGAGGAGCCCGGTGGGCTACAGTCCCTGGGACTGCAAAGAGCTGGACACGACTTAGCACTCGTCAGCCACCTTGCATTGTGGGAACGGCAGGTGCATCCTCCAGGGGTCGGAAAGTCTGGAGGTGAAGAACCCCTTTCAGCTCTGGTGGCCGTGGGACCCATTTCTTACTGGTCAGGTGTTTCTGGCCCCGGAGCTGGTTTTGCTGTCAGCACTCACGTGGAACATGGCAGAGTTTCTGAGCCTGGCATCAGGTATCAAAGATGCTCCCTGGGAAGGTCTGAAACCAAAGGGTCCACCCTTTGGTGGGGTCCACCCATGGATGTTTTGGTTTAGGAAATCCTGGGTGGACCTCACAATCCAGGTGTCCTAAAACTTCCCTGGAAAGTCTCATGATCACTCAGGTTAGGATGTGGACTCGAACACCCAGAGGAGCATTTTGGTGGCCACAGAGTCCTAGAGTTGAGTTTTTCTTTCTGGTAAGTCTAAGCACCCCAGAGGCAAACAGGGAAGGCCAGTGGTGGTCTGAGTCCATCTTAGATCTACCCTGGGCGGTGAGCATCTTGGAAAACTCAGCCTCAGCAGAGACCCCCATGGGGTCATCACGCTTTTCAAGAGCTGGGAAAGACAGCTCTTGGGAAAGTCACTTTGCATCAGTGACTTGCAGTGAAATTGTGAGACTGCACAAATCTGTGAGATTGTGCTGCGACTGAATTGCTGAGTTAGCAGCTCTCCCTTTGGGAAGTGGAGGGGAGGAGAGGGCCTCCTCTGTGATTATTTACTCACCCTTGACTTGCACAACATCCAGGAAAGTGCTTCTAGTACATTTCCACCCATCCTGGGAAATGTGTCCCACATCACCTGGGAAGAAGCAAGATGAAAGAGATGTCTGGACCGAGGATGGACCCATTTAGAACCACCTGAGGAAGAGCCTGAGGCTGTGGATGTGAACTGATCCACCAGCACCTTTAGCAGCAGGGGAATGGCGATTACCCAGGCCACCAAAGGCAAGCATGAGCTGCCGGGGAATGCGCCGGTGCAAGTGGGCCTGGCCATCCTGAGTCCTGTGCCAAAATCATCATGAAGGTTGGAAAATGTTAGTCCCTCAGCCATGTCAGACTCTTTGTGACCCTATGGGCTCCTCTGTCCATGGGATTCTCCAGGGAAGAATAGTGGAGTGTGTTACCATGCCCATCTCCAGGGGCCCTTCCCAACCCAGGAATGGAACCTAGTCTCCTGCATTGCAGGCAGATTCTTTACCATTGAGCCACCAGGTAGGACAAAAGGACCCGCAAAAACTGAGGCTGTCCTACTCTCATGGAATCAGGTCCCGCTGAGCGGTTGTTCCAGTAGACCCAGAAGCAACAGTACCCCAGGCTGGGGAGCCCCGAGGGGTGTGGAAGTTGGGCAGGACAGGACTCCTTGCAGCTCTTATGAACCTCATGAGGTTAAGTTTGGCTGCACAAAAGAATCTGCAAATCAGTGGCACAAGTCATGTTTAATCAGTGACCAGATCTCAACCTCAGATGAAGTTCAGATCTGTTTTAAATAGGTCAAAATCTTGCTTAGCTCACCAAGTACTTCCTTGTATAGAAAACGCTGGAATTTATTAATCATACTCTGCATGCATGAACTATTCTACCTCTCCACCCACACCATCAAGATGCCTCAGGGGCTTTAAATAGAAGCCAATGCAGAAAGGGGCGTGGGTGGAAAACTCAGGTCTAAAGTGAAACAGAGAGATGTGAAGCGATAGCCAACCCCTGGAGTCTGGGGGTCTTGCAGGTCTGGGTCTTTCTGTCTCTGTGTGACTTTGGGAGAGTTACACAGCACCTTAGAGCTCTGGTTTTGATGACCATCGCATGAGAATACAGGTGGTGACTTTTTCACGGGCTTGTTTTGACGACTAGTTCAGAGAAAGTGCCTTCACTGTACGGCATGATGTCCGATCCGCGTGTTCACTCAGGACGGGGTTGGTGTAGACACAGAAGTTACGGCCCCTCTGGGTTCCCGTGCCCCGCGGATCTGTCTCTCTTCATTTTCTGCGTCCTCAGTTTGACGGGAGTGCGCTGAATCGGGAACCGGGTCGTCGCTGCCCACCCAGCACCCAGCACCCGGCCTGCTGTGCCAGTCGCTCAGAGCACAGCCGTGAATAAACAGATGGAGGAAGGGAAGAAGAGTTGGCGCTTTTAACGCTAAGCCCCGAGCGCTTCACGCTACAGTCTGCTACCTTCAGAGAGACGCTGTGACAATGAACAGCGAAAGCAGGAACAGTGGTTTAAATCCATTACACAGTGGCCTCCTGGGCCAGGTCCTCCAGACGCATTCAGAACCGACACCCGTGGGGCCCCGGACACTGCAGTGCGCCCCCTAGTGTTCCCCTTGATCTCCCGTCGTGTCCCGTGGTTTCCCACTCAGACCTGAAACCCAAGACACTGAGTAGGATATGGGTCTTCTTTTCTTTGTGCAAAAGTAAAAGAAGTACTTCCATGGGCTTCAGCTTCTAAAGTAGTANTGCAGATGGTGATTGCAGCCATGAAATTAAAAGACATTTGCTCCTTGGAAGAAAAGCTATGACCAACCTACATAGGAAATTAAAAGGCAGAGACATTACTTTGCCAACAAGGTCCATTTAGTCAAAGCTTTGCTTTTTTTCCAGTAGTCATGTGTGGTTGTGAAAGTTGGACTATGAAGAAATCTTAGTGCTTCAGAATTGATGGCTTTGAACTGTGGTGTTAGGGAAGACTCTTAAGAGTCCCTTGGACTGCAAGGAGATCTATCCAGTCCATCCTAAAGGAAATCAGTCCTGAAAATTCATTGGAAGGACTGATGCTGAAGCTGAAATTCCAATAATTTGGACACCTGATATGAAGAACTGAATTAATGGGAAAGACCCTGAAGCTTGGAAGGAACGAATGTGGGAGGAGAAGGTGATGACATAAGATGAGATGGTTGGATGGCATCACCTACTTTATGGACATGAGTTTGAGTAACTCCGGGAGTTGTTGATGGAGAGGGAAGCCTGGTGTCCTGCAGTCCACAGGGTCACAAAGAGTTGGACATGACTGAGCGACTGAAGTGAATCCTTATTACAGAGTTTAAGCTGAGTGCTTTGTTGTGTGAGCATCAATTCCAGGCTTAAAGAAAGAAATATTTTATGTGACTAAGATTAAGGAATGTAGGGGAAAAATAAAGAAATTAAAGATGTTTTTCCTTTCCTTCTCCTTGATAATTCCAGTCCCCTATCTCTTCTTCGAGAAGCCCCAGATCCCTCTCTCCTCCTTGGGGACCCTAGACTTCTTATCAACCTACCTAGAAATTGACTCACAAATTTCACTTCATGCCATATGGAGTTAAAAATTCTGCTTTGTAATCATGACATGGCACAGAATGATGTTCAGAAAAATATATATTACCAAAAGAGTGGGTACAGCAACACACATTTGTTTCTACTGATAAGTTTGCTGAGGGGCAGTCTCTAGTTTGCACTGTGATGTGGTTGGAAGAAGAGTTCCACTGAAGTTAATTGATTTGAATCTCAATCAATCCTTAATGCATTAGTAGAGACATAAAAATCTAAAAACTCGCTTTATATTGCCCTGAAGCAACAATTGTACATGAAAGTTATGTGTAAATCAAAGAAGGAAAAAGCAAGAAGATTCCTAGTACTTCCAGCAAATAAAGGTAAATCTTTGTATACTTCAAACTCTAACAAATGAAAACACATGGAGAAAAAAATAAACCTTTGCCTCACAAGTGTGTAAGGGAACTTAGTGAGAGCAGTGAACTCAGCTATACCCATACAATGGCAGTCAGATTGGATGTCACAATTGTGATGACAGTAGATAATCCATAGATATTAAGAGAATTGTGTTCAATCACTCAGTCACGTCCAATTCTTTGTGACGCCATAGACTGTAGCCTGCCAGGCTCCTCTGTCCATGGGATTTTCCAGGAAAGAATACTGGAGTGGGTTTGCCATTTTCTATGTTAGGGGATCTTCCCAACCCAGGTATTGAACCCAAGCCCCCTGTATTGTCAGGCAGATTCTTTACCACTGTCCCTCGTAGGAAACCATTGAGAAAATTGTCAGTGTTTAAAATAATTAATTTCCTTGCTAGGAGATCAAACCAGTCAATCCTAAAGGAAATCAGTCCTCAATATTCATTAGAAGGACCCATGCTGAAGCTCCAATACTTTGGCCACCTGATTCGAAGAACTGACTCATTTGAAAAGACTCGGATGCTGGGAAAGCTTGAAGGCAGGAGCAGAAGGAGACGATGGAGCATAAGATGATTGGATGGCATCACCAAGTCAATAGACATGAATTTGAGCAAGCTCTGGAAGTTGGTGATGGACAAGGAAGCCTGGCGTGCTGCAGTTCATGAGGTCACAGAGTCGGACACGACTGAGCAATAATTAAAATGTAAATTTAGTGAACTTAATTTTTTGTTAGTAATTTAATTCTGAAATTAGAAATTTAATTTCTAATATTCAGAACAGTTCAGCTTACAAAAATAATGAAAAGCACAGCCTGATTCAGTTCTGTCAGAATGTGCTATATTTAATCCAGTTTTCAAATTTTAAGAAAAATGTTTACTCAACAGATTGTGAAAAGAATATTAAGAGTATGAAGAATTCAAAACATGATTTTGTAAACAGGATACATCTGAAATTTTCCACCGAGAAATAATTGGTGATGCATAAATTTGAGACATTAGCTTTGGGGAATTAATAAAATGTGTTTCATAATTAGCAACCTAAGAAGTAGTTAGAAAAGCTGTTTTTAGCCCTTAGTTCTACAATCACATGTAGATGAATGAGTCATATGAGCATGCATCTCCAGAGGCATTATTAAATTTTAAATGAATCTCAGTAATGATCATGGACTATGATCTTCAGCATAGATAAGATTGGCTGTGGCATTATCCCATTTTTTTTTCCCCCCACTAGAGAAGGTAGATTGGAAATGAGGAAAATAAACAATTCATACAACTTCCTCTTTTTTTTTGCATTGTTAATCCATTATTTTTTACATGCATTTACTAGTGAGCCATGAAACCTGGTAATATAGATAATCATCATTTGAGAATTAATACATGGTGAATAGCATCATGGAATTTTCATATTAATATTGTGAGAGCAAGGATTTTCCACAGCATTGTAGTTATGTGCAAAGTATTCATTTTAAAAATACACAAAATAAATCATGTAATTAAAAAGGTAAAAAAATATAGTATTTTAATAGCCTTTTTTCACTGATAATTAAAAAAGAGATGGCATCTGTTCTAGAAGATTATGTTGAGAGGATTCAGTAACTTCCAAGCCTTTTAATTAGTCAAAAAATAATTTAGTTTGTTTTTATAAAACATATAAGCCTCTGGAAATGTGGTCACAGGAGCATTTAAGATCAGATCAAGTTATAAGTTCCTCTCAGAACAAGGGAGGACACATGGATGAATCTGTATCATAATTTGTTTGAGCAACTATTATGTGGCAGCATAAACTACAATGGAGTATATGTTTGTTTTCTCATTCAGTGATGGTCTTATGTGTCTTTTTATGTTTATATCATGTGCAAGATATAGTATTCATATTTTCCTGTAGATTCCTGTTTATTAGTATTCATATTATTCATTTATTTAATTGAAAAATATTGGTATGAAGTATCCGACCCATTTTATGCAGGACTCTGTATTGACTAATAATGATATAAAACTTGAAGTACTTTAATATACACATAAAAATAGCCTGCATAAATTATAGGGAATATTTTATTATTTTTCTTATTTGTTTTTAAATTCAACTACAGCACAAGCTGTTTAAGCAGCTTCTACAGAGTCACATACAGCTGAGAGCTAGTGGAGAATAGAATACAAACCTAGATGGTCAGGCTTCAGAGTCGTTGCTCAACCAGCTTAGAATTTTATTTANCTTATTTGTTTTTAAATTCAACTACAGCACAAGCTGTTTAAGCAGCTTCTACAGAGTCACATACAGCTGAGAGCTAGTGGAGAATAGAATACAAACCTAGATGGTCAGGCTTCAGAGTCGTTGCTCAACCAGCTTAGAATTTTATTTAAGAGAAAGTACATGAACATGAAAAACAATTACTCTGTAGTGCAAGACTTAAATAAAAGTAAAAAAAAAAATGAAGCTCAAGGAAGATAGTAGGGGAACATATAAACAATAGATCTACTGATTGGTAAATTTTATATTCCTTACTTCAGAAATACATCAGCTGCTTTTTGGTCTCTGGGGTATCTTCTCCTTTGGAAATCCATCAATTTTATGAAAAGGAAAAATTTTAACAGCATGTATATATATATCAATTTTACATGGTATATACTTTAAATAGTTTACAACTTTATAGAGCAATTCAGTTCAGTTCATTTCAGTCACTCAGTCGTGTCCGACTCTTTGTGATGCCATGAATCGCAGCATGCCAGGCCTCCCTGTCCATCACCAACTTCTAGAGTTCACCCAAACTCATGTCCATCGAGTTGGTGATGCCNAAATAGTTTACAACTTTATAGAGCAATTCAGTTCAGTTCATTTCAGTCACTCAGTCGTGTCCGACTCTTTGTGATGCCATGAATCGCAGCATGCCAGGCCTCCCTGTCCATCACCAACTTCTAGAGTTCACCCAAACTCATGTCCATCGAGTTGGTGATGCCATCCAGCCATCTCATCCCCTGTCATCCCCTTCTCCTCCTTCCCCCAATCCCTCACAGCACTACATCTCGATAAAGCTAGGGTTCAAAGGTGGTTCAACATAAGAAAATTAATGAATATGATACATCATATTGGCAAAATGTAGGATAACACTCATATGACTACTCAATAAATGCAGAAAAATCTCTTGACAAAATTCAGCATCAGTGAGTATAGTTCAATAATGATATCTGCTACAATTAATCCCTACCCATAAGAAAACAAACATCACTGAGCTGTTTTAGGTGCTAATGTTCCTCTCTGCTGTATATTTCTCACTAAATAATGAGCAAATGTAAAATCTCCTGGAACATGTTACAGAACATCTTACAAGTCCTTTTTTGCTCAATTCTTCCAGGAGCTTCCAGGGCAGTAATTTCATTTCTACCTTTATATGGGCCATTGCTCTTCCTGAGTTTCTGGGATCATCTTCACAACATTTTGGATCACCCTGTGGAGTTTTTACAAAGTGTTAAATACTGTATTGCAAAGGATTGCCCTCATTTTATTAAATTTTTCTTAAACAGTATATGTTACACATTCCTCTCTTGAGCTAGCATGTCCAAAAGGAGAGTACACATATGTATGTGTACACAAAAGTACCCATATATATGTTTACTAGTTCCTGGAACTCCTTCAGGGTACAATTCCTAATTACTGACCTAGTAACCAGGAGTCAATTGAGGGGAAAATTGACAGGAAGTTTACCTTGTGTGGGGCTTCCCTAGTGGCTCAGATGGTAAAGAATCTGCCTGTGGTGAGGGAGACCTGGGTTCAATCCCTGGGTTGGGAAGATCCCCTGGAGGAGAAAATGGCAATCCACTCCAGTATTCTTGTCTGGAGAATCCCCATGACAGAGAAGCCTGTCACACTACAGTCCAGGGGATCGCAAAGCATCTGAGTCAACTGAATGACTTTCACCCAGTCACACCATTGTGTGGCAGGGAAGGGCTGTCTGTACCATCCACAAGCTGGAGAGGAACACTGAACCTTAAAATGGAAGCATAGACCACTTTAGTGAGCTCTCTGCATAGAAGGAATGGTAATAAGATTCTTAGTTTCATCAATCCCCAACCCATAGGCAAGTGCTCCTGTTCTTTCTTAATCAGAGCTCTGATTAGTATAGCAGACATGCCTAGGTTGAGAATTTTAGTTTCTCATTTAGTTTCTGCTACTTTTTTGGAAAAATTCTGGGTCTGATTTTATGTTTTTTCTGCCCATTTGCTGGTGGCTATAAAAGCCTTTTAATATACTGAGAAAGAGGCACTACTGTGTTCACACTTAGCTCTTAATTGATGACTTATGACCTTTACCCTTTCATTTGATTTATCTAGAGCATCCCTTGCCCCTACAACTATCTAATTTTATTGCTATTGAAAATGCTATTTTCCTCATATGTCTTAGGTACCTCACACCTTTCACCACTAATTCTATCCACACTCCCTCCCCCCTCAACTGGTACACCACAGAGTTCACCACCAGGTAAGATTTTAAGAATTATACTGTTATCTGTGCAATAAAAGAGGAAATTGACTGAAATGTCAATAATTGTCTCAGCAAAATCCATGGGGTAATATGAAACTATTAAGGTACTTTATAGTCTCATGTTGGAGGATAAACAGGGCTCTCACATTCCTGCCTTGCCCAGCACTCACTCTAGTTGAAAATATCAGTTTATTAGGGAAAAAGAGAAAAATTTCAGACCACAATATTTTTATCTTCTTTTTAAATGAGCACACTTATCTCTATATTTTCTAATAATTAAAACTGATTCTTTAAGGTAAAATACAACATGAAATTAAGGGATAAGAAATCCTTATAAATGTTCACTAAAAATAAATATATCCATGGATAGAGCTAAAATTTCTGCAAATTGTATATCCAGAAGAAAATAATTTAAAGTTTTGCAGGTTTTTAAAAGATGATGCTGTGAAAGTGTTGCACTCAATATACCAGAAATTTATAAAACTAAGCAGTGGCCACAGGACTGGAAAAGGTCAGTTTTCATTCCAATCTCAAAGAAAGGCAATACCAAAGAAAGTTCAAACCACTGCACAATTGCGTCATCTTACACACTAATAAGGTAGTTCTCAAATTTCTCCAAGCCAGGCTTCAACAGCACATAAATCATAAATTTCCAGGTGTTCAAGCTGGATTTAAAAAAAGCAGAGGAACCAGAGATCAAATTGCTAACAATTGTTGGATTATTGAAAAAGCAAAAGAGTTCCAGAAAAATATCTATTTCTGCTTTATTGACTATGCCAAAGTCTTTGACTGTGTGGATCACANGACTGTCTTCTTAAACTGTTAAAACCAAAGAAAGAGTATTTTTTAAAATTATGATGCTTCTAATGTACCTTGTGTATTATGTTCTGAGAGAGTTAAGATAGGGCTCAGATCTTTACAAGTTATTGTGTATAATTGCATGAGATAAACTTTTAAGAGGAGAAGAAAAGGTGGTTTAACACATTTCTGTCTCTTATTATTTTGGAATTGTGAGAAGTCACCGAAAGAAGAGAACATTATCATAGACCTCAGGAATAGTGTTTTTATTTATTATTCTCTTTATTTTGAAAATGAAAGAGTTGAGATTTTTCACCAATAAAATGGGCAAAGATAATCTTTATATGATCATATCTGCTAGTATAGGTAGGAGATGAAGGGGGCTTTTTCAGTACGGCTCATCCTGAAATATAAATTGCATAAAATTTTAGAGGACAATAAAAATACACGTATAACTGACAGATGAAATGACATGACATCCAGAGTTTGCCTTAAAACTAGTAGGAAGTGAGTGAAGGGAAATAGAATGGGAAGAATGTAACCAAATGACCTTATACTAATAACTGTTAAGTTCACTAACGAGTAAATGAAGATGCATTAAACTATTTCCTCTAATAAANCACAGCAGAGATACAGATAGAGATACACAGATACACACAAACACACACAGATACACAAACACACACAGACATACATAGACACACAGACATACACATAGACACACACAGACAGACACACACAGACACACACATCAACACAGAGACACACACAGACACATACGTAGACAGAGACACACAGACATACATAGACACACATACACACAGACACACACAGACACATACATAGACACACAGACATACACAGAGACACAAACACACAGAGATACACACAAACACACAGAGATACAGACAGAGACACACAGATACACACAGACACACACAGACATACATAGACACACAGACATACACATAGACACACACAGAGACACACACAGATACAGAGACACACACATATACACACAGATACTCAGAGACACACACAGACACACAGAGACACACAGACGCACACAGAGACACACAGACGCACACGTGGGCAGCACTGCTCTGCTCTCAGACCTCTGGAGTCAGTCATGGCTGTGCTCAGCGCCTCCCCTGGCTCTCCAGGCCCCCTGAGACCCCGTCCAGAGAAGGTCGAGGCTCCGGAGGTGGCCAGTTGCTGTGAGACAGGCGGTCCTGAGGTCACACCCCAGCTGTTCCATCAATAAGGTAGTCACTTTACTTCCTGGGCCAACCTCAGTTTCCTCTTCCAGCAAATGGGAACCTATAAACTGTCTAAATGGGTTTATTTTGAGTATGAAATGCGGTAATCTAGGCAAAGCGTTTGGCACAGTGCCTGGAACACAGTAAGCCTGAGATGAATTGTAGCTGTATAACAAGCGAAGAAGAAAAAGAAGGGAGAGAATTCACAGCCCGGATGCTCGCCGCTGCCCTTGCGCGTCCTGGGAGATCAAGTCCAGCTTTGCACCTCTGCTCGGACTGTGACCCTCTTCCCTCCGCCCCGCCCCTAGCTCAAAGGCTGGCCCTCTGCAGAGGATCATCCAGGAACGCTGGCTCCCTCAGCAGCAGCGCAAACCTCCAGCCAGGGCCTCCGATCTACTGCGCCAGCCCCCGGCTAACGCACGTCCATTGGGTCTGCCCGGCCTCTGCTTCCTCCGTGAGCTCCCGACAGACTCTCCTGCAGGCCTCGGCCAGACACACCTCAGGCACAGATCCAGGGTGACTGCCTTCACCCACTTGAAGGCACCGTCCCCCTGGCCCTGGAACAGGCCAGTAGATTTTTTTAATATTAAGTTTACTATAAATGTTTCCCATTGTGAGCAAGACTCATAGAAAAAATTAACGTGATGGGGACGGAGAAGAAGAAAAGGCGCCCGCGGTTCCATTTCCCAAAGATGCTCCTGTGAATGTCACGGTGATTTTCCTTGGGTCTGGCTGACAGTTCCGCTCAGAAGCAACACACACCGAGCTTGCTTGTCTCCAGTCCGCCCAGCGCTGGGCTTCACGTGTCAGAAGCCGAAGGAAGAGCCACAGCCCCAGGCTACAGAGGTGCACAGTCTCGAGAGGAAATACACTGGGGAAAACGACACCCGAAGCGTAAACGATACACGACCTACCGGCACCCCTCCACCACCATCCAAGACTACTGTGTGCCTGCTCAAGAGGGGCTGCACCTGCTCCTGTGCTCAGAGTTTGGAGGTGGGAAGAAGCCCTGGGTTCCTGTGCAGGGACCCCTGCAGGATGACATTGGGTTTTCTAGATTTGCACTTTCTCACCTGGGAATGGAAACGAAACCCATCGCCTCTGAGAACACCTCCTATTTTGCAGTATATCAGCCATGAGGTGAAGCTCAGGCTGGATGTAAAGCCCAGGGTCACACGACTGTGACGGACCCTTGGAGGCAGATGGGCAAACATGGGAAGCTTTGAGGAGCTGCTAAGAGACCAGTCGGTGGTTGGAGGTACCTGGCCGGGATGAGTCCGCAGAGGGATTGAACTGCTTGTGACTGGGGCTTGGTCATAAGCTGAAATGGAAACCGAGTGATGGTCGGCCGTCGCTAGCGCTGGCTTCTCCCAAAGAACTAGGGGAAGCAGTGGTGGCACCGTGGAGAGAGCACTTCAGCTGGAGTCCAGAGACTTGAGCGTTCATGCTTGAGCGGTGGATGATGACTGCAGGCCTTTTATTTCCTGAGCACTGAGCTCCCAGCCTGTAAATCGAGAATAACAACACGGACTCCACGGGTTATCGTGGCAATTAAATGAGAATATATAGAAACATCTAGAACAGGCTTGGATAATGGTAATAAGCGTAATAATAATAGAATAATAAGTGAAATGGTTAACAGGCCTTCATCATTTACCAAGCGCTCAGCACGAAACCAGGCATCTCGGCTGCGCTGTGTCATTTTCTACTCCCGTTTCTCCTAGGAGGAAGGTTCAGTTTCCATCTTTATTTTGCAGACAAGGAAACAGACAAGGCACAGAGGGTTTAAGTTAACTTCCTGCGTCACACAGGGAGGAAATGACAGAGCCAGGATGCCAAGCAGGGCCCCCCAAGAGCCACAGGCTTGTTAAGGGTGCCCGTCCCGGTTGTGCTCAAGTCCCACATCTGGGCATGGGAACTTCTTCACATGTAAACATGATGGAAGATGAGGAGAGCCAGCTCCTGAAGTTCAGTGGATACACAGTAAGCACTCAATAACGAGTGTTTATTTATTGCTTCTGTTTACAGCTCTATTCCCAAAGTGAATTGTTTGTTTAAGTAAGGAGCATTTACCTTTATTACAGTCATTGGTAAATAAAATTATATTTGCATTTCCACAAATATGTATGAGTTTAATTAGTCTTGCAATTCGTACACAAGAGCCGGTCCAGGAAACACATTCATGAGCTCACACTTCTACCCCAGGCAAAAAGCCTTCTCAGACAAACACCATCAGGATTAAATAATTTATTCATTCACAAATAGTTATCGATCACCCACTCTGTGCCAGGCACAAATCTAGCTGCTGGAGACACAACTCCTGGCTCTCCTGGAGCTTATATCTTCATGAGAGGACTTAGATGACAAATTAAAAAATAAAATTGAGTGCCACGCTGAGGATTAAAATGTGTGGATGATGTATGGAGTGACTGAAGCTGTTCCACATTGTGTGAGCCAGGAGCATCTCTACCACAGGATCTGACAGAGAAGCTGAGGTCCAAATACCAAGTCAAGATGGAGCGAGAGAGCTCTTTGGGCAGAGGAAACAGCAGATGCAAAGGTCCAGAGGCAGGAATGTGTGCAAGGGACCAGAGGATGCTCCACTGTGACCGGAGCATCATGGGGGTAACACGGAGAAGAATGTGGGAGGGGCAAGTTGTGTTGGGCTTGGCAGGTTGAGTTCAGTTCAGTTCCGTTAGTCATTCATGCCCATCTCTTTGCGATCCCATGGACTGTAGCACGCCGGGCTTCTCTGTCCATTACCAAATCCCAGGGTTTTCTCAAACTCATGTCCATCGAGTCAGTGATGCCATCCAACCATCTCATCCTCTGTTGTCCCCTTCCCCTGCCTTCAATCTTTCCCAGCATCAGGNATCCCATGGACTGTAGCACGCCGGGCTTCTCTGTCCATTACCAAATC
Source organism: Neotragus pygmaeus (assembly GCA_006410875.1). Taxonomy (NCBI): domain Eukaryota; kingdom Metazoa; phylum Chordata; class Mammalia; order Artiodactyla; family Bovidae; genus Neotragus; species Neotragus pygmaeus. The sequence goes on along the minus strand of SJYV01047537.1, from coordinate 15,283 downwards.
CCAGGGTTTTCTCAAACTCATGTCCATCGAGTCAGTGATGCCATCCAACCATCTCATCCTCTGTTGTCCCCTTCCCCTGCCTTCAATCTTTCCCAGCATCAGGGTCTTTTCCAATGAGTCAGTTCTTTGCATCAGGGAGCCAAAATAAATATTCAGGACTGAGTTCCTTTAGGATGGACTGGTTTGATATCCTTAGTCAAGAAGGGGTCTGAATTGTATTTTAAGTGTAGTGAGAAGCTGGAAACTATCTGATCTCACAGACATTTCACAGAGGTCTTTCTGACTGCTATGGGAAACCAGCTACTCTTGGAGAGCAGACGGGGAGGCAAGGAGCCAGGGGAGTGATGATGGGGGTGTGTATTGGACAGTGACAGAGAGAAATAGATGGATTCAGGGTGTGTTGGGAAGATAGGGAGTCCCAGGATTTGTTGATGGATTGGATGTGAAGTGAGAGTAAAGCGGGAAGCCCCAAATGATTTGAGCCACTTGATGGCTGCTGGTGCCAGTTACTTGGAAGAAACACCTTTTAAGGGTGGGAGATCAAAATCCCATTTTGGCCATGCTAAGAAGAAGATCCCAATTAGACATCCACGTGGTGACATTAAGGCAGGTGGATTGTGATCCTGGAGCTGAGTGAAGTCCTGGGCTGGAGGTATAAATGTAAGAAAGTGAGAGTGTGGAAGTGTTCATTGCTTGGCCGTGTCCGACTCTTTGCGACCCCGTGAACTGTACTGTCCGTGGGATTCTACAGGCAAGAATGCTGGAGTGGGTTGCCATTTCCTCCTCCAGGGGAGTCCTCCTGAGCCAGGGATCAAACTTGGGTCTCCCACATTGCAGGCAGATTTTTTACTGTCTGAGCCACCAGGGAAGCCCATACTTAAAGTTATTCTTTACAAGACAGATTAAACAAGACTTCATAGATGTGATTATCGTTTTTCCTCAGTGTGGTCTGAGCAGCAGTGCAGTCACTACGATACACACCGAGTCAGGCACACATGAAGCCTGAGATGGGGTCTTGGGAGACCCCTCCTCCCTCCACCCCTCCCCAGCTTCTCAGCAGGGCTTTACTGCCCTGCCAGACACCTCCGGCACTCAGTTTGTCAGTAACGAACGCAGCAAAGGAAACTGTTCTTTCTGCCTCAGTTCCCCCTCGGACCATCTCACAGAGCTTATCTTGCATCTGTCCTTCCCATGCTCCCACTTAAATCCCTCATGCTGTGGTTCCCTCCACTCCGGCTTTTGCCAAGGCCACTGCCGCTGCCCTTTCCGGGAGTGTCTCCTTCCCAAAGTGCCACAGTGGCCTCCCACCCCAGAAGGCGAGCAGGAGCTGTCCATGGTGAGTCAGCCAGACTCTCAGCGGAGATGTAGGTCGCCCAGCTCCCTCCTCCCTGGTGCTGCAGCGGCTGAGTCGCCCTGCCCCGCCTGCCCCACCAATCGTGTCCTTGTGGCCTGCACACCTACCAGCCCGACCTCACTCGTGGCTGCTCCGAACCCCTGGAGGAGAAACACCCTGCGGGGGACTCCCATGCGGCCCCCAGAGCCACTGCCAAACATCTGAGACAGACTGCGGGCCCTGTTTTCTCTCTTTGAAAGCTAAAAACTAACAAAAGCCNTGAACTCCTTTCAGAGTGTTTTAAAGGTCAGCAAAAGATCCTCTGGAGGAGGAAATGGCAACCCACTCCAGTTTTCTTGCCTGGAAAATTCCATGGACAGAGGAACCTGGTGGGCTACCATCCATGGAGATGCAAAGAGTTGGACACGACTGAGCAACTGAGAACAAAGGTCAGCAACTGAAGTGGCTCATGCCTCGGTCCTTGTAGAGCTGGATGGATAGCGAGCAACATTTCTCTAGTTGGCAACAGAAAAATGTATTTTCTTGTTTTATGCTATTATTTTTGTTGTTCAGTTGCTCTGGTCATGTCTAGCTCTTTGCAACCACATGGGCTGCAGCACATCAGGCTTCCCTGTTCTTCACCATCTCCTGTAGTTTGCTCAAACTCATGTCCATCGAGTCGGAGATGCCATCCAACCATCTCATCCTCTGTCACCCCCTTCTCCTCTTGCCTTCAGTCTTTCCCAGCATCAGGATCTTTTCCAATAAGTCACTTCTTCCCATCAGGTGGCCAAAGAATTGGAGTTTTAGTGTCAGCATTAGTCCTTCCAATGAACATTCAGGGTTGATTTCCTTTAGGATTGACTAGTTTGATCTCCTTTCAGTCTAAGGGACTCTCAAGAGTCTTCTCCAACAACATAATTTGAAAGCATCAGTTCTTTGGTGCTCAGCCTTCTCTCTGATCCAACTCACATCCGTACATGACTACTAGACGTGACTATGCTGCTATAGCCTGAATGGAAATTCAATTCTTTGTTGAAAAGTCCCCAACCCTGAAGTTCCTTACCTTGTTGAGAAAGAATAAGGCCCGTTTGCTCTTGAGATAGTTGGAGAGATTTCCATATTTGCAGTATTCAACAATCACCATCAGGGGCCCTGCAANAGGACCCCAGAGTCAAACCCCTCTTCCTGTCACTGTCATAGATATGTCTGGGTCAGAGCCCACTGTCAGGAGGGTGGTCTTCAAAAGCCCCCTCTAAGAAAGTAATGGGTACTGCAAAGCAATCATCCTTCAATTAAAAATAAATTAATTAAATAAAAGTAAAGTAGAGCATTGGAAAAAAAAATGATGGGTGGCTAGATGAGAGGACAGGTGGACAAAGAGTTGACCCACACATCAGCGCATCACTCTCGGGTGGTAAGAGTAAAGAGGCATCTACTGTGAAGTTCTCTAAGGCATCAGGCGGTGCCACCCACATGGCCATACAGAGTCCTGCATCCTCTCAGCCACCCCACGATGTCACCAGCTGGGCCGTTCCCAGCCACGTATGGCTATCTCTATGTCCATTTCCTAAAGTGTAATTTAAAATGCAGTTCCTCAGTTGCACTAGCCACGTTCCAAATGTTCAGTAGCCACAAGTAACTAGTGGCTCCTATGCCAGGCAGTGCAGACGTAGAACCTGCCGCGAAGGGCAGAAAATCCCATAAGATGCTGCTGCCATAACCTACTGCAGGCAGGTAAGAAAGTGAGAGTGTCACACGTTCACATGCCGACCTGAAAGTATGTGAGTACATATGGGCTTCCCTATGCTGTGCGTGTGTGTGTGTAAGTGGGTGGATGACCCGGGGTACCAAGCCCTTGTCTACCACCCCAGACCTCCTACTACCAGAAGCAGTGTTAAGAACACAGACTCCAGAATCAAACTGCCTGGATTCATATTCTCCCTCTCCCCCTCTCAAGCTGTGTGGCCTTTGACAAGTGGCTTAACTTCTCCGTACCTCAGCCTTCTCTTCATAAAACAAAGATAATAATAGAGCTGTGGCAGAGGGTTGTTAGGAGCATTCCGTGAGATAATACACACACCCAGCTCTCAGCGTGGCTCCCGGCACACTGTGAGCTATTAATAAACCTTAGCTGTTACTGCCGTTTCCAGGAGGCAGTGTGTTTGCTGTGCTGGGACAGCCTTGGAGAAGAGTCATGTAGGGGAGGTCTCTGATGACACATGAGGATCACCCCATACTCGTGCAGTTCAGGGGCTCGGGAATGAGCTGGTGAGAAGTGGCACAGGATGGCCCTGTGGGTGCGGTGGCAGGGGGGTGCAGATTAGGAGAGGTGCGTATGGAAGAGGAGGTGGGTGGAAGCGGAAAAGGAATTGGACCTTACACGTTCTTTACAACCTAGATTTTTGTATTTTGCTCTAAAGATGTCCTGCTTGGAAGGGAGAGAGAGTCGTGCGCATAACTGTTTGGCAGTGTCAAAACTGCTTTCTCTCTTCAGTGAAGCAGCAGAACGGTTATTCCCTCACACCTTGCCCTCCAGGATCGAAAGCCTCACCTGGGAGATGAGACCAAACCACATGCGACAATTGAAACGAGAAAGAATCAGCATCAGGGTGGCACCTGAGGGAATTTCTGGTCCAAGGCAGGCATTTTAACAGAAATCATTTCAACAGGTATTTGTGGAGTGCCTGTTGTATGTCAAGCCAGCTGGTGGGAGCTGCAGGGGATTCAGAAAGAGAAAAGATATGAAAGGATCTCTGCCCTCAAAGACTGGAGGGCCTGAGAGAGAGAGATCCAAGCCCACAGCCACAGAAGGTGAGACGGACATTCCGGAGTGGCCGGGGTCCTGTGTGGGAACGATCACAGTCAGGAACGGGCGTTTGAAATAGGCTCTGAAAGGTGGCCAAGACCTGACTGAGCAAAACGGGGTCCAGAGAAGTAGGGCGGCTTGTCCGGGACCTCACGAAGTCCCAGGCACGAGGTCCTTCCCCCGTGGAGAGACGAGAAAAGGGATCCTATCCCTACGCGTGTGGTTCCGAGAGGGAGGCCCTCAGCGAGGCCCGTAGAGCGAGACCAGAGCCATCCCGCCCTGGCAGCCCTGTTAAGCCTCCCTTTCCGACGGCCCCTCCCAGACGCGGACTGGAGGCTGCGTTTTCAGACGCGGCCAGCAGAGGGCGTCGGGACTACTGCACAGCCTGGGCTGGAGAGGGGCCGTCTGGGTTCTACATCCAGAGCTTGGGGCCCTCAGGGCGCCGGGCACAAACCTGTCCACACCCACACATCCACATCGGGTGTGCCTGACATGAGAAACCAGATGGGAGAGCCCCCCAAGCGGCTCACAGGGGCATGCTTGGATGGGCGAGAGAAATCTCATGCCCCCACCCCCAGAACCAGGCACGTCTGCAAAGGTGGCACCTGCCGTTGAATAAAACAGGTTCCTCCCAAGATAAACCTGAGCCTGTTTGCACATAAAATGAGGGTAGTTTTAAGTAGTTTCCATTTGGAGAAGGCAAAGGGAGGGGACCTCCATCTGTCACCACCTCTGGGGTTCACTCCCCAACCCCTCACAGCCAACCAAGAGGGTGGAAAGAGCTCCTGCCAGTCTGTGTGGAGTCGAGGTGGAGAGAGGAGTCTGAAAGAGGCCCCAAAGACTTGCCATCTGCATGTCCCTTAGCAGACAGGGGAACCACGTCCTCCTTGACAAGCCTTACCGGAAACCAGCCTTCCTGCCCCAGGGAGAAAGGCCTTGGGCAGTTACCACTTGGGCTGCTCTTCTGCAGATCATTTCATTTTCACACTGTGCAGGAGGCTAGCGTGAACCTGTGCCTGCATACTAAGTCGCTTCAGTCATGTCCAATTCTTTGCGGCCCCATGAACTGTAGCTCACCAGGCTCCTCTGTCCATAGGATTCTCCAGGCAAGAATACTGGAGTGGGTTGCCATGCCCTTCTCCAGGGGATCTTCCTGACCCAGGGATCGAACCTGTGTCTCCTGTAGCTTCTGCATTGCAGGCAGATTGTTTACCGCTGAGCCACCAGGGAAGAAGGCACCCCCAAGGACCTCCCAGGGAAACCCCCCGGTCTCATGAACAGAGGCCCCATTCCCAGTTGAGGCGCCCATGTCTTCAGAGCATCCACAGGCCCACCTCCACCCAGCCTGGGTGAAAGTCAAAACTCCAAAGGATGGGTCTGAATTCAGCTCCTCTCCTACTGGCCTCGAGCACCAGCGTACGTCTGGTTCGGGAGATGACAGTCTGGAGACTCAGACGACAGAGATGATCAAGGTGGTGATAGCTGAGTGCATAGCTGGAGAGGCGAGGGGGAAGGGGCAGAGATGGAGGGCCAGGTAGATGCGGAGGGGAAGGAGCACAGGGGCCGGGGAAGGGGGACCAAGTGACCAGAAGAGGTCAGGAGCACCAGGCTGGGGACCGGCATCCGCCAGCCCAGCTGAAGGGTGGCGCCAGGCCCAAGAGAGTAGAGCCACACAGAGCCACAGCAGGCCCCGTCAGCCTGTGTCAGACCACGCCTGCCCCCGGTGTAAGCGTCTGAGTCTCGGGAAGTCAGTCACCTGGCGAGGCCTGCCTCCTCCCTCCTCTGCAGCCCAGGCAGCCAGAGAGACATCCCCCCACCCTTCGGAACTGTGTGTGCAAGAGTGTATATGAGTGAGGCAGTGAGCCCCAGGGAGTGGCCGGGGCTCCGTGAGTTGGGCATGGATGTCTGCAGGTTGTGTGCAAAGGAGTCAGACTTGCCAGCTGGGGGTCAGGGGTCAGGAGTCAGGGCCCACGCTGCCGTCCTGTCTGGCTGATTCACCCCCTGTCTCAGGCAGGTCACCGCCTCACTATGGCTCCGGCTTGGCCTCTGTGAATGCAATCGGAAAACCCCTGCCTGGCTAACCTCACACAGATGCTGTGATGCTCAGATTAGGGAGAGAGGTATAGGACGCCACAGGCCCACGCAGGAGCCCACGAAGGCCGTGAAGCTGGGACACCAGCTGAGCACATGGTTGCAGCCCAGGGCGGAGTGGGCAGCTGGGAAAACACGCAGAAGCCAGTCACGCTGCAGGCGAGGAAGAGTCTCTGGTGGTCCAGGCTGCACCCCACCTCTTGCCCTAAAGTCTGTCTCCANTAATTTAAAATGCAGTTCCTCAGTTGCACTAGCCACGTTCCAAATGTTCAGTAGCCACAAGTAACTAGTGGCTCCTATGCCAGGCAGTGCAGACGTAGAACCTGCCGCGAAGGGCAGAAAATCCCATAAGATGCTGCTGCCATAACCTACTGCAGGCAGGTAAGAAAGTGAGAGTGTCACACGTTCACATGCCGACCTGAAAGTATGTGAGTACATATGGGCTTCCCTATGCTGTGCGTGTGTGTGTGTAAGTGGGTGGATGACCCGGGGTACCAAGCCCTTGTCTACCACCCCAGACCTCCTACTACCAGAAGCAGTGTTAAGAACACAGACTCCAGAATCAAACTGCCTGGATTCATATTCTCCCTCTCCCCCTCTCAAGCTGTGTGGCCTTTGACAAGTGGCTTAACTTCTCCGTACCTCAGCCTTCTCTTCATAAAACAAAGATAATAATAGAGCTGTGGCAGAGGGTTGTTAGGAGCATTCCGTGAGATAATACACACACCCAGCTCTCAGCGTGGCTCCCGGCACACTGTGAGCTATTAATAAACCTTAGCTGTTACTGCCGTTTCCAGGAGGCAGTGTGTTTGCTGTGCTGGGACAGCCTTGGAGAAGAGTCATGTAGGGGAGGTCTCTGATGACACATGAGGATCACCCCATACTCGTGCAGTTCAGGGGCTCGGGAATGAGCTGGTGAGAAGTGGCACAGGATGGCCCTGTGGGTGCGGTGGCAGGGGGGTGCAGATTAGGAGAGGTGCGTATGGAAGAGGAGGTGGGTGGAAGCGGAAAAGGAATTGGACCTTACACGTTCTTTACAACCTAGATTTTTGTATTTTGCTCTAAAGATGTCCTGCTTGGAAGGGAGAGAGAGTCGTGCGCATAACTGTTTGGCAGTGTCAAAACTGCTTTCTCTCTTCAGTGAAGCAGCAGAACGGTTATTCCCTCACACCTTGCCCTCCAGGATCGAAAGCCTCACCTGGGAGATGAGACCAAACCACATGCGACAATTGAAACGAGAAAGAATCAGCATCAGGGTGGCACCTGAGGGAATTTCTGGTCCAAGGCAGGCATTTTAACAGAAATCATTTCAACAGGTATTTGTGGAGTGCCTGTTGTATGTCAAGCCAGCTGGTGGGAGCTGCAGGGGATTCAGAAAGAGAAAAGATATGAAAGGATCTCTGCCCTCAAAGACTGGAGGGCCTGAGAGAGAGAGATCCAAGCCCACAGCCACAGAAGGTGAGACGGACATTCCGGAGTGGCCGGGGTCCTGTGTGGGAACGATCACAGTCAGGAACGGGCGTTTGAAATAGGCTCTGAAAGGTGGCCAAGACCTGACTGAGCAAAACGGGGTCCAGAGAAGTAGGGCGGCTTGTCCGGGACCTCACGAAGTCCCAGGCACGAGGTCCTTCCCCCGTGGAGAGACGAGAAAAGGGATCCTATCCCTACGCGTGTGGTTCCGAGAGGGAGGCCCTCAGCGAGGCCCGTAGAGCGAGACCAGAGCCATCCCGCCCTGGCAGCCCTGTTAAGCCTCCCTTTCCGACGGCCCCTCCCAGACGCGGACTGGAGGCTGCGTTTTCAGACGCGGCCAGCAGAGGGCGTCGGGACTACTGCACAGCCTGGGCTGGAGAGGGGCCGTCTGGGTTCTACATCCAGAGCTTGGGGCCCTCAGGGCGCCGGGCACAAACCTGTCCACACCCACACATCCACATCGGGTGTGCCTGACATGAGAAACCAGATGGGAGAGCCCCCCAAGCGGCTCACAGGGGCATGCTTGGATGGGCGAGAGAAATCTCATGCCCCCACCCCCAGAACCAGGCACGTCTGCAAAGGTGGCACCTGCCGTTGAATAAAACAGGTTCCTCCCAAGATAAACCTGAGCCTGTTTGCACATAAAATGAGGGTAGTTTTAAGTAGTTTCCATTTGGAGAAGGCAAAGGGAGGGGACCTCCATCTGTCACCACCTCTGGGGTTCACTCCCCAACCCCTCACAGCCAACCAAGAGGGTGGAAAGAGCTCCTGCCAGTCTGTGTGGAGTCGAGGTGGAGAGAGGAGTCTGAAAGAGGCCCCAAAGACTTGCCATCTGCATGTCCCTTAGCAGACAGGGGAACCACGTCCTCCTTGACAAGCCTTACCGGAAACCAGCCTTCCTGCCCCAGGGAGAAAGGCCTTGGGCAGTTACCACTTGGGCTGCTCTTCTGCAGATCATTTCATTTTCACACTGTGCAGGAGGCTAGCGTGAACCTGTGCCTGCATACTAAGTCGCTTCAGTCATGTCCAATTCTTTGCGGCCCCATGAACTGTAGCTCACCAGGCTCCTCTGTCCATAGGATTCTCCAGGCAAGAATACTGGAGTGGGTTGCCATGCCCTTCTCCAGGGGATCTTCCTGACCCAGGGATCGAACCTGTGTCTCCTGTAGCTTCTGCATTGCAGGCAGATTGTTTACCGCTGAGCCACCAGGGAAGAAGGCACCCCCAAGGACCTCCCAGGGAAACCCCCCGGTCTCATGAACAGAGGCCCCATTCCCAGTTGAGGCGCCCATGTCTTCAGAGCATCCACAGGCCCACCTCCACCCAGCCTGGGTGAAAGTCAAAACTCCAAAGGATGGGTCTGAATTCAGCTCCTCTCCTACTGGCCTCGAGCACCAGCGTACGTCTGGTTCGGGAGATGACAGTCTGGAGACTCAGACGACAGAGATGATCAAGGTGGTGATAGCTGAGTGCATAGCTGGAGAGGCGAGGGGGAAGGGGCAGAGATGGAGGGCCAGGTAGATGCGGAGGGGAAGGAGCACAGGGGCCGGGGAAGGGGGACCAAGTGACCAGAAGAGGTCAGGAGCACCAGGCTGGGGACCGGCATCCGCCAGCCCAGCTGAAGGGTGGCGCCAGGCCCAAGAGAGTAGAGCCACACAGAGCCACAGCAGGCCCCGTCAGCCTGTGTCAGACCACGCCTGCCCCCGGTGTAAGCGTCTGAGTCTCGGGAAGTCAGTCACCTGGCGAGGCCTGCCTCCTCCCTCCTCTGCAGCCCAGGCAGCCAGAGAGACATCCCCCCACCCTTCGGAACTGTGTGTGCAAGAGTGTATATGAGTGAGGCAGTGAGCCCCAGGGAGTGGCCGGGGCTCCGTGAGTTGGGCATGGATGTCTGCAGGTTGTGTGCAAAGGAGTCAGACTTGCCAGCTGGGGGTCAGGGGTCAGGAGTCAGGGCCCACGCTGCCGTCCTGTCTGGCTGATTCACCCCCTGTCTCAGGCAGGTCACCGCCTCACTATGGCTCCGGCTTGGCCTCTGTGAATGCAATCGGAAAACCCCTGCCTGGCTAACCTCACACAGATGCTGTGATGCTCAGATTAGGGAGAGAGGTATAGGACGCCACAGGCCCACGCAGGAGCCCACGAAGGCCGTGAAGCTGGGACACCAGCTGAGCACATGGTTGCAGCCCAGGGCGGAGTGGGCAGCTGGGAAAACACGCAGAAGCCAGTCACGCTGCAGGCGAGGAAGAGTCTCTGGTGGTCCAGGCTGCACCCCACCTCTTGCCCTAAAGTCTGTCTCCAGGGTTCCCTGAGCACAGGCAGCCTCAGCCCACAGGCACGGTGGCCTGTGCAGTGCTCAGCTTTCCCTGGGGAAGGCTGCTTGCTCCCATCCCCACCCCTCCCAGCGCCCCTCCAGGGAATATCCTCCCACCTCCCCCCATTGCTGCAAACAGCTGTGATTCAGAGAGAGAGTCATTTCCAAGGAAACCAAAAAAAACAAAAAACAAAAAAAGAATTCCAGGCGTGGGGGAAATTTCAACCACAAAGCAAGTGGTTCCAAAGGAGCATTGGCAGCACCCAGGACGCAGCTTGAGTCTCCCGGCTTTGTCAGCACTGTTCTCCAAATACGGGACCCAGGACATGCACAGGGGCGTGGGGAGGGAGAGGAATGTGTCCCCCCAGTGGAAGTTACAGTTATTGATAACATTTTGTTGTCATTGTTGTTTAGCCACGGGGTCCCTGCAGCTATGGGAACTGAAAAAGAACCAAGCAAAGGTTAGCAAGGGCCTGCTCACCGGGGATGAATCTGGCTGTCCCTTGGGATGGCAAGAAGGGATTCAGATGGCACCCGGCTCAGCCTGCACAGATCCCGTTGAGCAGGGCTCACCTAAGCTATCTCCTCTGGGTCCACCTGTCCTGGTGCCTGCCTCACCCTTTAGTGGGGCTCAGGGCTGGTTTGGATCCCGCAAGCAGGACCTGGGTTGCTTACTGTCCCTTCTGAGCTCACAGCACATGTATACACTCAAAAAATTCACTCCTGTAAATTATCCGTCTATATAGCCCATGCACGGGCTCCCCTGGTGGCTCAGTCAGTAAAGAATCCGCCTGCAGTGTGGGAGACCTGGGTTCGAACCCTGGGTTGGGAAGATCCCCTGAAGGAGGGCATGACAACCCACCCCAGTATTCTTGCCTGGAGAATCCCCATGGACAGAGGAGCCTGGCGGGCTGCAGTCCACAGGGTTGCCAAGAGTTGGACATGACTGAAGCGATGAGCACAGCGCAGCACAGGCCATGCCTGGGGCTTCCCAGGTGGTGCTAGTGTTAAAGAACTCACCTGCCAATGCAAGAGACAGAAGAGATTTGGATTCTATCCCTGGGCCAGGAAGAGCCCCTGGAGGAGGGCAACCCACTCCAGTATTCTGGCCTGGAGAATCCCATGGACAGAGGAGCCTGGCCGGCTGGAGTTCACAGCATTGCCAAGAGTCAGACACGACTGAAGCAACTTAGCACGCACACACATGACCCTTGCATGCATACACAGGCATGCATGTGCGTGAGCAAACACACACTCACACAGGAGTGTGCATGGCACCGTATCAGGTGATGGGTTCCATTAACTTCTGTTATTCCCACTCTCATTCTATGCTAACATGATAAAGTGAATCAGGTCCAGGATCTTGCCACGTCCATCTGCAAGTCACATGGGGACTGTCTTCTGGTTAACGACTCTGCTCTTCAGAGCCTGGGGGTCACTGGTCTTCAGAGAACGGGAATAATTGCCTTCAGAATTTGTCCCTGATGGTGGCGTTAGTATTATTTCTGCGATGACCAACTAGGAAAAAACAATGAAAACACTTAACTCAATAAGGTATATACCCTCTTATAGCTTTGAGTATAAAGAATTGGATTCAGCCTCATCCAAATCACACAGAGATGTTAGTTTGAATTCTAGAACTGCTGACTGTAGGCAGAAAGGCTTGCCAGCAGGGTATTCCATCCAGGAGAAGGCCTGCGTTTGAGGAGAGAGCCACAGCAGCTGGCCCGGGCTGGCCGTCCTGAGTGCAGAGGGCAGTTTCCGCCAGCCCGACCCCTTATCGCAGAGAGTGTTGTGAGTGGATGAGCCCCTGCAGCTGTGGAAGGGGTTCTGCAAACACCCGGGCTTGTGGGCTCTGTGAGGCGTGTCTCCACTTCCCTGAGGCTGAAACCATGCAGACAATAGGCCAGCCCGGGAAGTGTCTGCATTCATATTCAGAGCTCCGCCTTCCCTCCCCTCTCCTCCCCTTCCTCTCCTTCCCCTCTGGCCCTGGGGATGTATTTTGCATCCTTTAAATGATCTTGTTTATTCTATGTGTCGGAATATAGTTATCTGAATATTAATTATGGCTTTAGTGAAGTTCATCGGTTGAACGCAGGAATTGAGAATTCCTTCTTCACTTTCAGCCACCTGCTTTGATTTCTCTGTTTATCTGCTTGACTGAGCTGAAATCAGTTTCTGTAAGTGAAAGTCGGCTGCTTGGAGCAGATGTTTTCGCTCAGAAATAGTGTACAGTCTGCTATTAGCATAAGTAGCATGATGCTAATAAATAGAGGTGTGCGACGCTGGTGGCGATGGGAGCCGAGGGACAGTGGCCAGCCAGGGGACGGGGCCTGAGCGCAGCCGGAGGAAGAGCAAGCGGCCCAGCCTGATTGCGGGCACCTCTCCGCCCCTGCCAACCCCGCCCTCGCATCCCGAGCAACCCAGATGCAGCCCACTGGGGGCTGATGATTAATGACGGCTAGGGCTGTAACCAAATTGTAGTGCCATTAGCACCAAGTCACGACTGACAACTAGATACATCATCTCTGAGGTTTCTATCCAGCTAACTAATTTAACTATGTGAATACGGGAAACGGGGCACTGATGCCATAAGGCAAATATTGCCAAAGCCAGGAGCCCATCAGTAATGAACCGTAGGGGCAGAGCTCACCAGGACCCAGCGGCCAGGCCCGTGGTCCCAGCGGGGGCAGCAGGTCTGTCTTTAGAAAAACTCCACCACATGCCCTGTGGAGCTGGCTGGGGGCTCCACACCCCACGGGCAGCTCAGAGTGGGAGCTCGCAGATGGAAGCCCCGCCTCCCAGCTCTCACATCGCCCTTACTCCTCGCCCCACCCCCAAGCCGGGGATGACAGGTTTCCTTCCAAGTCAGAGGATGACAGATTCCATCGGAGCAGCACCTCTCTTCCTGTCCCCCAAGTTTTCTTCTCGTCTCTGCAGCTCCCCACTTTCTCCAGGAGAGGGACTTGCAGGCACTTTGATGAGAAACAGGTGGGCCTCATGTTTCATAAGCACTGCTCCTGAAATGCAAATTGTTATTATCTTCTTTTCTGTCGTCTTCCTCTTCTTATTCTCTCTCTTTTTTTTTAACAATGAATCCCGTTTGAAATGGGCTGTGTTTGGTCATCAGAAGAGCCTTATAAGGAAGGTATCCTTTTAAAAAGGAGAGAATCGTCTGCCATGTGTATAGTCACCCTTAATTCATCTGGTTTATGAGCTGAGGATTCCCACATGACCGTGTTTCTTAAAGCCATCCCCTGAATTACCAGGTGACTGGTTCTCTAAATCAGAAATCCTTCTCTCCGCTCATCAGCCCTACTGTGGAGGTCAATGGCTGGGGAGGTTTGGGGGCAGGAACATCAACTCCATGAGAGAAACTCCCCACCCTCAAATGTCTCACCGTCCACTCTGGAGGCAGAAGAATCAACCCCACAGGCTTTGTGAGGCTCAGCAAATCCGGCCCCATCCAGGGATGCGTCCATGGGATAACATCTGGGAAAGCAGACATTTCGGAAAATTCAAAGTACTGTATAAGCAAACGAGTGGTTCTGCCTCAAACCTTCACCCCCAGCCCCTACTGCGGGGCGTGGTGTCTGGAGTGGCTGAGCCTGCTTGCTGGAAGGCTTCACGCTGGAAACAGCTACCCATACCAGTAAACTCAGAAGAAAGACATGGCAACAGCCCAGACCGTTCTGGGAAATTTAACTTCCATGAGAGCGATTCAAATAATGGAGACGGGAAAAGGGACTCGGACGCCTGGACAACTGCGGGGCACCCCTCTTTCCAAAGGATCCCAAAGACAATAACTTTAGGTGATTCATAACCATCTAAACAGACACTACATGCCCGTGGATGAAGCTCTTCCTCCTTCGCAAAGTTCTCTCTTCACTTTGCTCTCATGCACGATTTGTAACTGCCCAGGGATTGGGCTTCCTTGGTGGCCCAGGGGTGAAGAATTCACCTGCCAGTTCACTCCTTCAGGAGACCACCTGCAATGGGGGAGACGCAGGTTCGAACCCTGGGTCCACTGGAGAAGGAAAGGACAACCCACTACAGTATTCATGCCTGGAAAATCCACGAGCAAGGAGCCTGGCAGGCTACAGTCCATGAGTCCCACAGGAGTCCCACACGAATGAGTGACTGCTCCACCGCCGCCGCGGTAGGGTGGAACAGATTATCATCCCAAATGGCAGATGAGAAAACTGAGTCTGAACATCAGTGTCGAGGCAGAAGGGTAGTTATTTCCACAGGCAAAAAGCTAGGTTCATTTTTGTTAGAAAATTAACACTGTGTCACTTAATATTTTTTTTCCTGCTTTATCTTCCAGAAATAAAAAAAAAGTTAAAATCGTGACCAGGTACTCTAATCTGCTTCTCTCAAGTACAAAAGCATGTATTTCCTTTGCGTCCCTCGAAGAGGCTGTTCTCATTTCCCTTGAAGGCCCGTTTCTTAATCTGAAAGCTATTCCAGATGTAAATGGGGTACAGTTTCCCCAAAAGAGAGCCTCCGCCCCCTCCATCCATTATTCCACACAGCCTGGGCAGGGGTTACAGAGGTGACTGAGTTTCGGTCCCTGCCCTCAAAATACCTACAAAGAAATCAAGTACAAAGCCTCATTTTCCCAAACTGCCACGGGAACACACGTTCAAAGTGCCGGGAGCATTCAGAAGAAGAAAGGCCATCTCCTGAGGGATGGCTTGGGGAGCTGCCACACGGGGTGTCCTTCGATCTTGGCCTTGATGAATGGATACGATTGTGAAATGCGGAGATCAGCAGGAGTGCCCTCCTCAAGGAGAAATCGAGTTGAGTAACGGTGGGGCGGAGCCAGGGCCTGGCAGGGCCGGGCGACAGGCCCCAGGGTGGATGGACCAGGCAAAGGGGAGCTGGCATGCTGGCGGAAGTGGTCCAGGGCAAGGGAGGCGGGCACCACGGGCAGGCACCACATGCTCAGGCCTGGCTCAAGGAGATTTCCCAGGGTTAGCACACCAGAGATGAAGGCCAGAGGGAGGGCCCAAGGGGGCTGGCATCATGCATCCGTCACCCCACAGTAATCAAAGCAGACCAAACCCTCCTGAACCCCTGCGCTGCTCTGGATCCCTGGGTGCGGGGGCCTAGCACCCCTCACTCCAGGCTGCATCCTACATCTTGAAAGCCTCCTGGAACTAACCCTCTAGCCCGGGCACAGGAGAATACCAACTCCATCATAGAAACCCTTCATTCCCCAACTTCTCCCAAGAGAGACCCTCTACCGGTTCCCTCCCACCCGCCCCCC